>OZ026561.1:1397046-1404546 GCA_964020155.1 Chondrilla cf. caribensis
TTACTCTGGAGAGCTACATCAGTAAGTGTTGGGAACTGAATACTCATTACAAGTACAATGTTGGTTGTTACTACGCTGAGCTTGAATGATATCAGCATTATCTGCCATCACAAATCGAGGTGATACCTGATCAAGCATCTCCTCGGACTAGATCTATTCCAAGTGCACTCACTTGCACTCCCCATCACATCATTTTTATCACATCTACCTTCCATCATGTCTGATTTCCATCACGCCCACTTTCCATCATTTCCACTTTCCATCACGTCCACTTTCCATCACATCCACTTTTCATCATGTCGCTTTCCATCATTTCCACTTTCCATCATGTCCACTTTCCATCAAGTTCACTTTCCATCACGTCCACCTTCCATCATGTCCACTTTCCATCACATCTACTTCACATTGTATTCACTTTCTATCACGTCAATTTTCCATCACATCTATTTCACATCATGTCCTCTTTCCATCACATCCACTTCCCATTACCTTCCTGATGTGAACACAGAACTGATCACTTTGTGTCTCCCGCTTCTCAGGAGATGACAGAAGCTACCTCGTAAGGCCCTTCTACTGCTGGAGTGCAGCCTTTGTCTACAGGTGCAGGTACTACCTAGCCTGGAAGTTATGTGAGTTGACTGAATTGGAATATTGATCATGATGAATAGTGACTTAGTAGGGCTATAATTATATCAAACTGTGAACTTGATTTATTGACTATCACCAGCAGTGTGTACTAACTAGGAGTGTGTACTAACCAGGAGTGTGTACTAACCAGGAGTGTGTACTAACCAGGAGTGTGTACTAACCAGGAGTGTGTACTAACCAGGAGTGTGTACTAACCAGGAGTGTGTACTAACCAGGAGTGTGTACTAGCCAGGGTGTGTACTAACCAGGAGTGTGTACTAACCAGGAGTGTGTACTAACCAGGGTACCTACTAACCAGGAGTGTGTACCAACCAGGGGTGTGTACTAACCAGGAGTGTGTGCTAACCAGGAGTATGAGCTAACCAGGAGTATGTACTAACCAGGAGTGTGTACTAACCAGGGTACCTACTAACCAAGTTGTACTATACTATACAACCACTGTATTCTGAGATGCTATGTACTTACCTATTGCCTAAAGTGTATCAGAGCTCCACTGTACATACGTATGTATGTCAGTGTGAGTGTATATGCAGTGTATATATATGTGTGTGTGTGTGTATTGGCTGTTGTGCATAATATCCTGTTGCCATCCCTTATCCATTCCCTTCTCCCCCTCAGCCGAGTCCATAGGTAATGCTTCCGGTCTGGGCTTCAGTGGATATGACGAGAAGGGGAATCCCCAGTGGGAAACGTGCAAGAACTGTAAACCAATCGGCTTTGAAGTACGTATGTGTGTATGTGCAACTTGTAGGACAGATAGAGTTGTGATGGGTAGACCATGTACATACTGTATGTACGGTCCAATTTGCTTAGTAAGTACATACTGTACTTTGAATGCCACACTGAAGTTGTGTACATGTGCTAGGGACTGAGCTAAGTGTATTTATAATATTAACAGAAGTATCGTGGAACCTGTGTATAATGGTCACTGGGTTGGCAGGTCACCTCTCTACAACAGCCAGGTTACTGAGTCCCAAAAGTGCCTACAGTGTGCAATTCAACCTGCTTATACGAGCAACCACTCTCTAACAGCCAGGTTACTGAGTCCCAAAAGGGTCTATAGTGTACAATCCAACCTCTCTATAACAGCCAGGTTACTAAGTCCCCAAAGGGTCTAAAGTGTACAATCCAACCTGGATGTACAGGCAACCTCTCTACAACAGCCAGGTTACTGAGTCCCAAAAGGGTCTACAGTGTACAATTCAACCTGCTTATACGAGCAACCACTCTCTAACAGCCACATTTTCTGGTCCCAAGGTGACCGCTATAGACAGGTTCCATGGTACACTGTATGTATGTATGTGTGAACATACTACACAATCTGGGTACGTGTATACAGTCCAGGCTATCCTAAACACCACCTCCACACAAAGGCCACTTGTCTCAAGTGGTCATTATTGGATCACCTACTATGTCAACTCAACATTACAGTAGACCACCTCCGTGTAGGACACCTTTCTGTTGACTTACGTACTCTGGATCTTTTCGGCATTGATCGCATGATGTGGAATTTAAGGACAACTCTCATCTTAAGATGTTGAACCATGGATGTATATGACAGTTTTCTACCCTGTGTGTTGTGTTACGATTCAGTGTATTTTGTCAGTAATTTCAATACCGCTATGTTGTAGTGTAGCGTTGAGGGTCGTGCTGGTGATGTGTGTACCTCTGCTCCTGTAGTTGGGAACTAACATGCGTGGTGCAATTGGGTCCTGGAACATCACTACCAACACCTGGTTGAGAAGGTGAGGCTTGTTTGATATTGGTGTGTGTGTGTGTGTGTGTGTGTGTGTGTGTGTGTGTGTGTGTGTGTGTGTGTGTGTGTATACGTGTGTGTGTGTTGTGTGTGTGTGTGTGTGTGTGTGTGTGTGTTGTGTGTGTTGTGTGTGTGTGTGTTTATCCATCCATCTCCCTCCCGCCATCTCCCTTTCTCCATCTCCCTTTCTCCATCTCCCTACCTCCATCTCCCTTCCTCTATCTCCCTACCTCCATCTTCCTCCATCTCCCTCTCGCCATCTCCCTTCCTCCATCTCCCTTCCTCTATCTCCCTACCTCCATCTTCCTCCATCTCCCTCTCGCCATCTCCCTTCCTCCATCTCCCTTCCTCCATCTCCCTTCCTCTATCTCCCTACCTCCATCTTCCTCCATCTCCCTCTCGCCATCTCCCTTCCTCCATCTCCCTTCCTCTATCTCCCTACCTCCATCTTCCTCCATCTCCCTCTCGCCATCTCCCTTCCTCCATCTCCCTTCCTCTATCTCCCTACCTCCATCTTCCTCCATCTCCCTCTCGCCATCTCCCTTCCTCCATCTCCCTTCCTCTATCTCCCTACCTCCATCTTCCTCCATCTCCCTCTCGCCATCTCCCTTCCTCCATCTCCCTTCCTCTATCTCCCTACCTCCATCTTCCTCCATCTCCCTCTCGCCATCTCCCTTCCTCCATCTCCCTTAATCTATCTCCCTACCTCCATCTTCCTCCATCTCCCTCTCGCCATCTCCCTTCCTCCATCTCCCTTCCTCTATCTCCCTACCTCCATCTTCCTCCATCTTCCTCTCGCCATCTCCCTTCCTCCATCTCCCTTCCTCTATCTCCCTACCTCCATCTCCCTTCCTCCATCTTCATCTCTCCATCTTCCTCTATCTCCCTCCCGCCATCTCCCGTCCTCCTTCTCCTTCCCTCCATCTTTCTCCATCTCCCTCCCGCCATCTCCCTTCCTCCATCTTCCGCCATCTCCCTTCCTCCATCTTCCTCCATCTCCCTCTTGCCATCTCCCTACCTCCATCTCTCTTCCCTTTGTCTACCCTCCCACCTTCTCCCTTACCTTCATCTCTTTCCCCTCCATTCTGTCTTCCTCTCTTTCTCTTGTGTAGGGTGTGTTACACCCAGGCACCGTTCTGCCCAACCATGTTGACTTTCCTTCTATCGGCTCTCTGGCATGGCTTCTATCCCGGCTACTACTTGTGCTTGATGACCATGGCCATCCTTGTGGAAGCAGCAAGGAAGGTAGAGTTGATATGTGTGATCAAATGAATTTGAAGATTGTGTGTGTGTGTGTGTGTGTGTGTGTGTCGCATACCACACACATACACACACACACACACACACACACACACACATGCACACACGCACACACGCACATACACCACACATGAGTATGAACTTATTACACCTGAATCACACACATGTACAATGCACACACACACTTTTGACAATAGTGTTATACGTAGCTCCCTCCCATACACTGCAGGGAAGAAGTATCTTCAGACCTTACTTCACTGGAAACACTACCCTGAAGCTCATCTATGACGTTATAACGTTCCTTTTCACGGGAATCTTCCTCAATACCAATGTTATTTCCTTTATCTACCTTGACTTCAAAGATGCTTTGAAATGCTACACAGACTATTACTGCCTTCAGACTATCATTCCTATTGTGTTCTTGTTGTTGCCTCTGAAGACAAAGAGAAGACCCAAATCTGAGCATGATAAGACAGAGAAGAACACAGAGAAACAACCTGATGTGAAGACCTCGTACAGAGAACAGGAATCTCACAATGACCAGATGAAGGGGGTGTCTTTGTTAGAGGCAAGCCCCACCAATGAAAGCAACTCAACTTCGGTAAAACACCACATCAAACACAAGGAGGATTAGAGTGGAGCGCGTCCAAATTTAGGATCTCCAAGGTCTTTTGGGGTCTTTTGGAGTCTTTTCAGGTCTTTTGGGGTCTTTAGGGTCTTGTAGGGTTATTTATGGTTAAGTCCACACACTCAACACTATATCATCATTATTTGCTGTCTGTATGCATGCATGTACGTATGTATGTTACGGTTACACTCCTTACTGAACCATATAGATATAATGCAATTTCATCACGTGCTATAGTGTAAGTTTAATTTTATAAACGTATTTACAGCGGTTGATTATGAAATACTAGGGCACACATTGAAATGCAATCAGCCTCGCTTACACTGTATTTTTACCGAGCAGTTTAGCAAAGTTGATAGTTTCCATTCCGTGGGGGCGTCTGATCAAAGTTAGCCTATCCACTCCACCGCTGCAAATCTTCGTGGCTCATTGTCCCACTTTCTTTGTGCTCCTGGCACTCAACAGCTCTCTCCGTGACCTAGGCTTCGTCATAGCATGGCGAGTTTGCAATCAGCACCTGTTTTTGCTGTCCAAAGGAAGCTTTGACTAATCAGCTGCACCATCTTACCTATTGTGCAATCGATCCATGCAGGCATCAGTAATAATTATTGATTGGGTCGGATACATATAATATTATATACATACATACATGCAAACGTATGGAATGTGAAAAGGACTCTAAAGACTCCACATCACGTCCATTGGATGAATTCTCAGCCTAACAAAGTGGGAGTGGCATCTGATTAGGCCCCTTTAATTACTTCTATAGTGATTAATTGATTAACCAATCATTTACTATGCACTGATAATCAATTTGGAAGTTACAGCTGATCCCCCAACTCTTGCTGTATATACAAATAATTCCATTGCATTTGATGTGATAATAATATACGAATGTAGCTAGATGGGCATGGGCATATATAAGCTTCAAGGTACTGTACGCAATCAAATATGATATTATAGTCTTGATCATTCTAATATTATGACCATGTATTATTAATTTTACAGATAATGAGAGATTGCATGTATGCACAAGCTAGTAACGTAATAACAATAATCAGAGAAGATATTAATTATGTGTACTCGCATTATACAATGATGGAGGGCATGCATACAGGACACAGTAAGAGCAAAACAAAAAACAACAATAACAATAGAATCAACAACAATTTCAAAAGAACTGGTACAATAGCAACAGTTCTGTGAAAATATTAACTGAGGTTCCTCCGCCGTTGTTCCTCAATATTTCTCCGCCATCGCAATGAATAGAGTTCCATTCGATTCCTCAAATTTGGCTCCTAAACAGAAAACGCAACAAGTAACAAACATACATATGCACAACACACACATGCCTATATGCACATCCACACAAACAATAATAGAAGCGTTAAGCATAATATGTACACACACACACACACACACACACACACACACACACACACACACACCACACACACACACATACACACACACCACACACAAACACACACACACACACACACAAACCCTATTGAACTGTGACACCGAAATATTCCCATTTCTTCGCTTACAGTAGCAGTATAGGAATGGGTGCACAAGGATGAGGTACAAGGTCATAAGTATAAGAACAGACAGGACAACAGACACTATCAGCTGCAGAAAGAAAACAGAGTATTGGTTACATACATGCATGTACATACATATGTGTTGTGTAACACCAAAAAATTGAGGGGCACAATTTTATATATTCTGCAGATTAGACTTAAACTGTAGAAATTGTGACACTCGGTGGACAATGTTGTGATGCGATCTGTGGAAGTTCGGGGAAGCAGAGTGTGCAGTAATTGTGTTCCATGAAACTTTGGTGCTTATTTAGGGTTTAAAACACGGGCACTAGCGCAGTACGTACAACAAACAGATGAAATTAATGCACTCTTCTCTGTGCCTGAGTCTTGAACAAAATCTGTTACTATCCTATTAAAAATTGTACCTGATCAATACTTGGAAACTACGTTAGGGTTTTATAAAAACATTACAAAAATGCTATAGAGTGGTGCTGATTCCAAGGCAACAGGTGCCAAACTGCATAAATGTCCCTAGGGTTACTGTAATTGCAGATGCTCGAGCTAACAGTTTGATAAACTGATCCAGATACCTGCTCTGGATGAGTGAGTGTCCTGTACCGCTCTCACTCACTCACCTTGATAAGCCAGGTATTCCTTATCTCATACTGACATTCACATTTCAGGCAAATCTTATCGTCTACCAGCGGGACAATCAGAGGTAGAACAACTTTCTCACACAAACTAGAGTGGGAAGAGGGATGCAAGTACCAATGCTGAAACACGAGAGATACCTTCATTTCACACTCACACAGCACACCACACACACACACACACACACACACACACACACACACACACACACACACACACACACACATGCACAGACACACACACACACACACATGCACAGACACACACACACACACACACACACACACACACACACACACACACACACACACACACACACACACACACACACACACACACACACACACGCGGCTGTTATCGCAGATACCATTCTTACCATTCTGATTCATCTTCTATTTCATCGATAAACACGGTTTGCTTCGCCGTGGCGTTCAACCCGTGCGGACAGACACACTTACACCGGACATCAATACCTGATCCAGACAACTCCCCGCCAACCTAAGCACACACGCATAGTAAGTAATCTCATTATGTGGACTCCGCATCAATGAATGTACATCAATTATTGTTGTAATTCTTATATGGACTCTTTCTTACGACTCCAAAGGAATACCTGGTACCATAGGCACAAACGCTTAGAGTAATCATATTTACAGAACATGTTATGGACCAAAACCTAATTCAAAAGGTAAATTTGTCTTTTTGGTAACGAAATGACAGAAGTATTTCATGTTTTAACCTACCAAAGCCAAGTTGAATAGTAGAAATACTCCTACTAAATGAACTCTGAGGACAACTGCCATTTTATTACTGTCACACGAAATATTCTGTCCCGCGTGAAATCCCTAGCCGGGGGGCACAGAATATATCTGAAATATTCGGTCCCCTCACGATGGGGCATCATTTCACTGGAGGAAGTCAAAGTATAAGTATTTCTGATCTATGAATGAAGGCAACGAAGTAACGAAACTCCAAGAAGACCTTTCGGAATGCATGGGCTATACACTTATAAC
>OZ026561.1:1412046-1477046 GCA_964020155.1 Chondrilla cf. caribensis
GCAATGGAATGCTGTCTGTCAGGAAAGGCTATCCATGCACCTGCAAAACAGCCGTAGGGACTTTCAAATTCAAACATTAAAGTATTTTCAATTGTCTTATGTTGTCTTCTCATTACATTTGATGGATGTTCCGATAGAATTGTCAGATTTTTCATGGCAATTAACAGTACTCTCATTCATATTGACAATTCCTTAGTATTCATGAATATCAGCTTCCAATTCAACTCTTCCCAGGAAATATAAAACAATCAGTAATAATGTACTTGATACCTAATCTATGTTCGATTAGAGGCCTATACCACCAGTACTGAATGACATAGTGTACATGAGCTACGTATTTAATAGAAGTGAATGTGTTAACAGAAGTAGAGTGAGCATGTTCTGACCCGGGTACTTATGAACTGAGCTGCAATGTCAGGGATATAGCACAATGGCAAGAATTAACCCAGCTATGCATGCACAGAGTGTGTTGGACGTAGGGGATCTGGTGGGATGCACCCCATGGAATTTTCCAAATGTCAATGCTTTGAAATGAAATCTGGGGCATTCCCAAGCCCATCAAAACTATGTAACCAGGAGTGTGTACTAACCAGGAGTATGTACTAACCAGGAGTGTGTACTAACCAGGAGTGTGTACTAACCAGGAGTGTGTACTAACCAGGAGTGTGTACTAACCAGGAGTGTGTACTAACCAGGAATGTGTACTAACCAGGAGTGTGTACTAACCAGGAGTGTGTACTAACCAGGAGTATGTACTAACCAGGAGTGTGTACTGACCAGGAGTGTGTACGTTACCCCAGGAGTGTGTACTAACCAGGAGTATGTACTAACTCGGAGTATGTACTAACCAGTCAACCAGTCTGTTCTCTATATTCACTAATAATTTGGTTCTAGACATATTGCCCTTAGGTTGAAATACACACCAGTAATACAAGTGAAAGCATGGACATTATACCCTGAAACCACAATGTCACAGCTGACAGAATTGAAAATGAAAACCATCATGCGTAGTTATTCAAACTAGTGTAGTTTCAGTTGTGTTTATCATATATGAATTCAGGATAAGGTTGAATAAGCATAACAATACACATACATGAATGCACACACGGATAATACCACACATGCACTTATGTACACATGTACTAATACATACACAGGCACACACATTACATTAATAGACACACATGTACACTTGCACACACACACACATATACACACACACACACACAAACACACACGCACACACACACACGTGCGCACACGCACATACACACACACACACACACACGAACACACATGCACACACACATGCACGCACGCACACACACACATATACACACACACACAAACACACACGCACACACACACACGTGCGCACACGCACACACACACACACACACGCACACACATGCACACACACACGTACACACGCACACACACACACACACACACACATATATACACACACACACAAACACACACAAACACACACACATGCGCGCGCGCGCACACACACACACACACACACACACACACACACACCACGTGGAGTATGTAAAGTACATACCGTCCAAAACACAACAGTCCCATGATCACTCCCAATGTTGTGGCATAGATGTGACGTAATGTAGCACTTGTCTTGGATGGATGCAGGCCATAATACATCAGGAATCCCAAGGGCATTGACACAATCCACAGTACGAAACACCGGACCTACAGGGAAGGACAATTTACAATTTATGCAACAAAGTACAAACGTTCATATTGTAAACTCTTCTAATATATAAAGGTGACTACAGTGAATTCTCGTTAATCCACCACCGTTTTATCGGCCAAACCGTTTAGTTTCCCATTATCATTATAATGTACAAGTACTAATGAATATCTAGTTAATCTGTCAAACGCGATAATCCACCTTTTTTTGGAAACAAGTTGCATTGGGTCAATGAGTATTCACTGCGCTTGAGAACAACTTTTTTCTGTGCGACAGAGAAATTACAACAATGTACAACGAATAGGTGCAAAGGGGATCGGTTAAGAAGTACAGCAAAACTGAAACTATGCCCATGCTATATATATAAATGATGAATGCATACTGCATAAATTATGCATGTATACCATCCAATTCATAGGATTGCTTTGGATGGTGACAACTAGCTCATTGAAGGCATCAGTACACCCACACACATAAGTGGACAGTGTTGCTATATACCAAATATTACACTTGTCCCCTAATAGGCTATATACCAAACATGCATGGTATAGTAAAATTTTCAACTCACACCCACATCCACCCATTTAGCCTACAAATCGTGGTCTATTTTCATGATCACAAAATACAGGGCGACTCGCACTCGTGCAACGTTTCTCATACGCACGGAAATTGTAGCTAGATACACTCAAAATGGCACAATAATAACAACAAAAACAAACAATCGCAATGTATGATATACAGATACAAGGAATCAAATAAATGTAGCTAGATAGACGCAAACAACACAAACGGGGCATCCTTGAGACACGAACCGGTGATAACGGCTCTGTTTTCTCAAACGTGTGTCCTACATCGCGGTATATGAGTCACAGCAT
Source organism: Chondrilla cf. caribensis (assembly GCA_964020155.1). Lineage (NCBI taxonomy): Eukaryota > Metazoa > Porifera > Demospongiae > Chondrillida > Chondrillidae > Chondrilla > Chondrilla cf. caribensis. Next base: position 1,414,636 of record OZ026561.1, read on the forward strand.
TAATTTTTGTCAGATCAGAAAATATAACGTTCACACTTATTATTACTCCAATCAAAAAGTATATTTAGACTTTAGATATTATATAAGTTTCTGGTTTCTACGGCGGAGAACGGCATGGTTAAAGTTCTTTACAGTTGCACTGTAACACGATACAGCCTGACATTTTCCCCCGCATAAGACGCAGGGCGGCTGTACCTACTGATACAACATTTGGGATGTTTGCCGTCGTGAAAGCGGCTGAGGACCAACGTACCTTTGCCTCTCCCATTCCTGATAACACTGAACAAGAGGCCACAAAGGAATGAAACGGACTGGAGATGGTGTGAGAGACAGACATGAAGACGTCCAACAGTCGAAGCAGCATTGTACCGCAGTGGAGATCCAGATATAAGTACAAGCGCTTGAACAGTAAGGTGACGCGATTCCTGTAATTTGGGGATAAACAGTTAACTACTTCAAGAGACCAAGCCTTCGAGGACAACTACTGTGTCTACTGGTATACAATGGAAACGCTTAGCTACAGCAGCCCCTACAGCGAAGCCAGCCACTTCTGTCTCGTGTACTGGTTACCCAACAGGGGTCGACGTGTCCGGCGCTAGCGGTCGGTCTGATCAGGTGCTCGATTGTTTATGAGGTGATAGTAACAACATTATACTAAATACGCGTGTTGTTTGAATAATAATACTTTAATGTGGTCTTTCCCCCGCGGAACAAGATGACGTACAGTATACGTGTATGTATGTAACCCCGCATAATTGAATGTAATACGGGAAATTTTCGCGGGTAGCTCCAAAAAACAAGTTATTCGAGTTCAAACACTCGTGGGGCGAATTACTTGGGCGTCTTTTTTTAGGTTAAGAAGAGCCTTCGCTGAAGTTATTACGTTCGGCGGAGCTTCAGCGCACGAATTCTAGCCCAATTTCAAGAAATTGTTGGCGTTTGAAATCGGCCATCTTTTTTTCGCGCTATATTATTATTATTATTATGAGTGTAAAATTACAGGTACTTAACTGAATAAACAATGATGGAATAATAATGACAATAATAATAATAACAATTATGATGTATTGCTAATAATAATAATAACAATAATAATAATGAGAATAAATATAATTAATCAAGGGGACAGTAATCATGATCACTGTCTACCACTGGTAGGGTTCCTAGCACGGATGTAGCATTTCCAATCTGGATTGCTACGGATATCCTCTGCATGAGGAATCCAAATGATTTTGGCTCCCCAGACACCATCTTGATCCGCCTGGCAAGATCCCTCAAGAAAGGCTTGGAAACAGGACCTATGGAGCCACATGTCTCTATGGCAACCGGCTGGAAGACGTAGATGCTGTCGAGATGGGCGTACTTCTTGATTTTCTCCTCTTCAGCATGGGCAGCAGCACCTCCTGGTTCTGTGATGGCTCTTGGGCAGTGAGATTGACAAAACGTGTCTACACATGTGGCATCCCATACTAAATACTTGCCCTGTTTCCAGGGGACGAAGGTCATTCCATCAGGGCGCTTCCCATCTGCCTGGTGAAGACCAGAGGGTTCGAGCCGCGATGGGATTCTTGCAGTAGCAAGGGCATGATGGATGATGTTATTCACAGCATTATGGCGCGAAAACCTTCCTTGACTGAACCTACAACTGAGACCGTGTCTGGCAAACTGGTCCACCTCCTTGCCACATTGCGCACATTGGTGAGGTTGACCAATAGGAGCCCCTACTCTTAGTCCTACAGCAATTCGGATGGCATCATCAGTCATTCTAAGACCCAGGGAGGTAACCGGTGGAGCGTTGAGCCATGCCCCAGATTCTGCGGTGTTGGCAGCTATTAGTCTGGCTCGAGATTCCTTATCGCTACTCAATGCGAGGATGCTATCAAACAAACAGTCGATCTTTGGTCTATCCCAGGCCTTTTGATTGCTGGGTGCAGCGGGTACCGGTGTCTCAGGTGGTAAGTCATGTCTCCAGGCAGACAAGGCAGAAATCCTTTCCGTGTATGGTACGGTGGATAGGTCTGCTGGCAAAAGCTCAAGCATCAGTGAGGAGGCTCCATCAGCGGATGCCAAAAAGGCGGAAGGTGCAAGATGACAAGCGCTCCGAATGCCGAGACCCCCAGATCCGACTGGGAGGGTTGCTTGAAGCCAGGCAGGGTCTCCAGGGTGGAATTCTATATTGGTAACGGTGGAGAAGATGGAGAGCATTAAGTTATCCCAGACAGGTAGGAGTGGTGATGAGAATGCTGGAGATGTGCGTAGGACATGTAGGAGTGATGGTAAGGCAAGGGAGTGACGCAAAATGGTAAGGGCGTCGTGTGACTGAAGGTGATGCAGACGTTCCCCAGACAGTTTCAACTGCTGTATCTGGGAATCTAAAACTGTGGCCATTGCACTAGCTCCCAATGGGGATCCCAAAAGTGTTGCATGCTCCGAGGGTACCAACTGCAAACCAGGGTAGGAAGATAGCAATCTCGCTGCTGCAGGCTGGTCATTAGAAATCAACTCTGACTTATTCACATTCAGGCGTAAGCCTAGATCTCGTCCTTGTGTTTCGATGCGGTTCAAATCTGCAGAGATATCTTCGAGGTTACCACCGATTGTTCCATCATCCAGATAGAAAACCTTGAATTGAGAGGCCAGGCTTAGCACAAGGTCATGGATGGTTAGGCAAAACAACAAAGGACCAATAGGATCTCCCTGTTGGATGCCCTCGGATGAGGCAATCTGAACATCATCCCACCAGAGGATTGAATTGGAGGAATAAGCAGAGTGAGCGAAGGGTAACAGATCAGGAATGAACTTACTGACAGCCAGAAGGACTTTATCTCGTCTGATACTGTTAAAAGCATTCTCGAAATCTACTTTAACGATGGCTTTTTGTGACGAAAGATTGTTGAGATAGACCCTACCAGCATGGACCGCTGCTTCTGCTCCTCCTGAGATACCGAAGCCCATTTGGTACGGGGATAGCAGTTGTGGGATGGAGTTGAGAGCATGGAGACAAGCGCATTTGGAAGCTAGTCTTCTGATTGTGCATCCCACGGCTATTGGGCGGATACCACCATTCTTTTTCTTGAGGGCGGTAAGTGAGGCACCAAAAAAGAGGGGGCGAATTGCTTCTGGGGTTCTGCCTTCCAGAACAAGTGTGACCAATGCTGTCAACGCCTTTAGAAGGAACACACCACCATCTCCGGCTGAAGGGCCTGTAAGGTCCTTCAAATGTTGTGGCAGGAGGCCATCTGGACCTCCACCTGAGCCATTAGGGAATGAGGAGATGGTCTTCCTGATAAGAGCTGCATCTATGGGAAATGGTAGAGGATCATTGATGGAAAGGTCAGGTATGGAGGAGTCGGGGTTTTGTGGTGGATGTTTCTGTCTCAGCGCCTCTAAAGTGGAGTCTGAATGATCTGCAAACATGTCCTCACTGCAAATTAATCTCACAGCTCCTCGGTAGTCTCCTTCCTCCAGTTTACTGGACACCCTCGCAGAGAGGGTGTCAATGGGATTTCGTGTTTTTTTCGGCCTAGAACCAAAACCCCCATTAAGACCAGAAGGTTGCTTCGAGATGTCAGATTCCTGTGATACCTGTTTGTTGACTAGGGATGCTAAGTTCCATCTTTTGCCTCCTCTTTGGGGGGTGAATAGGCATCTCTTAGGAAACTGAAAAAGTCTCGACCAGGAGGGGATATCGTTGCGGGAAATCACCTGCTCGATTATCGTAGCCAATTTTCTAGCTGTGGATATGCGCGAGAGCCGTGGAATTCTTTTCAGAATTTTCCTACGATGGCTCATGCACCTGGAGAGGTGATCGAGATCGGCAGAACTTTGGTCGTTACGAGTCGGCTCTGGATGAACGTTAGAGGTAGGCAAATCAGGAATACAATCATCGCGAACACTAGAAACGGATGGACTTGGAATTGAATGGGGATGAAGATGAATTGGGCGCCGGGCCGTTGGCGTATCTTCAGCTGTCAAGCCGCTTGAATTTTCACATTTAACCGGATTTGATAAAGAAGGCCAACAATCGACACAGGGTAAGCCTTTCTTCACACATTGGCATCTTATGCAATGACCGTTCTTCATGCATGGGCAACATCTTGATTGGGAGCGCGATTGAGAGCGCATACTAGCCGTCATCCGCCATCTTGTCGATATTATTATTATTGTTATTAAAGTGCATTGTAGGACAGTTGTTCAAAATAGCACTAAATAATATATAAATTATAATATCAATTATTCGTTGCGATCATGCGTAGGAACACGTATTATATATATATATATACACACATATATGGTGTTGCGTGGAGGAATGTTACATCAGTGATGAATAAAGACATGGAGGAGAAACCCAAACTGAGGATACTCAAAGAGATTGCTGACCTGAAGCTGGAATCGAGATGTGCATTAGTGAAAAAGAGAAGAGAGAGGTCGATGTTGATGAAGTTGAGAGGAGGAACAGCGGCATTCCAGGTTGAGGTTGGGAGATGGAGAGGGGTGAAAAGAGAGGAGAGAATATGCAAAGAGTGTCAGAGTGGGGAGATAGAAGATGTTTTGCCTCTCCCATTCCTGATAACACTGAACAAGAGGCCACAAAGGAATGAAACGGACTGGAGATGGTGTGAGAGACAGACATGAAGACGTCCAACAGTCGAAGCAGCATTGTACCGCAGTGGAGATCCAGATATAAGTACAAGCGCTTGAACAGTAAGGTGACGCGATTCCTGTAATTTGGGGATAAACAGTTAACTACTTCAAGAGACCAAGCCTTCGAGGACAACTACTGTGTCTACTGGTATACAATGGAAACGCTTAGCTACAGCAGCCCCTACAGCGAAGCCAGCCACTTCTGTCTCGTGTACTGGTTACCCAACAGGGGTCGACGTGTCCGGCGCTAGCGGTCGGTCTGATCAGGTGCTCGATTGTTTATGAGGTGATAGTAACAACATTATACTAAATACGCGTGTTGTTTGAATAATAATACTTTAATGTGGTCTTTCCCCCGCGGAACAAGATGACGTACAGTATACGTGTATGTATGTAACCCCGCATAATTGAATGTAATACGGGAAATTTTCGCGGGTAGCTCCAAAAAACAAGTTATTCGAGTTCAAACACTCGTGGGGCGAATTACTTGGGCGTCTTTTTTTAGGTTAAGAAGAGCCTTCGCTGAAGTTATTACGTTCGGCGGAGCTTCAGCGCACGAATTCTAGCCCAATTTCAAGAAATTGTTGGCGTTTGAAATCGGCCATCTTTTTTTCGCGCTATATTATTATTATTATTATTATTATTATTATTATTATTATTATTATATTATTATTATAGGAAGGAGGAAACAAGGAGGTTCCATTAGACCTTGCTTGCTATTATTATTATTATTATTATTATAATAAGATATAAATATAATGGAGTTATGTACATGTCCAATATATATAACAAAATAATATGAATATAATACTCTAATTTACAATTAATTAAAATAAATAAAACACATATAATACATGTATTTTACAATTAAATAAAATAGATATAATAATAATAATTACAATAATAATAATAAATAAATAAATAAATAATAGAAAACAAATAAAATTAAATCGGTGGGGTGTCCAACATCATTGTACCCAAAATTGCCATGGAGTTGCCTCGCTGAATGGCAACAGAGATTCTCTGAATCAAGAAATTGTGAGCCATTTTATCACCCGAGGTATGTTTGATACGGGTACCTAAATCACGGAAAATTATTATTATTATTGTTATTAAAGTGCATTGTAGGACAGTTGTCCAAAATAGCACTAAATAATATATAAATTATAATATTAATTATTCGTTGCGATCATGCGTAGGAACACGTATTATATTATATATATATACACACATATATGGTGTTGCGTGGAGGAATGTTACATCAGTGATGAATAAAGACATGGAGGAGAAACCCAAACTGAGGATACTCAAAGAGATTGCTGACCTGAAGCTGGAATCGAGATGTGCATTAGTGAAAAAGAGAAGAGAGAGGTCGATGTTGATGAAGTTGAGAGGAGGAACAGCGGCATTCCAGGTTGAGGTTGGGAGATGGAGAGGGGTGAAAAGAGAGGAGAGAATATGCAAAGAGTGTCAGAGTGGGGAGATAGAAGATGTTTGCCACTGGCTGCTGCAATGTCCTGCCTGGGACCACATCAGACAGCCGCTGTTTACAGCACAAGCATTGAAAGACCTACCCGAAGGGGCAACTCTGGAGCAACGGACGGCAGTTATTCTATCTATTGTTCAAGTTCAAGTTCAAGTTCAAGTTCAAATTATTTTAACAGGAGATCTCCACAGCACAATAGGCTGGTATGAAGGAGAATCCTGCAAATACATACCCTGATACGTAAATAAAATTAATGGATAAGTAACAAAGTAAGAGAACAAGCAATACGACAGAAAAAAAAAAACAGAACAAAACAATAAGGAGGAACAAAACAAAAAGAAAACAACAAAGAACGTCAATAGTGAAATAATAATTCAAGACAAGCAATTAATTTCCAAAAAAATAAATACGTAAATGAATAAATAATCAACTTAATCAATCGAATTTACTGATGTAATATAGAAACTACAGCCGACTTGAACGCTTGGCCTTTGAGTCTTCTGACTTCAAGTGGAAGCCTGTTCCATACTTTGGAGCCTGCAAAGGAGAATGTTCTGCGTCCATACTCTGTATTAACTTGACGTACAAACAAGTTTTTGGACCCCCTGGTGATGGCAGTGTCTTGACTCCTAATGTCCTCGTTGGCTTGAAAAAAACTTCTGAGTTCCAATGGTGCATCCCCAGTCATGATCCTGTGTAGCATCGTGGTTCTTAAGAACTCTCTCCGGCTCTCTAGGGATGTCCAGCCCAGCTTGTTTCTCAGTTCGGTGGCGGGAGTCAAGGGCGGTTGATCCAGAATGATCCTCATCCCGTAGTTCTGTATTTTTTCGAGTCTGTTTACAAGCTCTTTGGAACATTCCTGCCAGACTAGACAGCAGTAGTCCAAATGTGGAAGTACTAGGCTGCTATAGAGTCTTTTCTTTAGGGTTGTCGGGAGGACTTTCCTAAAACGTTTCAGCCTAGAGAGACCAGCCCAGCATTTCCTTGATAGTTCTTTTACATGTTCACGCCACTTCAACCCATCATCAAGAAACACTCCTAGAGACTATTGCTTGTTCAAACAACTGTATTAGACGATGTATTAGCTCTATGTGGTATGCCCGTTTCAAGATGTAATGTTCATAACCTATTTCTTATTAATAATATTATTATATTTATTGTTTCTTATGTATGATAACCCAATTGCCATTGTATCTTGTGGAGTGCTACATTGGACCTATCCGTATCCTAGCACCTTATGGTGTGGTGCACTTTAATAATATTGATTGATTGATTGATTGATTGATATATATAATATCATAAGATTTTATTTCCTTTGGTATACACATACACAACATTAAAGGGCCACTGACATGAATAAACAAGTTAGCCTCATATCACTTTGTTTAGTAAGTAAACATAATCAACCATTTATAACTACTAATAACAACATCAGTTCCAAATCAATATAATTATGCATCAATCTGTCCCTCCACTGTTGACACCGCGATGGTATTGGTGTCCACAATTGACTTGCAATTGATTGGTTTCGCGGCTTAAATTTTCGTGGATGCTGGCCACAGTCACGTGATAGAACAATGAGAATGCCTAATTCACAGATTTTGGGCCAACCGCAAAATCTGCAAAAAAATTCCCGCAATACGGTAGTTGTGGTCCTGCCGTTAGTATGGAGGTTGCTTAAATTATACGTTTGGTATTACTGTTCTGTTTCACTGCACCTCGAGATTATCGTCATGCCGAATATTGTGTCACCTGAGTCCCAGTGGGTGCCATTTCGCGATTGTCACATACCATGATACATACTGCAGCAAAACTGTACAATACTAACGTATACATCTATGGCAACCCTAAACCACTGAGTGGACATGCCTCTTCATTTTTCAAAACTCCTTTAGCAGCAGAAACAATAACAAGTGAGAGTCAAATATAAGGACTTAATGATCATCATAAGGTATATGTGTTGGAATCAAATACATACATGTTAATTTTGTATGCTCAGGCAAACAGGGTGTACATCACTTCATGGTATACAGTAGACATATACTTGCATGCATGCATGCATACACCCACCCACCCATGCACGCAGATGCACACACACACACACACACACACACACACACACACACACACACACACATCTTTTGAGCCGGAGTTTTCAGACCTATTCTACAAGTGTACATGCAACACTTTACATCTTTCCATCTTTCCATCAATATCACAACCAACTATACTTCAAAATAATCCTGTGTTGTCTCATGCATTCTCTCCATGCAAACTGGAAGTAGAGCCCATGAAAAACAACGGTTACCATACTTATCGAAAATAACAGTCACACTGTACAAAGCCTTCAATGTGAAAAATCACCACTAAACCTATGCATTCATTCAAATATGTTGGTTCAGTTCTAAGGTGGCACATCAACCTTTCCCAGGAGCTTCCGCTTTTGTTCTTCAAGGCTCCCGAGCTTGGACATCAGCTGCTCCTTGTCTTCCTGGTGCTGAGTGTCGAAGTCTCTCCTCTGGCCATCAATTTTGTCCTTGTAGTACTGAAGGTCACTGGCAAGCGAATCCACGTCATCTTGAGAGAGAGTCTATACATACAAACATCCATAACTGAAATAACAACTCAGTTATAAGCTGCAAACTACAAACAGTAGGACAATTCTCAACTGTAGCCTCAACACTGGACGATATTCAATTTTCTAAATTACTATATTTAGGCCACTGTAATGATACACTCGATGCATTGGGAAAAGTAATCATTTTTTTTACAATTACAATATCAAAGTGACAAATAACGTTCAAGTGTAATTACACTACAAAATTATTAATGATATGCATGGTGGCATAAAAAAACAAAGATCAATATAAATCATGAAGGAACCATGCATTAAATACATAAAACCACATACGTACATGTTAGTTCCATACAACCAACCTTTTTCAACTGTGCTTCACCTTCAGAGATGATGATTTGACAAGCAGTGGTTGCTTCAACGACTAAATATTCAGAAGTGGATTATGATCATGACATTTCTTATGCATCCTACAGCTGAACATGCACATATTCACTCACACATAAACCATTATAGAATTAACATGGTGCTGGAAATAAAGAAGCAAGAGTGGTTGAACAAATGTCTGAATTCTTTGAATTGGGGTCGGACATTTTCAATTTAGGTCGAACATTGTTTGTTTGGAGCACAAGAAACCTAGAATCAAACCAAACGTGATGAGAATGTAATACGATTATTTACAAAACTGAATAGGTTGATCGAAGAAGCAATTTCAAAGTGACTTGACAATATCCCCCTGCCTGGATAAGAAGGATTTAGTGTTTTCTGATCATTTTTATTTGAATTTATCTTATAATTTATATTGCATTAAAGAAAGAAGGCCGATTAAGAACGCCAGCAATTAGAAATTGGGATAGAATTTGTGCACTGAAGCTTCGCCAAAGGTAATAACTTCAGCAAGGCTTCTCCTGAACCTAAAAAAGACACCCAAGTAATTCGAGTGTGGAGGGGGGCAGCCCCACAAGTTTTCGAACTCAAATTAATTGTTACTTTCACTATAAAGTGTAAGATTGAAAGATTCATTAGCCATATCAATTTTATAACGATGCTTTAAATATCTGACACATCTGAAACCAGCCATACTGAAACATCCACTCAAACGTTTCTAAATCAGACAAATGGTCAAATTGGTTAGACAATGTCCGAACGCCCAATGTTATTCTAACACATACACAATATAAGAACACATATGAAATAGCACATGGTGTTGTATATAACCTTCTCTCAATGACTTCTCCAGTAGAGGGATGTTCTCTTGAATAGCAGGCATGTGGATGGTATTCATATTGTTAGTTGTTCTCAAGGCATTGTGCAGAGTTTGAATGTCGTTATCACCCCTACGAGTCTACGAATGTCAAAAGGAAAGATTCCTGTACTTTTTCAAATAGAGTTTAACATATTATTACTAATTCATAACTGAGATTTGGATCTTAGACCACACAGACAAGAGATGGAAAATGTGATGATGTATAATGCCCTCTTATTTTGGTTAGAGAAGAGGGGTTGATGAGGTTGATTTTAGATGCAAGAGACATTAGGGAAGAGTACCAATATGTGATGCATTTGGAAAATATTCAAGAATTGCTCACACAAATCATTGATACAGGGTTCGAGTATCAATGCACAAACTTACCTCAAACTCTTTCACGAAATGTTGTATTTCCGACTGCAGGGCTGCTCTGTGATTGATGAGTCTACTACAAATAGCACCAACATCTGCAGAAAAAAAACAGGCAGGAGATGAACTTTCATGTCTTTGCAAACAGAAAATAAGAAAAGGAAAAAGCATAAAATATCGGGGTCCGTCTTCCAACCTCTGAGCATCCCATCTGTAGCCATTTTGTTCTTGATTACGTCATGGCCGTTCATAATTGAATTCATAGCCCCTTACCCATGATCCCGAAATTTTGGCGGGAGAGGTACAGATTTGGTCCTTGTGAGGTTTACGGTCGATTTCAACCTGCTGAGGTGCGATTGGTAGTATTGTGAGTTTTATAGATACAATATGGTTAGGACAAGAGGTGACTGCTCGTCTTCATCAGGTTCCTCATCAGCTGGAAGAAAAGGTATTGTTGTCGAAACTAATGTTCAGTGTATATTTAGCATGTGACAACGATCGATGGTCAATGCGTCCAATAACTTTACATTTCATGTTCCTTTTATTAGCTGTGGTCGCAAGAGCACCGAGGAAGGCACTTGGATCTTCTTCGAGTGTGAGTTGCTACAGTGTCTCTTCGAGTTCGAAAGTTATCAGTAAGAAAGGAAAAGCAAGTGTTGGGCAGAACCCATTGAAGATGTGGCCAACTCCAGTTTGGCAGAAAGAATTGAAGGCGTTTTTTGACGTTAACTCTCCCACGAGTGGTGAAAACCCTAAAGAAGCTGGACAAAGTTTGTTGAGTTGTACAGATAACTTCGAACAGACTGAAGACGAACCTCAGGGATCTAGTGGAAAGTCGACTCCTGAGCCATCTCCTCAAGAATCCTACAATAGTTCTGAAGAAGATTAGAGAAGGAAGACCAATCTTATATTTACGTAACCAATCTACTTACTATGTACATATTATTATGTTGTATTTGACGAAAGATTTGTACTGATACATCACTAGGTCAGGGCAGCTTTTGGCTTGAAATGACCTCTAGATTTGGATTTCCCTTGGACTTCAATACTGTAATAATGTATAGCAAACCTTTGTAGCATGTCCATGGTGCTACTTGGTCAAATTCATAAATAAAATGTGGCAGCAAAATTTAATCTACACACTACATAACATGGACATAATTTTTGGTTGTCTAGGATTAATTTTCGCATCTCAAAGTTGTCTTAGGTCACAATATTGCATTGACATTCTAGGATCCTGGATAAACTTCAAAACTTTAACTTGCTGTAAAATTCTGACCTATGACTAGGATCTTACTGAGTAGAGAGCGACTACATGTAATGGCCTATAAAACAAAGTTTATTGGGAGTTGGTAGGTTTTATAGTTTTGTATAGCAAACCTTTGTAGCATGTCCATGGTGCTACTTGGTCAAATTCATAAATAAAATGTGGCAGCAAAATTTAATCTACACACTACATAACATGGACATAATTTTTGGTTGTCTAGGATTAATTTTCGCATCTCAAAGTTGTCTTAGGTCACAATATTGCATTGACATTCTAGGATCCTTGATAAACTTCAAAACTTTAACTTGCTGTAAAATTCTGACCTATGACTAGGATCTTACTGAGTAGAGAGCGACTACATGTAATGGCCTATAAAACAAAGTTTATTGGGAGTTGGTAGGTTCATAGACCCTATAAAACCGGGACTGGAAACTGTTGAATTTATATGGGTTATTACGCATGTATTACAATAATAACCATGACGCCTATATGTCACCAAGCGTGTTGCACTTGCGTGGGCGTTATAGATTTTCTTTTTCTTTTCTTTCTGTGCCTTCAAGCCATATTTCCCCCAATGTTTATTTCAGTAGGAAGAAACTTTTAGTTTTACACCTATTTACGCTCTTTCCAATGTATTCATCGATCGATCTTAACGAAATATAGAATAAAGGCATAAAAAGCCTTCGTAAGTTTGTGTACACACTTTCACAAAGAAGCGGCAACTTACTACGTTATATACCTTTCTACTTCACCAAAAATAATGTAATCCACAATGTTAGCAACAAAAAACTACGTTCGTAAGGATTTAATCGGACGAAATCGTCGTTCGAATGCTTCAATCGTACCGTTGACTGTGTACACAAATTCTCTAGTGAACAATAGCCGGACGTTTCCGTTTATGCTTGGATATCTCCGAGACATGTCCGTGTACAATGTTATGCATTCACAGAATACATATTCTTAGCCAAAAGCTTTCTATAGCCTGTGTTTTTATTGCCGATTATGGCCTCAGCTACCCTTCTCGAATTATTTAGGAGTAAAATTTATGGGTCGCCCGTCAATTGAAATGACGTCATTTCGACACTACACTGTTATCACTTCTAGCAACCGAAAAAATTCGCGCGGTCAATGATGTCACCAATGTTTACTGTGCAACACGCTTGGTGCCCATAACAGCGGGAGTTTCCAGTCCCGGTTTTATAGGGTCTATGGTAGGTTTTATAGTTTTCGAGAAATAGCCAATTTTATGTGTCCGAACATTGATATAATATATGACAGATCTGTGTGCAGAGAGAGAGAGGAATCACAGATAATTAATGAGGATTTGGCTATGTGAGACTACAAGAAAACAATTACTGCATCCTTATTTCCAAGATTAAGACTAGAACTATCATTCTTGAGAAGGAAGTCTGCTTCCATTTCAAAACGCCAGATAGCCAACAATAAAAAGACTGGCCATTGAGTGCAATGGAGAAGAGAGACATGTCTACCACAACATTATTATAATATAGTATGATATAAATCGGTACAGTGGTACATGTATATCATATAATATAGATATACATACATCATACATATATCATCATACATCATACGTACATCACTGGTCGAAGCCAAAATGGCCCTTGACCTCAGCATGAAATGACAGAATCAATCATGGCAGACAATGTGCCAAGCTTGGTGTACATGGAGTGGATAAAGGTGATTGTATGTGCATGCCATTGGAATAATAGTAAGATAATAAAAAGTTGTGGCAGGAATACAATAGAACAATACAATACATACATACATACATACTATATACAAACATACGACCCAGGTTTGTGTTAGTCTGGCGTAGCCGACCCTTGATCCGCCATTTTATTTTGTTGGGCGGAGAAAGGGTCTGGTCTGGTCTGGAACCTATTTCTGTACCACGGCGCAGGAATTCGTGCGCCCAATCAGATTGCAGAACGCCTTTTAGACGCATAAAAACGTGAACGACTAATGGTGGCTCATTTCAGGTAAAGAAGTGTAGTTTGACAATCGTTGACTGTCTATATCCGTGAAAAACACCCGTTTACGTAAATTCGGTCGGCTCTTTCTATCTCTCAGTGTCAAATCGGGGGTAGCGGTCTCCCTTTTGCAACAAATCTCAAAAACATATGGCTGTTTGCTTCAGAATTCAAAATTCTTCTATATTTTGGAATTGTAATTACTGCGCAAAGCCAACAGGACTCTGCCGAAGACAACGCATCCTTCGCCAACCGTTGTGCATGAGTGAAAATACCCTCTTAGAATATGCGATAATATGCGATATATTTACGATTTGTCATCGTCGACTCCGCCTCCCGGTACAGAAATAGGTTCCAGACCAGACCAGACCCTTTCTCCGCCCCAATGAAATAAAATGGCGGATCAAGGGTCGGCTACGCCAGACTAGGTTTGTGTTACGCCTTATTACATAATACGCCGGCCCCATCAAATTATTGTTATAGCTCAATTAGAATATGTCACTCCATAACCACATCAAGAATATCACCATCTACTAGAGAAAAACCTAGTGAACATGTCCGTCCTTTTTAAACGCGCCGGACACTGGGAAAGATTGAGACTAGTAACATCATTATTCTTGAGAAGGAACTTCGCTTCCATCTCGAATCTCCAGATAGCCAACGATAAAAAGACCGTGGCTGTTGAGTTCGATGGGAAAGCGAGACACGTCTACCACGCGGTGTGGCTCAAACATCTCTGCCATTGTCTCAAGTGCAGAGACCCCAGCAGCGGACAAACCCAACACCCTCCCGAATTCATTCGCGGTTCTTACAAGCTCTCCAGTGTGGCGGAAGAAGGAGACAACGTGACTGTTTCTTGGGAAGACGACGAAGACACTGATCACAGAGGAACATTCCCCGTCGAATGGTTGAAGGAAAATGCCTACGGAAAAGACGTTCTGAACAAGCTATCTAGCGAAGCTCGTCCTATTCCTTTGACTGGTAAAGTGTCCGAATTCGACTACAACGAGTTGGTGGAGAACGCGTCCAAACGTTTGGACTGGTTGTTGAAGATCTACGAAGACGGGTTGAGTATACTGAAGAATGTACCGATTGAATCCCAGTATGTCATGAAAGTAGCCAGCTTCGTGTACTCCAATCAACCTTCAATTTACGGAGAATACTTCGACGTTGTTTCCAGCCCTAAGAATACAGATGTAGCCTATGCTCAAGTGCCGTTACCCTTGCACATGGATCAGCCTTATTATGAATCACCACCAGGACTTCAGCTACTGCACTGCTTGAAAAATGACCAATGTGTGGAAGGAGGGTTCAACGAAGTAGTGGATGTGTTTGTGGCAGCTGAAGAATTCCGTCGGGATTTCACAACTGAGTTCAATACACTCTCAAAGACACCTGTTATCATGGGAAGAGTTTACAAAGACCTCGACCGCTCAGTACGTATGTTGTACTTTCGTCCTCATTTTGTTTTGGGCTACAATAATGAAATTGTTGGAGTCCATTGGACAAATTCAATGCAATATGGTCTTTGTGCTACACACAACATGGTGGAGCCTTATTACCATGCTCGATCAAAGTGGGCCAATTATGTCAAAAATTTCAAGATCCGTCACACTATTCGTCTCACCCCTGGTGATCTTTTGATCTTTAATAATCGTCGTGTTCTTCATTCGCGAACCGATTTCTCTCTTAATGGAGGTGAACGTCATTTGCAAGGTACGTATGTTAATATTGACGAGTTTAAGAGCGAAGTTCTAGCACAGTGTGCCCTTCAGGGACGTCCAATGCCAAAAACAAGGGTCGGAAATAATGACTACGTTTGTTAAGGAAACAATTTCACCTCACAGTAATTCAGTATTTATCATCATTATAGAAAAATTATAAACATAATAAGATTACTATAAGTATTCTCAATTGTATAGTTGTTGTCAATTCACCTACCAATTTGAAGCGTTAGAAACTTGTTGAGAAAATCACCTTTGAGACAAATTGCAGCTGATTGCAAGCTGATTTTCATGCCTTCCTAATTTGTTTGGTTTGCTGTAACAATTACAGTTACATTTGTACTATTAATAGTTGTGTATATTATAGTAAACAAACCCCGATAAGAACTTCTGATAGCAAGAATCGAACGGATATTGTGAGCCACGTGAAATAACAGTGTGTCTTAACAGGTATTCACTGCATGTGTATGAAGTGCATTTACAACACGTATCCTCCTAAAGATGAAAATCAACGACTGGCATGGTATGGGCCGGGACTACATAGTACAGATATAGTGCTAATTTTACATCTATTCCAAAAGATGCCGAAATACATACACAACTGATTCACAAAATAACAATATTTATTATTTCAAACGAGGCAATATAATAATGATAAATATGATGTAGTTCATTTGTTTATGCCCCCATGAATACTCAAAATCTATCATATTTTGTCAAATCGATAGTATACGTGTTTTGAGCACCTTCAAAAGTATTAGTGCTCAGCCGTAGTATAGAGACGAAAATAACCACACGTAATAATGTGTATAAATTCCGACGTCCATTTGGCCTTGGGTACATGTTTCTTAACGTCATTAGGTAATTGCATTTTTTATCATGTCACCGCACGTACAGTAGGCAATCGTGCGAGACTCGAACGAACATGTCTTTCTTAATCACACGAGTCGGATTGAGACGGGTACCCGCGTCGTTCTTGAGAAGGAACTTCGCTTCCATCTCGAATCTCCAGATAGCCAACGATAAAAAGACCGTGGCTGTTGAGTTCGATGGGAAAGCGAGACACGTCTACCACGCGGTGTGGCTCAAACATCTCTGCCATTGTCCCAAGTGCAGAGACCCCAGCAGCGGACAAACCCAACACCCTCCCGAATTCATTCGTGGTTCTTACAAGCTCTCCAGTGTGGCGGAAGAAGGAGACAACGTGACTGTTTCTTGGGAAGACGACGAAGACACTGATCACAGAGGAACATTCCCCGTCGAATGGTTGAAGGAAAATGCCTACGGAGAAGACGTTCTGAACAAGCTATCTGGCGAAGCTCGTCCTGTACCTTTGACTGGTAAAGTGTCCGAATTCGATTACAACGAGTTGGTGGAGAACGCGTCCAAACGTTTGGACTGGTTGTTGAAGATCTACGAAGACGGGTTGAGTATACTGAAGAATGTACCGATTGAATCCAAGTATGTCATGAAAGTAGCCAGCTTCGTGTACTCCTGCACTACCACGATATATGGAGACCACTATGACATTATTACCACTAACAACACCGAAGATGTGGCATATACTCAAACTGCATTAACGTTTCACAATGATGAGCCGTACTATGAATCACCTCCTGGTCTAACACTGCTCCATTGCTTGAAATTTGATGAATGCGTGGAAGGAGGGTGCAATGTGATTGTGGATGGGTTTGCAGCTGCTGAAGAATTCCGTAGAGAGCATCCTGACGAGTTTGACACGCTGACAAAGGTTCCTGCCATCTTTGGAAGAATTTCCGAAGAATTGCGTAGACCTGCACACATGCTATACTACCGTCCTCACATTGTTCTCGGCTATGATGATGAGGTAGTGGCTATAAATTGGACTCACACCATGCAGTATGGTGTATGTGCACATCATGACATGGTGGAACCGTATTACCATGCCCGCTTCAAATGGTACAATTTCGTCAAAAATTTTCCAATTAATCACACTATTCGTCCCTCACCGGGATATTTGTTGGCTCTGAATAACCGCCGTGTTCTTCACAACCGAACCAAGATGGTTCTGAATGGAGGGAATCGGCACATACAAGG
Organism: Chondrilla cf. caribensis; assembly: GCA_964020155.1. Classification (NCBI taxonomy): domain Eukaryota; kingdom Metazoa; phylum Porifera; class Demospongiae; order Chondrillida; family Chondrillidae; genus Chondrilla; species Chondrilla cf. caribensis. Next base: position 1,432,020 of record OZ026561.1, read on the forward strand.
TGCTGTTGTGAACATAGACGAATTCAAGAGTGAAGTTTTAGCACAGTGTGTACTTCAAGGACACCCACTGCCCAAATCAAGAGTCGGGAATCAAGACTATGTCTGTTGATGACTGTGTGTTTGTCTGGAAAAGGATTAATTTTCTTCTTCAATTACAGATGGTTTAATTGATTAATAATTTTCTCTATAATAATTATTATAATAAGACTATATCTTTAATACAATAATTATACAAATAACAATACTATGCGATATTATACAATATGTACTTTGTAAGTACATTCCGGAAGAGACTGGTGCTATACGTACATATACCTGGTGGTGACCAGCCAGGTAATTGTACATTAATTTTTGTCACTGGTCACTACGAGCTACCAAGTATCAAATTAACAACACAAATATTGATGTATGCAAACCCTCCTTGAGGTGCTATAGACATCGTCATGAATTCAAACAGTTCGAAAGAAAAATTCAAATTACCTGTTGATTATCAAGGATTCCAATGGACACATACACAGACACAGACAGACATGTTGAATTTAAGACTCATGTTGACAATAATAATATTATTTCCCTCCATGTCTCCAGTATGCATAATATTATATGACACATCATAGTGCTAATACTGGCGTGTTTATACCCTTCAGGAGGTGACCGATTAACGAGATATGTTTTAAAGCCAGTCACCATGCAAGTTTCCCATTGTCCATATTTTGACACATAATACATATTATATCATATTATACAGTAAAACCTCTCTAATCTGACACGCAACGTGCATCCAATGAAATAATGTCAGACTATGAAGTTGTTGGATTAGAGAGGTTTCATTGTCAAATAAATAATAATTTCGGAGCCACTTATATATTAATGTACATATACGTACCAAATTGACATTGTTAATACATAATACGTAATAATACATATGCATATATGTGGTGTGTATGATACCATCTATTAGTAGTATATTTTATAAATTATTCTTTTTCAATTGCATAATATGAATTTAAACACAATCATATTCCATATTTTGATAATTATACATGCTTATGGCCCAAAATAAACATCCATGCTAATAGAATACATTTGGAAATAGAGTGCATGTAATGTAAGAGTGTAAATAATATAATATACCATTTCGTAAATGAAATTCACATGCAATCAGCTCTGTTATCCTAAAAACAATTTACATTGATAGGCAATTTACATGAAAAGTGTTTAATTCTTCCATTCATATCACTGGACGGGCTTTCCCAGAGAAACTAATTCCAATGCTGCTCTTGTCAGTCCAAAGAATTGTGACGGCTTCAAGCTCTTCTTGCAGGCATCAAATCTCCAGCCCAGGTGACAGTGGCAAACACGACAGGTGAGAATGGTCCAAGCATATCTATGCAGGTGTTTGAAGGTAACTATAACAAAATAGTTTTTGATAGCCTGTCACCCTCAGGACAAGATAGGACACAGTGCATTACAATGGTAGTCTGACTATGAAGGGTTTATAGAGGTGTCTATAATTTTGTGTGTGCATGTGTGTATTGTGTTGTGTGTGTACGTGTGTATGCGTGCTGTGTGTGTGTGGTGTTTGTATGCATGTGAGTTGTGCATGTATGCGTTTGTGTGTGCATGTGTTGTGTGTGTGAGGTGTGTATGCGTGCTGTGTGTGTGTGGTGTTTGTATGCATGTGAGTTGTGCAGGTATGTGTTTGTGTGTGCATGTATTGTGTGTGTGAGGTGTGTGTATGCATGTAAATGCTTTTGCATACGTGTGTGTACGTATGTAACGCAATAACATGTACATACTAATTGTACAAGTGCACTGTATATACATGACCACATGCTTGTTTGCGTGTCTGATATACGTACACACAGAATGTCCAAACGATGCTTTTGAACCTAGTAATATAACTCACCCAGGAAACCATGAATGTTCTGTGGACGGGCGGCCGTGTAAATTGAAGTTCTTAGCTTTGCTGACGGTCAATGTGTCGTGTACGTAACCACCAGGATTGACATAGGAGGCCAGGGGACCATCCACGGACATGCTGAAGATGAACTGCTTCTCTGTGATGGGATTGTTGCACTGGGCACAGTGTAATTCTGTGAAGCTCTGCACATAATCAACAAATGATATTCGTATGTGGATTTATGAACAAGAGTACAGTAGAACCTCTATTGAAAGTCACAGGGTAGAAATCACCTCCCTACAAAGGACAAGCTTTTGACAAATGATATTCGTATGTGGATTTATGAATGAGGGTACAGTGAACAAACAGCTTTTGATGTGTTAGTTATTGTAGAGCCTACACTGAAACCATACAAGCCTCCTTTCCTACACTAACAGTTGAACATGTCTAATAAAGGGTAACACAACTTGCGTGATGACTACCCTGGTTAGTGCACACATTTGGTGTTGAAACACAGTAGTACCTCACAAGTGAGACCACCTATGGGACCATTTAAGTACAGTAGAACCTCACAACTGAGACCACCTATGGGACCAGTTGAAGTACAGTAGAACCTCACAAGTGAGACCACCTATGGGACCAGTTGAAGTACAGTAGAACCTCACAAGTGAGACCACCTATGGGACCATTTAAGTACAGTAGAACCTCACAACTGAGACCACCTATGGGACCAGTTGAAGTACAGTAGAACCTCACAATTGAGACCACCTATGGGACCAGTTGAAGTACAGTAGAACCTCACAATTGAGACCACCTATGGGACCAGTTGAAGTACAGTAGAACCTCACAATTGAGACCACCTGTGGGACCAGTTGAAGTACAGTAGAACCTCACAAGTGAGAACACCTATGGGACCAGTTGAAGTACAATAGAACCTCACAATTGAGACCACCTATGGGACCATTTAAGTACAGTAGAACCTCACAACTGAGACCACCTATGGGACCAGTTGAAGTACAGTAGAACCTCACAACTGAGACCACCTATGGGACCAGTTGAAGTACAGTAGAACCTCACAATTGAGACCACCTATGGGACCAGTTGAAGTACAGTAGAACCTCACAATTGAGACCACCTGTGGGACCAGTTGAAGTACAGTAGAACCTCACAAGTGAGAACACCTATGGGACCAGTTGAAGTACAGTAGAACCTCACAATTGAGACCACCTATGGGACCAGTTGAAGTACAGTAGAACCTCACAACTGAGACCACCTATGGGACCAGTTGAAGTACAGTAGAACCTCACAACTGAGACCACCTATGGGACCAGTTGAAGTACAGTAGAACCTCACAAGTGAGAACACCCATGGGACCAGTTGAAGTACAATAGAACCTCACAATTGAGACCACCTATGGGACCAGTTGAAGTACAGTAGAACCTCACAATTGAGACCACCTATGGGACCAGATGAGTGAAACTTGTTTCTTCACACACATGTAACAGCAACAGGACAACCTTACACTCAATATCTCCAATCCTCTGATTATTCTTCTTGTCGGGCAGTCAATAGTCATCAAATCGATTTTAATGGAAATTTTAACAGGGAGACGTTTGACAAGCCAATAGGACAAAGCTGTGTGTGTGTGTGTGTGTGTGTGTGTGTGTGTGTGTGTGTGTGCAAATAAATAAGCACCATTGTAATAGTGAACTGCACCAACAGATCAATCAACCTCTCAAAAATAAATTTCATTGGCAATAAGAGTACAAACAACAACAACAACAACAACAACAACAACAAATATCTCACTTGTGGCATCATCAGGGACATACTGTGCTCGAGGTGTTTTGGAGTCTGTTGCAGTTCGTATGGTCATCATCTTTTGCTCCTTAAGAATTTCTGCTCTCAAGGAATGCTAAAACACAGGATAGTATTCATTAATCGATTTTCATTTCAAATGTGATGATTGTCAATGGTGCAGGCAAATTGATTAATCACAGGAAGTAATTAAGTAAGGACACCAGAAAGCCACCCCCACCTTATTACCCAGAACCTTCACTCCATGGGTTCAGTTTGTACCTCAAGAGTACCTGAAATGTAAAGAGGATTCTAAAGACTCCACATCATATCTATTGGATGACTACTCCTCCATTAAAAAGTGGGAGTGCATGGTTTCTGGTCACGCCCTTTTAATTTCTTCCGTTGATTAATCAATCAATCAATCAGTTACAAACAAAGTTAGTTGGACAGTGATAGGTGTCATGTACAAGAGTTGAAGATTACAATGCTCGAGTTGTTGCATAGAAATACAAGTATGTAAGTATGTATGTGTTTATGTACAAATGTATGCATGTACAGTATGTAAAGTATGTATATCATATGTATGTGTGTGTGTATGTATGTATGTATGTATGTATGTATGTATGTACTATATGTATGTGTGTATGTATTGTATGCATTTATGCACGTATACACGTATGTATGTATGCATGTATGTATGTAAAGCATAGGCTATATACATATTCACAGATTCATGTATCAGGCATTAGACAGTAGCCCTGCATGAGACTTGATCGAAGAGTAACATACAATTTGATGCTGATGGTACACCCAGTGTGGTACAGGTGTGAGACTCCCGGCGTTCTTCATGAGGACCACATGTCGCAACCTCTGTTCAGTCATGCTTCCTGTCAGTGCGAGACCACCTTCTATAGGAGAACAAAGGCGGTATAGCCACCAGTCTTGGGTAATATCCTAAGAGTTATTAGTTATCCTAAGAGTTAAGAGGCTACAATGTTATAGTCTTGGGCGATATGCTAAATCTCTCACACAATGAATGTCTGTTGTCAAATTGGAAAAGTGAAGTAGTTGCATCTAATGTTAACATAACAATATAATTATGGTATTGTTAGAACCAATGGGCAACCAACTGGAATATAAGGTAACATTAGAGCCCAGGGGCAATAAACCACAATGTAAGGTAACATTAGAGCCCAGGGCAATAAACCAGAATGTAAGGTAACATTAGAGCCCAGGGGCAGTAAACCAGAATGTAAGGTAACATTAGAGCCTGGGACAATAAACCAGAATGTAAGGTAACATTAGAGCCCAGGGGCAGTAAACCAGAATGTATGGTAACATTAGAGCCCAGGGGCAGTAAACCAGAATGTAAGGTAACATTAGAGCCTGGGACAATAAACCAGAATGTAAGGTAACATTAGAGCCCAGGGGCAGTAAACCAGAATGTATGGTAACATTAGAGCCCGGGGCAATAAACCAGAATGTATGGTAACATTAGAGCCCGGGGCAATAAACCAGAATGTAAGGTAACATTAGAGCCCGGGGCAATAAACCAGAATGTAAGGTAACATTAGATCCCGGGGCAATAAACCAGAATGTAAGGTAACATTAGAGCCTGGGGCAATAAACCAGAATGTAAGGTAACATTAGAGCCCGGGGCAATAAACCAGAATGTAAGGTAACATTAGAGCCTGGGGCAATAAACCAGAATGGAAGGTAGCATTAGAGCCCGGGGCAATAAACCAGAATGTAAGGTAACATTAGAGCCCGGGGCAATAAACCAGAATGTAAGGTAACATTAGAGCCCAGGGGCAATAAACCAGAATATAAGGTAACATTAGAGCCCAGGGGCAATAAACCAGAGCAAGTGACCAAGTACATGGCACAACCACTGGAAGAGGTCCTACACCATCACTATGAGTCAATTTCCAGTTTTCCTTCACTTTGACTCGAACAGAAATGGAGAAAATGGATAGAGACCCACAAAGTGTGGCCATGCAACAAAACACAAATTCGAATTCAACTTACACACACCTGAACTGAGTGAACCTTCGGTGGCCGCTGCACTGCTCCTTATGGTGTGCGGACAAGCCAGATAGTTGAGAGGTAGAGGTGGGAGTGGTTGTTCGGGGAGTACAATGACACGCCCCTCCAACGTACTATGTACAGGCAACAGAACACATAGATAAACGCATCCCGTATCACAATAATGCGAGCATCTAGCGTACATCTCCAACACAACATACACACAATATATCTCAATGTGTCTCCACTTTTCACCCTTGATTAACAAATTATTAAGATGATTGAGGACATTATATTCCTTTCACTGTTTAGGGAATTCTGACAAACAGACTGCAGTCAGTGTATACTATACTGATCGGAATAGTTGAACTGTTTCTATCAGATACAGTAAATTTTCATTAACTGTTCACAATAATAAGTATACTAATTTGGGCGCATCCCTGGTTATTACACACTCCTGGTTAGTACACACTCCTGATTGGTACACACTCCTGGTTAGTACACACTCCTGGTTAGTACACACTCCTGGTTATTACACACTCCTGGTTAGTATATATTCCTGATTAGCACTCAGTCCCTAGCTCATGTACACTACATCAACCAGTACTGATAGTAGGTACCTCTGATAAGAAGTACACATTTATGTCGCCCTTCAAGGTACTTACTAGGCAAGTTCAACAACATACAAGTAGACAAGTACATGTACATGTAATTTTCACCCGTTAACTTTCGGTATGCACTCCAGAATCTGGCATCTCTGCCTGCCGACCAGCTTCACCATCAACGAGCCGTACGGGACCATGTCCTCGCTGCTATCATCATCACCTCCACCATCCCTCATTCCCGCAATCTCTGCTATGACACCTATGGGCGAGAGGTCTTTCAGTTTGGGCCGAGAGATCTCTCCCCAGTGGGAGATGTTTCGAAGGTCACATGCCAACACAATCATGAGTCCACGGCTTTTAGCCTCACGAATGAGAATCTTCGTCTGTGGAAAATGCACACACATACGTAAGTATATGTTAGTCATAACAATAATCATAATTTTCCTGACTATATGTATTAGTGTTGTGTTTGTACATGTGTTTACATTTGTGTGTGTGTGTGTGTGTGTGTGTGTGTGTGTGTTTGTGTGTGTTTGTGTGTGTGTATGTGCGTGTGTGTGTTTGTGTATGATTTTATGTATAAATGTACTGTGCATGCATAATATGTACATTTGTCATGAACATGTATGCATTCGTGAACAGATACAGTTATTGTCCCACGAACACTTACAGGAATATCGTAGGTATTCAAAGGGAGAGTTTCGCCGGGAAGAATCATAGTCTCCCGCGTTGTCATGGGGAGGAGTGGTAACCTAGCAACCTCATTATCCTGGTGAACGTTGCTAAGTTGTCCTTCTTCTCTTTCTAGCTCTCCTAAGTACTGAAGGAGATGTTGCATTTGAGTATACACTGAATTAGGTTGGACTACATGAATACATCAGAATTACAACTCTTCACAAAAGATCAATTTGGTGAAACACTTCACTCCTTTCCAGCTTATGCTCATTCACGCACTTCAATACACATACAACAAACAATAACTGGGACTGTGTACTGACCAGGACTGTGTGCTAACCAGGAGTGTGTGCTAACCAGGAGTGTGTACTAACCAGGAGTGTGGACTAACCAGGAGTGTGTACTAACCAGGAGTGTGTACATACTAACCGGAAGTGTGTACTAACCAAGAGTGTGTACATACTAACCAGGAGTGTGTACTAACCAGGAGTGTGTACATACTAACCGGAAGTGTGTACTAACCAGGATTGTGCATACTAACCAGGAGTGCGTACTAACCAGGAGTGTGCATACTAACCAGGAGTGTGTACTAACCAGGAGTGTGTACTAACCAAGAGTGTGTACTAACCAGGTGTGAGTATCTATCTGGGTGCTAAAAAATGTACTGATATGAAATTAATGTATTAAATGATTGAACCTGTATGGTTCCCACAACTGATCGAACATACATACTATGACATTGCATCACATACAAATTGACAAACTCCACACAGACCATCACCACATAAACCTCTATACACTCCACACAGACCATCACCACATAAACCTCTATACACTCCACACAGACCATCACCACATAAATCTCTGTACACTCCACACAGACCATCACCACATAAACCTCTGTACACTCCACACAGACCATCACCACATAAACCTCTGTACACTCCACACAGACCATCGCCACATAAACCTCTGTACACTCCACACAGACCATCGCCACATAAACCTCTGTACACTCCACACAGACCATCACCACATAAACCTCTATACACTCCACACAGACCATCACCACATAAACCTCTGTACACTCCACACAGACCATCACCACATAAACCTCTGTACACTCCACACAGACCATCACCACATAAACCTCTATACACTCCACACAGACCATCACCACATAAACCTCTATACACTCCACACAGACCATCACCACATAAACCTATGTACACTCCACACAGACCATCACCACATAAACCTATGTACACTCCACACAGACCATCACCACATAAACCTCTATACACTCCACACAGACCATCACCACATAAACCTATGTACACTCCACACAGACCATCACCACATAAACCTATGTACACTCCACACAGACCATCACCACATAAGCCTCTATACACTCCACACAAACCATCACCACATAAACCTCTTTACACTCACAAGGTGTTGAGATGGCAGTGTTGCATCAAATAGCTTCTTATTACTTTTCTTTTTAGTCGACTTTCTTTGTTCTTCTTCTTCTTCTGCCACAAAATGAAACAAAATCAAGAAATGAACGAACCTTCTCAATTGCCACATCTGGACAATTTCAATGCTTCAATTACCACGATCATTGTCTGTGCATGAAGGCATTGATAGATTACGTATATAGCACTAAAATGGCACTGGATATTGGCCCTTGTAATCTGACCACATGTCCACATACAAGGGAATTTTGATAATCCGACAGTCTTCGGGCAAAACTAATTACACACGTCAACTTATAAATCCGTCAGTCGATCGAGTATGGAGGCTGGTATAGTAAGATGGATGTGGATTGAATTTTTTTCGGATGAATAAAAGACTGATAATTGAGATGTCGGATAATAGATTTCTCACTATTATATGTTTTATTGTAGACACCGTGCTCCGACATGAGTTCACTTTCCGACGTGTCGTATTACACAGTGGTCCCATTGTCTCCCAGTCAGCGCTTCCATCACCGACAATTAGGCCAGTGTCTGTGTGAGCTTACCAATCTTATCCGCTTCATTTGACTTATCATCCCTTTCTTCACCATCGTGGTCTTCCACTAATTCATCTTCAGAGCTGTCTCCCTCGAAACCGTTCACGAAACCCGCGATTCTTCTCCAAAACGCCATCAGGTCCAGTGGAGTGAAAGGGGAACTCCCTTACGTTTGTGAACTACGTCAACCCATAGATGGTCAACCTGGGGCGGAACACCTACGGTAGGGTTACCAATGAAAAAATCGATGATCATAGAATTAGCTCTAATTTGCATCGTAGGTGCTACATTGCTAGCTGCATTCAGTGGTGTACTTCGTTTAATGATACGATGTTCCTTCGTCGGATTATTCACAATAAACTACCACTATCGCCTTTTCGACGACCATATTTTTAAAGCACACTTCGACGACAGCATGAATAAGTTCGAAACTCTGCACATAAGAAGAGCATCATAGTGGCTACATAACCTTGAGTTAATCGTCCGAAAGGATTGAGATTATATGAAATGGTGGCTTAATATTCCGACCGTAATCGACGGAAGACCACACATTTATTAACACAGCATCGCAATGGAAGTACACGCGACATTGCTCCTAAATGTGCAAGATAGGGGATCGATGGTCTACTTGGAGGCAGAGCATGACAAACCTGCAAGGTCTCTAACCATGTGAACGGACGATGTTTTTGGGAAAAATATGGGAAATTTCGGTAAATCGCAAGATATAGGACAATTTGGGTCTTAAATACACTCCACATACCTGTAAAGGTTGGAATAAGACTCGATAAGAACTGAACTGAAATAAAATGCGAAGGCAAACGAACGATTAAATTGCGGAGGTTTACGCCAGCCATTTTGAAATCGTCATGTTATTTCACAATCCAGCATGCACAGATGGGATTTTAGCCAAGCAATGCGTATGAGGACTTGTATGAGTCAAGGTAACTACCATAATGATGATAATATAATTTAATGATAACATATATAAAGATGTTCTATTGTGATCATAGATTTTGAATTGAAATAGTTTCTGTATGGTAGCTAGTACAAGGTGCAAAATTACATTAATTCCGCATACAGTCAGTTTGTGATCTTCAAATCTCCTGTTGCATAATCAACCAATATGTTAAAAAAGCTATGTTGCTCCTCATCAGCATAAGCTACTTCATATTCATTCCTTTCATCATCATAGTTCATTACCAATCCACTGTACCATTTGTATTCCTTCTTCTTTTTGTCATAGAATCGATGACTGATTTTCTTTCCTACCAGCTGTGGTGTTGCATGTGTGGAGAAACTGGATGGCAGAGGATTACTTTCCAGTATATCCTTAAATTCACTGATCAGTTGTAGTAAAGGTACAGTTTTGCCACTCTTAGTGAAATACATCTTCACATTCTGCCCTAGCATCGTCTTTCGGATTTTTAATTGCATTTTAAGTAGTTCTCTCTTCTTGTCAACCTTTTGCGAGCCATTCATATGTTTATCATCATCAATTTCCTTCAATATAGAGTCCAAGTGGTCCTTGTCAATTATTATCAAGACACTTGACAATTCACGTTTCAAGTGCTCGAGCTTCATTTCTTTATCTTTTTGTTTTGATATGGTTTTCATCATAGACTGCTGTCTTTGATCTTTTATGGAAGCCATGTGCTTTTTGCTTTCATTTTTCACAGTTTCCCTTTGCTTAGTAGCCATTTCTATAACTTTGTGCTGTTCTTCTGTTACTTGAATGTCCAGCCAGGGTAGAGACTTATTTTTCTTGGCTTCTATCAAGTTTCTTTTAGTACGTTGGCTCACATTAGTCATCGTAGATTGTAACCAATCGTTTAGCCCTAGAATTGACTCACATATGTCATTGCTAGGTCTTATTTGCTGTAATATGCCCTTAATGTCATCGGGTGGATCCCAGTATTTACCTGAAGGAAGGTAGTCTTTGGCATACACATGTAGCTTACAACGCATCATCCCAGCTCCTTTACATAGTTTTTGCTGTAGTAATTGATCCCATGTGGGATCAGGTGAAAATAGACGTTCATAAACTTTTGTGTTAGCATGCCGTTGCCTATGATTGATGCTGGGGTCATCATAGAGCCTTTTCTCACTTGCAAAAACCCGTTTATAAGGATCAAGTGCTATAGAAGCATCAGCCTCTAGCTCTTCTAAAAATCCATCCAGTTCTAAGTAGTGAATGTTCATATCAAGAGCGCTCTTATCCAACTGCTGTGATTTGGCAAGAGTGACAAGATCTGCATATATGTGGACAAACATGAGCCCATCGGCTTTCACACCTGCCATGACATTATCATTGTGTAGCTTTTCATAAACATCCTTTTCCAACTTGTTTCTTCTGAAATGTGTTAGATAATCACAAGCAGCACTTCTCAAATATAGTAATTTTGCAGCATTGGAAGCAGATACAAAGTATCTACTTCCAACCTGTCTTTCTAGTTTTACTGACATACAATCTCTATAGTACTCACTCTTGTGACCATGAAATGTTTTGATGCCAATTTCTAAGAAATCTGGGAAGGATGTTGCTCCTATGCCATATTCAGGTACTCCTTTATTTCCAAATACCTTGCAAAACTCATGCACTATGGTGTCTGTTTCTGAATATTGTCTGGCATTAGCTTCACTTGTTGGAGCATTACTAGCTTGCAGGAATGCTTTACGCAGATTCACTCCCAAATGCATGGCACATAAATTGTCCACTATTTTTTCACAGTCACTCTCTGCCGGGGATTTTCTGAACCTTTGAATGTCCCCTTCTTTCAGTGTCTTTGCAATTGAATTGAATTTCTTCTGTGTAGCTGCACTGTCTGATGTTATAGATGTCATAGCCCCCAGTTAATACAATCAGCATTTGGTAAATCAAGTGCTTTTGCTGTCTTGCGAAGATGATCTAATTCACATGACATATCCCTAGTAATTTGCTCTGCTGTTCCATCAGGTACTTCGTTAACTGATAGGACTAATCCATTGATAGTAGCTGCAGCTATTTTATGTTGTTTCAACGTTGTTCCATCCGAATTGAAATGAAAGTTTGTAGGTTTCTCTGTCAGTTTGATGGCTTTATGTACGTCATTTACTGTTTTAAGCTCCTCTGATCTCATGTATTGAGCACAACTTTGTTTTGGGAGATTTAGGTCACATGTGTCAATATTGGGTAGAAAGTGATGTAGAATCTTTTTAATTGTTAGATGTATGCTTCCAGGAGGCATTCCACTAACAAGTAAATTGTAATACAGCTTTCGCAAACCAGGCGAGTATGATTTACCAGATTTTGTTTGATGCAGTTCATCGTTCAATGATATTTCCTTTTCATTATCATGAATCTCTGTTTTTTCCATTTCAAAGTCATCGTCATCTTGTCCCTCAGAACCATATACATATGTCTGCAAAAGTGACTCCAAGTTATCGTCAAGAGCACACACTTCTTCTTCTTGTACTTCAAGACATCTTTGCAGGCTAATTACCTTTTTTTCATATCTCTTAACTGTATCCTCCATCTTATTTGTTACATCACTCAAGGCCTTTCTTATCTCAGCCATTTCCTCACAATGATCTGTGTTTGAACTCTGTTCTTTCAGATTAACACCATTCACCTTTACATATATCTCCTGCTCAGAATCATCTTGTGATGGAAGTTTGTTTCCCCTATTCCCTTGTGACTCATATTGTAGTGTCTCTTGTTGGTCTACTAAAATGTGCTGAGCTACAAAGCGATGAGCATTGATTGGTCGGAAACCTCTCTGCCTTAGGTAGGGATCAATGGCCAAATAAAAGCGGCCAATTGCGGTTTTGGTTGCATTACAGGTATGTTCCCAATGCCCTAGAAAACCGTGTAATTCTTTGTAGAATTCCAAAGGTGGCCTCTTTTGGAACGCTAGTACAGGCTGATCATTTTGAGCATTGCTGAATGATCTGAGAAGCTCTTTTGGGGTGTATCCTTCCCTTTGAATGATAGTGGGAACATCCACTGCAATGCGACCTACTGAAAAAATTAATACAGTTATATTTCTATGCATGTGGTAGAAGTTCAATGTTTATTTGTTGCGCGAACAGTATCACAAAAGTGTGGTAGCTTGACCCTTAAGCTTACTTGTATTTCCAACTTTGAGTATCCACAATTTATCCAAATACTTGTCTTGATCAAAATGACAGCTATGGGAGCCATCTTTGATTGGAGCTGCTATGCGTTCTGCTGCTTCCAATAGCCGAGCCGATCGACTTGGTATTCGAGCAGATGGAAATTTATTTTTGTAGATCTCATAGAGAGTATCACCTAGAGACAATCCTGATTCCATTACCCTCTTTTCTGCTTCCTGTAGCATTTCAGTCATCTGGCGGTATGTTGGTGGTCCTATGTTGTGCATCAGTAAAATTAAAAAGTGGCAACACTGATTACAAACTACTTATAAATGATTATAGCAGAAGACCTTACCACTATTAACTTCTCTCTGCCCATGACTACGTAAAACAGGGCCGGGATTGCTCTCTATTCCCCCAATCAGCAGCAGACTCAAAATACAGACAAGCACCAAACTGTATTCCAGAATTGAACCTTGATAGTTGTGAGAACAACTGTGCTTTACTGAATGCACGAAATACCAGGAACCAATGGCTGCTCTCCAGGCAGAGATGTCAATCATGGTATAATCTGTACATTTAATTTAATGCTCGCATTGTTAGCACTGCACACTGAATAATCGTCGGTTTAGATATAGAGAATAAAGACGAACGTACCTTTTATCGAAATTCTATAGCTATATTATTCAAGTTTACCGGTTTAAATTTAGCGCAAAATCAAATCACGTGATTACCGACTACGTAACCTAAAATGTCTGCTATTCCACCCCAAAACGATTGGCGTTGATTGTAGTATCAGTTTAAATTCTTGAATTAATAACTGACAACAACTTTTCCATCTCAAACATTTCGAAGGTATGCGAGGTTTATTCTTCTCGTTCTTGTTCCCTTAAATTATAATAATCTACATGTCTTTTCCCAAAAACATCGTCCGTTCACATGGTTAGAGACCTTGCAGGTTTGTCATGCTCTGCCTCCAAGTAGACCATCGATCCCCTATCTTGCACATTTAGGAGCAATGTCGCGTGTACTTCCATTGCGATGCTGTGTTAATAAATGTGTGGTCTTCCGTCGATTACGGTCGGAATATTAAGCCACCATTTCATATAATCTCAATCCTTTCGGACGATTAACTCAAGGTTATGTAGCCACTATGATGCTCTTCTTATGTGCAGAGTTTCGAACTTATTCATGCTGTCGTCGAAGTGTGCTTTAAAAATATGGCCGTCGAAAAGGCGATAGTGGTAGTTTATTGTGAATAATTCGACGAAGGAACGTCGTATCATTAAACGAAGTACACCACTGAATGCAGCTAGCAATGTAGCACCTACGATGCAAATTAGAGCTAATTCTATGATCATCGATTTTTTCATTGGTAACCCTACCTACGGGCCCACGGTTCGCATATTTTAGGCACAACCCTAAAATGGCGCAGGCTCCTCCTTTTCCTCCCAAACCTCCTTCGATGAGAATTTTGGATGAATTGCATCGCAACGATGTAGGTTCTACTTACCGTTGCCAAATTGATGGTAAACCTCGGACAGTGAGGCGGGTAAAACGCGCCACCTGGGAGCCTATTTTACTGCATGCGAAGGATGCTGATCAAGAAGGAAGCGCCTTGTCCGAGTTCAAAAGCATCTGGGAAAAGTTTAAGGAGAACGAGCACCATAACTTGGTCGGTGTAAGGGATGTGTTTTGTGACAAGAGCACCGGCGATCTACTGCTAGTTAGCGATTGTGTCGGAGAGAGTTTGGAGATGATGGTGTCGAGGAATATCAGCAAACAGAGGACAAACGAGCTATGTCTGGGCGTGGCCAGGGCCATAAGACATCTCCACGAATCGGTTAACGAGTTCCATGGTTGTATAACCCTGGACGACATGTTCGTGTCCGAAGAAGGGATCGTCCAAGTCGGAGGCCTCGATGCGTCCTGTGTTCTCCGAGCTGCACCCGATGCCTTGGCGAAGGTCAACGCCGCATCCCCGTACTGCCCGCTGGGAGGAGAGAGTAAAAGCAGCTGCGAAAATGATGTATTTTCGATGGGAGTCGTTGTCCTCGAAATTTTGACGGGACAGCGGTGCGGTAGAATCGAGCGAGAGCTACTCCCCGATGCCGGGGTCCAGGAAGGATTGGTCGAGATTGAGAGGAGACGTTTCCTTCTCGATCGCCTGGAAAAACAGCACCCTCTCAAGTCCATGATTCTTGGCTGCCTGCACGACAAACCGCCGAGGAGACCCACGATGTTGGAAGTCTATGGTGCTGCTCTTGTTCATTGTGAGAAGATGCCTGAGGTGAGGATCCATGGTGTGATGTACGTAGCAGAGTGTGTCCTTTCTATACAGCACAACTTGTTTATAGTAAATACAGTAGTTGTTACACACTCCTGGTTAGTACACACTCCTGGTTAGTACACACTCCTGGTTAGTACACACTCCTGGTTAGTGTACACTCCTTGTTAGTGCACACTCCTGGTTAGTACACACTCCTGGTTATTACACACTCCTGGTTAGTACACACTCCTGGTTGGTACACTGTGTCAACCAGTACTGATAGTAAGTACCTCTGATAAGTACAGATTTGGTGTGCCTTTCAAGGTACTAAATAAGTAACTTGGACATCAGTATCAAACTATGTGCTGTTCATGTTTTTAAGCCATTTTATAATTACCATTTCAGCTGCAGAACGTGTATAACCTGGAGTTTCAAAAGCCGGATGAATCCAAGGTCCTCATGGCGAGCTTGGATGGAGCCGGCAAGACCACTCTCCTCTACAAGTTGAAATTGGACAAGTTCGTACAGACCATTCCGACCATGGGTTTCAACGTGGAAAACATCCCGGTTGGAAATGATTTTTCCTTTGTGATGTGGGATGTCGGTGGTCACGAGCGGTTACGCCCCCTGTGGAAACACTACTACGCAGGGATTGATGCACTCGTGTTCGTGATCGACAGCACTGACATGGACCGGCTGGAAACAGCCAAGGAGGTACTGTACGGGACCCTTGGGGAAGAAGAACTGGTCAATAGTCCTTTCCTCGTACTTGCCAACAAGCAAGATCTGCCGGGAGCTGTTTCCCCCAGTGACCTGGAACGATTGTTGGATTTAGGTGGACGGACAAACAAAAAATGGCGTCTTTGTGGTGTTAGTGCTTATTCCGGCAAAGGTCTGTGGAGTGCAATCCAAGAGTTGAAGGACATGGTGATTGATGCCAGGGGGAACCAGTAGAATATGTCTGTATTTTGTGTGTTGAACCTGTGTGTGCAAGTGTGCATGCATGTTATTGATTGTGTTTGTGTGTGTGTGTGTGTGTGCATGCGTGCGTGCGTGTGTGTTGAACATATTATTGTGTGCATAGTTGAGGTGTGTAAATGTGTGTATGCATACATGTGAGATTGTAGTACCCAATATGAGTTTAGACACAGATTACTTTTTTTCTCTTAATTGTACAATAATTAATGTGTTATCATATATATTATTGATGACAGTGTATCTAAATTACATATCTACTGGTATGGGATCACATTGACTGTTGAAGATGTCTTTCTTCAAACTCCTTCTACAGTGGATGTACTCGGGGGGGGGGGGGGAGCTTGTTTAGTGGATTAATTGATGTACAAACAATGATGTCATGTACTATAATAGTAACTCACACTTCCTGGTTCACACCATGAGGGTGCAATCACCTTGTGTACCTGATGCTCACTCTGCATTGCAAACTTGTTATTATTCATTGAAATTCATTGATTTCTTTGATATTGATATTTTTTGGTTGAAGTATTATAGTGTGGGCTTTGATCAATCCACAACCATGCACAATAGCTACATTAACTCCAAGATTGTAAACTTGAGTATAATACTTATGTGTGTGTGTATGTGTGCACATATGTCTACATGCATCATGGATTGGGTGTCCCCTATGTTCTTGTTGATGTTCACAACATGAATATTCCATCTACACAGGAGCACATGCAAGTATATGTATGACATTGTGTATTTCATGCACACAATTCTATAATATTAAGTATGATAAGGTATGGTGCATTGAATAAGCACTTCCAGATCATGAGATTGAATCAGTCCTGTCATTCCGCAATGTCAGTTCAGTACCAAGTTCCTATCAGTACATCACAATGGTTAATATTATGGTGATTGGTAGTGTCAGAGTGCAACTAGTATGCAAACACAGGATGTGGCATGTGTGTGCTTGCATGCATTGGCAAACCTCTCCACTGGTATATAAGCCTGGGTGCGCTGTCAGCAATTCTAAAGCAGTTCAATAGTACGTATTGTAGGTTACAAACTTAGACTGAACTAGTTTGTAGAACTGGCATTATAAGAAAAATCGTTACAGCTTCAGCTTACAATGGGAGGAAGAATTGGGAAGAAGAAGGCAGCTTCGTCCCTCAAACTCCAGAGCTACCAGGTTGTCATGCTGGGACTGGACTGGTCGGGAAAGACTTCAATCCTGAGCATTCTTGCTAACAAATTTGGAGAAGTGGACTCAGTTGACCCTGAACCTACGCTAGGGTTCAAAGTTGATGTAGCCAAACTGAATCGTAAAGTACCTCTGATTGTGTGGGAGATTGGAGGGAAGCAGGGAGTGAGGACCACATGGCCCGCATATCTTGCCAAAAAAGAGGCTGTTGTTTTTGTTGTGGACAGTTCGGACACAGAGCGAATGGAGGAAGCAGGGAGAGAGCTTAAAACGGTGTTGTCAGCAGGAGAGTGTTATGGTGTGCCCCTGCTCCTTCTGGTCCACAAGCAGGACAGAAGTGGAGCACAAACAGTAGAGGCGTTGGTGGAAGCATTAGAGATAGAGCAGATGGCCACAGAGCGACAGTGGCTGGCCAGAAGTACAACAACTTCCGATAAAGAAGGCATACAGGAAGCCTTCAAAGAGCTGTACAAATTGATTAAACAAAGAAATCGAAGAGGAATCTAATTCAAGACTAGCTAGTAGATATTCTGTATACAATCAATGATTCATCATAGTGTGATTTAACTGCATTTTTATTCTCATTAATGTAAATTCATCTAAATCACAGTGCTATTTGAATAATTTTTATTGTAACATGTATATTATTTTAATATTCATGAATTAGTGTAATCTGAATCAGTGCATGATAGATGGACTATTGTAGTCTTGCATAGGCCAAACCCATACTCGTTCCCAGTCCCTGAAATGGGAATCAGACTTTGCCCAAGTGCATGGGGGCATAAAAATAATTGGAAAAAGGGTCAAATGGGTTGGAATATTTTCCTTTTTCTTTTTATTTCTCTCATCTTTATGTGTATAATAAAAATGATTAATATGTTTAAAAAAAGAAAAAATATACATAATGTACTTGGAAATAATACATTAATTATAGGTCATATTATACGTAGATTCTCAAACACTGCTAGTATCTATAATAATGTACGGTTATATTATAAAAACAGTAGCATTAACTTTACACGTCTACGTATACATTAGAATAGAGTATTACAGTATAATATTATGCATTCACATACTGTAGCCAATTTCATTTGGGTTGGTATACGTATAGCATTGATTACTTATTGTATGTAATTATAATTATAATCATTGACAATGGAACTGGTCCTGTACATTCAATACATGCAAATGAGATTCTTAGCATGTGGGTATATATAATAATATTATTATTATAAATAAAATAATTTAGTTTTAATATTAGTATCTCCTCCACTCATTGTCTCCTTCGTTCTTGCTTTTGAGTCCGCTTCTTCTCTCTCTCCTTCCTCTCCTGTTCCTTCTGAAGCTGTTTCTGCCTGCTCTGTCTGTCGCGTTCTACTTTAGCTTCATGTTGTTCCTTCTGCTTCTCCCTCTGCTGTTTCTGCTTCTGGACTACTGTGGCAGCATTGAGGTTGGGTACGAGGCCGTGCGTTGCGTCCCGCCCAGAACCACTGTGTCGGTGAGTTGAGCTGTCCTCTCCGTCACTGCTACTATGAAAACACATTAAGTATTCAAACACCGCCAATTGTCTATACAAGTGGTGTAAGTAATATTTATATCTGCCTGCATATACATAATATGGTATGTATATGTTCATATGATAATACAGTGCCAGAGTTAGGGTATACACACATGTATACGTACACATGCACGCACACACACATACACACACACACACACACACACACACACACACACACACACACACACACACACACACACACACAACACACACACACACACACACACACACACACACACACACACACACACACACACTACACATACCACTCCATATCTGTACATACGTAAACAAGAACAGAATTCTGATCTGATACACACAGTGATGGTACACTGGTCACTGATACAGAGACAACACACAGTGAGGAGGATACAAGTTGTCATCATCCGATTGTGTTCCATAAGTCCTTATCAATTTCTTCTTCTGTTCATCACTCAACGAGTCAGGGGTGGGGGTGCTGGAGGTGGTCTTCTTGGACAGGGTCCTCTCAGCCACCGTATTGCTGAGGGTTTGTTCGTGGATGTGTGTGAGGAGTGAGGGCCCTTGTGAAGGATCTGCTGCAACACACACAACACAAGGTAAGACAAATACATGATAGTTCTTCAATATACATCCTTAATACTACATAGAGTTACAAACATGCATACAAATCTCTCATACAGACAAACATACAAACACATGTACACACAATTATACACATACAAAGACCCCCTTGCCCCCACAGACACAAATACACACACATGCATACTTATGTATACGCAAACACAAATGCACATGTGTACACACACACGCATGCACACACACACACGCACACACACACACACACTTTCTGGTTTGCTCGCTCTTGTATTACACATTTCCTGGAACTTCTTGACAATACTGGCGGATATACTTGCAACTTCTTCAGAATTCTCCTACAGTGAAAAACGTGGACAATTTCTAAAACGATATAGTGACATACAACACAACACCCAACACACACATAGTCCTAATATAATATTATATTATAATTATTACACTATAATATTGATTATATATAGAAGAATAGAGGTGGGTTAATCAGAATCAAAATTCACTGTACATTCATACACATATTTATACACACATGATGTGAATCACATGCCGAAATTCAGTGGGTTCATTTCGTTACCCAGCACTAAACTAGTACTTAGCTAGCATTAAACTTTTGAATGTGCAAGCTATGCTCAATATTTCCCCAAACATTGATTTCAGTGAACCATAGACACTCTAAACTATGTAGTTTAGGGTGTCTATGAGTGAATGCAGTACTAAGTACGTATAATATCAGAGGCGCTCCATTATTTCAAGAGGCACAATTCACATGCAATGTGTGTGTGTGTGTGTGTGCGTGTGTGTGTGTGTGTGTGTGTGTGTGTGTGTGTGTGTGTGTGTGTGTGTGTGTGTTATAGTCAGATCTAATGCAACGAACTACTGCTTCGAGCTGAATGTGTTTCTAAACATACAAAGACGCCGGTGAAGACTTCTTCGATTGATCCAGTTAGATCATCCCCGGGACTCTCCTCTCCACTATGGAGGATTCCTGTAACATAATCCAGGTAAATGTCTTCATCAATGTTGTGTTCTGTGAAGAACTCAGACAGCCAAGCTTTGAACTGTTCCTCCTTGCTATAAGCGGCCATAAACGCATACGTAACGAAAGAAAACGTACGGGGGAAGAAAATGGCAGACAGCGACGAACAAGTTTCCACTACATGTACACTGTCACATTCCGCCCAACTTTCATCCCTGGAGGATGCATCAAGGACAGACAACGTTTCACATACGAAGCAACATGTTCACCTATCTCCTGCTGGCCTAAAGAGTACTAAATTCAAAGGAGACTCTCGCTCCAGTCAGCGGTTAAAGCAGTTGCAATTTCCTTTGTCTCGGATTAGAACGATCATGAAATGCGCGCCAGATGTTGCTAACATTAATCAAGAGTGCGTCTATGTTATGACCAAAGCAACAGTAAGTCGTGCGCGCGTACACACACACGAACACATGTATGTACATACACACAAGCTCATATTGTAAAGTCAATACTTACTTGGCTAACTAACGTTTTGTAGAGGTAGAAGTTGAAAAAATAAGTTTTTTTTTAACTTTTATCCTTCTCGAACATACACCCTTGTAGTTTACTTTGTCTCTTTCTTTAAGGAACTTTTTGTGGAGGAATTCTCCCGAACTGCTTGCAACCAGGCTGCCAAAGCCGGAAGGATCTACATCAACTACGATGACCTAGGTGTGTAGCTCTCCTGCAAGAACAAAATGCTGGATATGTGTGCACTGAGCTTCATTTAGGGGGGGGGGGGGACACATTGCCCCCCCCCCACCCCACCCCTGCAAATTTTATTGATCAGTAATATTTTTATTGAATGTAATGTCCCCCTATATTTTGTCAAAGATTGGATTCCCCCCCTTCCCATGACAGTTTTTTAAACGAAGGCCTGTGTACAGAGGACCCTTTGTGCACATCATACTCTGTAATATACTAGTTGTACCCACACTGCAGATATTGTACTGTATTATATACTAATTGTACACATGTGTTGTGTGTATTGTAATATTGTACTATATAAATATTAATTGTACACATGCTGTGTGTATTGTACTATGTAATGTTGTACTATATTATATCCCAATTGTACACATGTTGCGTGTATTGTACTGTATAATGTACTAATTGTGCATATTTTACTGTATATTTTAAGGTTTTTTTCTTTGTAGCTGACTGTGTTCAGGCAGGAAATTTCAAACTGAGATTTTTAAACGGTCGGTGTAATATATATGCTTTTGTGTGTTGTGTACATATGTACATATACAGTGAATACTCGTTTATCCACTGCAATTCGTTTTCCAAAAAAATGGTAAATTGATGAGTTTGGCGGATTAGCTGGATATTCATTAGTACTTGTGTATTATATTGGTACTAGGAAATTGTGGTAGATGAAAAGGTTTAATAAAGTGGTGGCAGATCAGAGAGAATTCACTGTACATATTTGGGATGCAAGTACAGTGAATTCTCATTAATCCACCACGATTCGTTTTTAAAAATGTGGTTGATTAATAAGTTTGGTGGATTGACTGGATATTCATTATTGATAGTGGAATATGTTGGTACTGGGAAATTGTGCTGGATGAAAAGGTTTGGCAGATGAAGAGGTGCCAGATTAACGGGAATTCACTGTACACATACCTGTAGCATATGTACATACCTACATACAATGTGTGGAGGTTTTACGCAGGTATATACGAGGATTTTATTACATGTAATTTTTCTGTACACACACAACATTTGTAGCATTGAGCAATGGGGTTGCTACATTGTGCAACAGTGGGTCTGCATTGAGCAATGGGGTGTTATATTGTGCAATAGCAGGTCTGCATTGAGCAATGGGGTGTTATATTGTGCAATAGCAGGTCTGCATTGAGCAATAAGGGTGTTGCATTGCAACATAATATTCCTGCACTGAGCAAATAATAATATTATTGTATTATGTGACTGTTACATTATGCAATATTGAGTCTACATTGACCAATGTGGTTGTTTCATTGTGCAATGGTGGATTTGAATTGAGCAATGAGGTTGCTAAATTGTGCAATAGCATATGTACACTGAGCAGAAACTTATACTTTATCACAGAAACACGTTTTACTGTTGATAACGAGTATATTTGTCATTCTGTCATGTAGATGTTGTCCCCCAGAAGATCCTAGCCCGGGATGCCTTAGAGTATTATCATAAGAAGGTCAATCAGTTCTCTCTGGACCAGCAAAGACAAGCTGGTCACACAAGGAAAACAGATGAAACGCTTGTGGAGTGAACAAAGCAGCTTCCTCCTTATTGAAGTAGCTTCATCCACTTGCTCTGATAGTGGTTACACTGTTTGACCCAAATGTTAATTCTTGTCTTCTTCCATTTCGAAAACTATAAATGTGATAATAATTATTGGGACAATTTTAATGATTCTCCTTTTCCATTGGACCAAATAATCATATAGGATTTGAATCAATAATGCTGTTCTTCAGTGCATGTGGCTTGAATGGTGAGCATGTGATTATCATGTGCACCAGCCACATTAATTCTCTCATTTTAAGCGGAGAATTGCTAAGTTATTGAGCAGCTTTTTGCTAATAATTATTACATATAATAGTACAGTGTAGACTGTAATGATAATATTGAAATGAATCAAGTTAAATAACTTGGGTTGAATATTGAAATTAACAGATTAAATTTAATGAGTACAAACTGAGTGAAGTAAAACTATCCAATGAATTTATTTGTCTTGCTTCGGAGGTTATAGTGAAATCATAGACACTCTATACTTGCGTAGTATAGAGTGTCTATGGTGAAATCCATATACGTTTGGATAATATCTCCTTAGTGACCAGTAGGTGTACATGTACAGCAGGTCTATTGGACATGCAGCTGTCCAGCACCCTACCCAATTATCACATCTTCACATATACAACAGCTGGTACCACTGAAACTATTGGAAGATTCAGTCCAACATGGCCACTATGAACACTCTGTCTTAGGTCTGGCTATGCGAGTCTAGCTACACTGCGGGTTTTTGACAGGCTTCTGGTGGGAGTCGTTAATGATATTCATAGCTAATTGCATGGTTGTGTAATGACAGGAATTCCCTCATTTCCGCTGAGTGTTCGGCAGAGACTCGCTCACCATGGTTGTCACGAAGAGAAGCAGTAAAGCAGAGCCCAGAGCCGACTTCGACGATCTACACGAAGATAGCGACCCGAAAATCTCGAAGAATGCACCGGACCATTCTGGTGAGTACCATCGCTACCTTCACGTAAGTAGCCAGTGGCCACTCAGTAGTAGTATTACTGTAGTACAAAGGTGATTGAACGCAGAGACGACACCGTGTTTTCCATCCAGGCGCCTTTTTACTTGACCAGTTTACCGAGAGGTGCACGTATACACCTGGTGTATAACAGCAAGACAGCTCTCACCATTTTAGGTTGTGCGCTATGTGAACTCGACGATTTTGCGTTGTTTACCCATGGATAATATGTACCAGGAGACCCATACCAGCAAAGTATATGGCGAACCAATGGGTAGACCCATTCGGCGTGTATGCATGTGGTAGAATCGTACGTACAACTGTCACTGAGCCTCTTGACAGTAGCCCATACGCTAGTATTCTCTCCAGACTGATTACACAGTGGTATTAAGTCATCCTGTCAGTATCACATCTCATCCTATCCTAAGAAATGTTTACATGCTTTGTACTGTGACATATGTGTGTACACACAGTGCAGTGAAGTGCTTCCATTGGTGTTATGTTCTGCATGATGAGACGCTATTGAGTGCACTAAATGAGCGACTTCTCCCAGAAAAGTTAGCCGTTGTTTGCTTTGTGTGTACACGTTTTAGTCTGTAGTGAGGCAGCATTGATCTTATTGACCATATTCACCCACATTCCCTTTATTTTGGCACTAACTTATCCGCTGTGCATACGTACAGAAGGCACTCGTTAAGATAAACTTCAAGAGACCCACAAGATCATTTCTTGTTATCGGATGTTCTTCAGGATTGCTTGCTACAAGTACACTGTAACAGCCAGATGAATAGTGCTCAAAATTGGGTTTGTTTTAAGCAGCCATTTGCCTTATGGGTCTTCACTTAGTACGTATAAGGTACAAACTGGTTTGTGGAACACTAAAGTATATTCTCTTCAGCAGTCAGTGTTCGAAATACAGTGAAACCTCTCTAATCCGACACTCAATGGGACCTGATAATAATGTTGGATTAGGAGGTTGTTGGATTATGGAGTGCCTCTTACCATACTTGGATGTATGGTAAGAGGCATGGTG
The DNA here is from genome assembly GCA_964020155.1 of Chondrilla cf. caribensis. Classification (NCBI taxonomy): domain Eukaryota; kingdom Metazoa; phylum Porifera; class Demospongiae; order Chondrillida; family Chondrillidae; genus Chondrilla; species Chondrilla cf. caribensis. The sequence continues at coordinate 1,456,990 of OZ026561.1, forward strand.
ACTGTACCTCATACGTATAATGGTCGGATTAGAGAGAATGTTGGATTATAGAGGTGTCGGATTAGCAAGGTTTCACTGTAACAGATTGTTCAACATAATATTTATTCCACTTGTTGAGAAAATTTGAGATGGTGAGGTTTGTGACCCCTCTGTACTTGTCTTTCGTCATAATTTGCATTAGCCCAGTAGTGGGTTCATGCTCAGTGGTGAAACTATCGTGGGTTTCATTGGCATTTTCAGTAGTTTCAGTAATTATAGTGAATTCATATGCATACATACGTACATATGTACTTGTTGGTAAGTATCTTGAAGACCACACCAAATCTCTACTCAATTTTGTTTTCTGTACTGGTTGACATACCGTATAGCGGGATATTTTCGTGAGACAAAATTTTTGCAGATTTCGCGGTTGGCCTTATATCCGTGAATTACATAGGTGTTCTCGCTGTTCTGTCATGTGACTCTCACCAGCATCTGTGAATTTTCATTTTTGGAGCCATCTGTGAAAATTTTGTCCCATGAAAATTTCCCGCTATATGGTAGTGTACATGAGTGAGGGACTTAATGAAGTGTATGTATGCATGTATGTACATATGTACATGTATGTATGTATGTATGCTTTGATTAGAAATAGGTATGTATGTACAACTAGGATATTTACTGTGCCATTGGTACTGTATGAATACACCCGACAATGCTTGTAGCTTCATATTCAATGTACATTATGCACTAGTACTATGGGTTGGGTGATATACCAGTTATGCGATGATATCGCAATAATATTTTGCACGATTATTGTATCGTGAGTGATTCCCAGCCCACGATATATCGTATTGACGATATATCGCAGGTTGGTGTGAAGCAGTAGTACTGCCTACCCCTGCACTTGAATTATTTGGATATCTTTCTTAGATTTAAAAGACCCTTCGCTGTAATGTTTACGGTTGTCGAAGCCATTGCGCTTGAATTCTAGCCCAATATCTAATTCTCTGTGTTTCAAAATCGGCCATGTTTTCTCGAGCAACATAAAACATGCATGATATCAATTCATTGTGGCGGTTACGCGTAATGACACATACATACGTATTATATCTATCGGACGAGCAGTACATACTGGAGCCGAAAATGAAAAGTGTAGGGTTTTTTGACATATTTTAGTTATTATTATTATTATGTCAAATATCGCGATATTATCGATATTATTAGCGATATTTTGCTGCACGATAATCGTATGTAACAAAAATTAGTATCACCCATCCCTAACTTGTACATATGTATTCATGTTATTTCCTGTGTCCAATCATGTGCACAGGTGTGTATATACAGTGTATTCACTGAGTTGTGTATGTATTGATATCTTCCTACGTATGGATGTGCATACCTGAGTTTATATTTCTTGATCACGTATTGGTAACTAGGGTACTGTGGTTTGTGTGTGTGTGTGTGTGTGTGTGTGTGTGTGTGTGTGTGTGTGTGTGTGTGTGTGTGTGTCTATGTGTGTCTCTCTCTCTCTGTGTGTGTGTGTGTGTGTGTGTGTGTGTGTGTGTGTGTGTGTGTGTGCGTGTGTCCCCACATACATAATATGTGTATACATGTGTACATGCAGCATGCCAGGTATTTACTAAACTACATACAATGCACAAGTTGGCTTCCTGTGGCATTTGACCGTTAGGAAATGACACATCCCAACAGGAAGTCACACATTTGAACAACCCTTACGTCATATTATGAATGTGATCATGTCACTAGTATGGTTGTGGAGGAGGTCAGTAGTATGTACATGTGGTAGGTTATTTCCTATTCACACGTCTACTAATCATTGCTCAACCAAAGGTGCACCTTCAAAATTAATAGCAACAGATTGACAACATACCCTAATTCCAGAAAGTAATGTGTGATTAAAATAATACAAATCATCCAAATCTGGGATAGAATTATATGAATGTTATTATAAAAATGCGCAATGCCATTTTGAACACCAGAAACAAATAATGCACGCTTAAAAATGGCGTTTTTAATCATGCGCCGGCGAATTCACTCGCAATGTTTGCATTTATAAAATATCGCATTAATTTCCGGAATTACGGTACCACATAATAACTAAAGTACCTCTCGGGATGCTGTAGCGGATACAGACACCTTTGCCTAATTGACACCTCGTTCTTCGCCCTCAGTATCAATTAGGCACAGGTGTCTGTATATCCGCTACAGCTTCTTGAGAGGTACTTTAGCTATTACTTGATCACCACTTGATATCAAGATGGCGAAATTGAGCCTGGCTATGCAAGACCAGGCCAACTACTATCCTCATCCCTCCTTGCAGGTCCTTGTCACGAGTCTGTGTATACACCAGATGTTGAAAACGGTTGGCCTGTGTTGGAAATTTTCAAGTGGATTTCGTTTGCCATTTTGACTGTTTGTGCCATAATAGTCGTGTACAATTACTACATGTTACCCACTCCACCACATTCACGAACGACCAAGGCCGATGGTACACTCAGGAAGTCAGGGATGTCTCCAGAAGAGAGAAAGAAAACAGAAGAACAAATAAAGAAACTATCAAGTCGTTTATGGAAAAATCCCAATGAGAGTCCACCCCCACCTAAGCCACAGAAGCCAATCGTTCAAGAGATAAACATTTTGAAATTGCCCCCTTTACAACGACCAATTCCCCCCAGTGACGCAGACCGACCTCATGTTATAGAGATCTTGTCCGGGGAGAAGCTGCTACGACTGGGCTGGCACAAGGAGGCATTGGAGAAGTTCGACGAACTACTGAAGGCCTTTCCACAGAGTCCTCGTGGTCAGTTAGGTGCTGCCGAAGCTAAATGCAGTCTAGCAGAGGAGCTCCACAGTACAACCCTCCTTGACGAGTGCATGGAGCTGTACACGAAAGTGGGTGAATCGTTTCTTGCTCCCGATCACCTTCGGGTGGAGGCAATCAGTCGGTTGTTGAAGCCGGCGGCTTTGAGTGGAAAGACTGACAAAAAGATTTGGGCTGCCGAAAAGCTGTTTGAACTTCAACCCAATTCAATTGAGGTGGCAAATCAGTTGAGTTTCTACTATCTATCATCAGGCAAGGTGGACAAGGGTAAATCTCATTTGAAGAAGGTTTTGGAGAAATGGCCGCAGAATGTGATAGCACGGGCCCACATGGGACGCGTACTGATCTTCGAGGGTGATGTAGACGAAGGTTCTAAGGCCATACTTGAGGGGATCGAAAAGGAAGAGATAATTCGCAAGGATCCCACCTTCTACCAGCTGCTTGGAGATGCTCTGGTGAAGAAAGATCGGAAGAGTGAGGTATGTATACGTACATGTATGGTGTGTATCAGCTTATGTATATGTACCAGTATACTTATGTACATGTGTACGTATGTGCATAAACATAACTGTATGTATACATGCCGTATCCTTATGTGGTGAATGGTAGACAATTTATACTGCATAGCTCAATACAATATATTATATGCAATAGAAATGTGCTCACTAATTTCCTGCCTCGTTCTCATGCAATTAATCCTAACAACGAAACCTGTCTGGTGACCTGTGCTACATGGCTTATGTATGCACAGTTTACCTTTGATCTAACCCTCAACCAGGATACCAGTGCATGAACATAACTGTATGTATACATACTTTTATCCTGGTTGAGGGTTAGATCAAAGGTAAAACTGTGTGTACAAAAGCTATGTGCTAAAGTGCAAACAGATTACCTCAGGCTTCGCCATTACATACGTATGCTTGAATATAATCTGTACTTATACTTTGGATAGTATAGCTTATTTAAACTGCAGAGACCACTAGCCTATGGAGCTATCATTAAGGCACCCAGTGGATAAACAGTACCAAAGCTACAGGATAAAAAAGAAGAATGAAACAATTACAATTTAGTTGAAATGTAAATAGAAAAAAACTGCAACAATTCTATTCAACTGCAGTCAAATTAATTGTATATAATATTATTATGATTAATGCTAGGTACATGCACCAAAGAGTTATGTATACACTTCCTTATGCACCTCTCTGTCTTTAGAGCAACGCGTTGTACAAGAAAGCTGCAGAGTACGGGGTGTTCCCCTCCCAGTGGCAGAGACCTATCGTCATGGAGAGGGACCTCAAGGCCCAACCCTTGTGGAGTACAGGAGAGCTGTCGAGCTACAGTGCTGCTTTGGAAAGGATCCACAATCACTTGGAGAGCATAAGAAGGTTTGTTGTAGCTCAAAGTGCTTTCAAGGAGGGCTGTTATAGCTGATTGTGCTAATGAGGGGAGTTGTTGTAGCTTGAAATGCTTATACGTAAGGTTTTGTTGTGGCGCAAAGGTGTGCTTATAGAAGAGTGACTTTAGCTGAGAGGTGTGCTTATAAGCTGGTTTACTGTAACTTGTAGGAAGAGTTGTTGTAAATCCTTGTATATCCCAGACCCTTTTGAAACATTAAGGGCAGGAATGCTCTGAGCTATATACGTAGATGGGACTATTGTTGTAGCTAGCAGATGTGCTTATAAGGAGGTTATAGTGAACAGATGTGCTTATAAGGAGGGTTATTGCAGCTAGGCTTCAGTGCACCTAACTAGTTTGGTGTCAAATGCATGCTCACCTCCACTCCACTTTGTCTCACATCATCAGCGAAGCACTGCAAATCTTAGAAGATGATGCTTCACTCTACAAAGCGGAGAATCCTGCTATGGTTATGACTGGCAACTGGAGGACCTTCATCTTGTATGCCAAAGGGAAGAAGGAGAGTAGGAATTGTGCATTGGCACCTAAGACATGTGCTTTGTTGGCTACAATTCCTGATGCAACCAAGTGTACTCATGGGCAGGTGTGTGTGTGTGTGTGTGGTGTGTGGTGTGCGTGTGTGTGTGTGGTGTGCGTGTGCATGTATGCGTGTGTGTGCATGTGTGTGTGTGTGTCTGTCTGTTTGTCTGTCTATTTGTGTGTGTGTGTGTGTGTGTGTGTGTGTGTGTGTGTGTGTGTGTGTGTCTGTCTGTTTATCTGTCTATTTGTGTGTGTGTGTGTGTGTGTGTGTGTGTGTGTGGTGTGTGGTGTGTGGTGTGCGTGTGTGTGTGTGGTGTGCGTGTGCATGTATGCGTGTGTGTGCATGTGTGTGTGTGTGTGTCTGTCTGTTTGTCCGTCTATTTGTGTGTGTGTGTGTGTGTGTGTGTGTGTGTGTGTGTGTGTGTGTGTGTGTGTGTGTGTGTGTGTGCATGTGACCACTGGTAAATGTTGCAAATAACTCCTACATACGTATGTACGTATGCGCATAGTACATATATTATGTTTATCCCAACTCAGATCAAGTTTGCTCTGTTGTCTCCAAGCACTGTTATGTGGCCTCACACTTCAAAGGCAAACACAAAGCTGAGAATGGTGTTCACCTTGCAGGACAGCGACGGGGCAGCTGTGGTGGTTGCTCAGGAGCAGAGGTGAGATGTTGTTCACGTGTGTATTTGTACACAAAAGTGTTTGTTTGTGTATCATTGGATGGTGCAGCCTTTTGGTTTCTGGGAGCGTTTGAAATCAGTTTCTCATGGCTTTTTACTTTCCCAAGTTTTGACTCAGAGGGTCATCTTTAGTGACACTCTTACTAAAGACAACTCTATAGTGTTGTGTGTGTGTGTGTGTGTGTGTGTGTGTGTGTGTGTGTGTGTGTGTGTGTGTGTGTGTGTGTGTATTTGGCCTGCATTTCCTCACCCTTGATGTGTCTTTAGGAGCATAGCAGTTACTGGATGGTGTGTGTGTGTGTGTGTGTGTGAGGAGGGGGGAGCTTGTGTATTATGTTTATGCGTTAATTTTTACATATTATGTACGTATGTACAATTAACCTTTGTTCAGTACAGCTACAGTACTGCAGCATAATCCATGTAAGGGAATTATGACTTACCATGTTTGTCACTATAATATTCTTAGTGTACTTCACATGTACAAGCTGTTTCCTGTTCTTCCACTATGTACAGACAGCTGTCCTCTCTAGCACCGACTGTGTTTGACAATTCCTTCGAACACCAACTGAAGAATGAAGGCGAGAAGTTATGGGTGGGACTAGTCATTGATGTGTGGCATCCCGATCTAACGGACAAGAGACGGTCAACACTCAGACCATTCTAGTGCATCCTTAGTTGTGGACTACCATTTTCAACCGGAAACAGGCTTTTTTCATGTGTTATTTTGCAACAACGGTTTGTGTATTTAGTTTCTCCTCAAATCAGCATGACATAGTGTGACATAACTGTATAGTGTGTGGTGAATTCATTATGATAATAATAATAATAACATGCCTTTGGAATGTATGTACAATTCAAATGTGTTATGTTCGGACCTGTGTGCTGAATACTCAAATTAATTAAATAAATTGTGTATAATTAATTAATATTCACTGTACATGTCTACTATAAAAGACAATATATGTAAATAGCCATCTCATTAGCTCATACTTACAAGGGACTGGACTTGCATGCTTCATGTTTTTGGATACCTCAATTGAGGATGGGATTCTAGTGATTGAATTCATGAACATTGATCCATGTCATGTAGCTAGATATTTAATAATTATGTTTCAATGGGAATTTATCCAACAAGAAAAGTGTTCATGGCATTTTACTCTTGTAATACCCGCAACCAAATCGTTGGTACTACTGTCGTTGCGAGACGCAGGTGTCCGGCTGGGCTGTTCGCGAGCAAAACGCATTGTACGTGACGCGCCCCAAATCAGCTGCAGTGTGGTACGTATGTACCCACACCGCCAAGTGTAGGGGTCGTGAGGTCATATGACGTCATTCGACCCCCACTAAATTTTGGTGAACCCGCAGCCTGGGTGATTGGATCGACTCTCAAAAATGGATCGTAGTTTGGACGACATTATCGACGGGCTTTCTGGAGAGAGTGACCGTGACCAACGAGAGCGAGGGCCTAGACTATCTAGGCCTCGTTCCAGGTCGCCCATTGGAAGAAGACCGACTGATTCCGGCGAAAAGGGATCAAAAAGAGTGTATGTTTACAATCTTCACTACGGAGTGACTTGGCAAGACCTGAAGTCAACTTTTAAGAAAGGTTTGTCGAAATAAAACCTTTTGTATGTTTTCTTTAACCAAGTGCATAGCAAGTCAACCAATATTGTGTTCTTAAAGTAACAAATCGCAAAAAAAAACGAGTTGGTATATGTCCTCCGTATTCGAGCTCCGTATACGTGCCCAAATAAAAATTTCAGGGTACGTATTGCAATGGGAGTTATAATGGTAGTTTCATGTGTATGTTAGAGATATTTGAGTATAGAGTGATAGATCAGTAGAGACGATATACCTTACATCACACACACACACACACACACACACACACACACACACACACACACACACACACACACACACACACACAGAGAGAGAGAGAGAGAGAGAGAGAGAGAGAGAGAGAGAGAGAGAGAGAGAATTTTGCCTTAAAGTGAACTAAAAAAATTTGTAATGAGCTTGCTACTCCCTTGCAACCAACCTAAATATCCCACACCCCTTAACTATGTGCACACACATACGTACCTACGAACGTATGTGTGTACCTATGTATATATTAGGCGTATTCTATCTTCCTACGTAGTTACTGTGTACGTATACCAGTGTTGTGGTAATGATGATCTCTAATTGTAATTAGCTGTAATTATTTACACATTTCTAAGTAATTGTAATTTAATTGTAATTGACATTTCTTTGGCTGGAATAATTGTAATGGTAGTCGATATCAGTCAAATTTCTTGTGTAATTGTGCATCAATTACACAATTACATCCAATTTCATTTTCCTTCGCTCCCCTAAACAACATACTCTTATAAATGAGAGATATCATACGTATATTCTATGCCTGATTTGGGTACCACTCAGCAAGTCTATATTTAGTACATCTGCACAAATGGAATGACAGGAAATGCTAAAATTGAAGACCTCAAACATTTGGCTCTACAATATGGTACTAACTATTACATATGGAAGTAATTGTAATTGTAAATTGCTCAAAGTAGTTGTAAAGGCAATTGATTACATGAAGCAATGATTGTAATGGTAATGGTAATCCGTTCTTGAAATATCCAAGTAATTGTAATAGTAATTGATTACTTATAAGCTGTAATTACTACAACACTGACGTATGCATGTATATATGTATGTATGGTGTCATAATTATATACATGTATGTATGTATGGTCTCACAGCTGGTCCAGTGACAAGAGCGGATATCATGGAGTCCCGAGATGGAGGTTCAAAGGGTTGTGGGTGAGTATCTTGCATGTGTGTATGTGCGTAGGTGTGTATGGTATCATTCACCCTCTCAATATCCACACACACACACACACACACACACACACACACACACACACACACACACACACACACACACACACACACACTCACACACACACATACACACACACGCACACATACGCACACACACACCAACACACACACACACACATACGCACACACGCACACATACGCACACACACACCAACACACACACACACACACACACACACACACACACACACACACACACACACACACACACACACTCACACACACACATATGTACACACACACACATACACACACACACACCAACACACACACACACACACACACACACACACACACACACTCACACACACACACACACACACACACACACACTCACACACGCACATATGTACACACACACACATACACACACACACACCAACACACACACACACACACACACACACACACACACACACACACACACTCACACACACACACACACACACACACACACACACACACACACACACACACACACATTATGCAAACCTTGCATTTTATCCCCACACTTACTCTTGCCATTCCCATGTCACACATACAAACCTCTCTCATCAGTGATCCCATAGTGAATATATCTTCTAAACTTCTACTGTACATGAATATCTACGTAGGTACATGCAGTAACTGCTGTGCATGGAATGTGATTGTCTATTGTGTAAGCCTAGGTATAAGTTAACCTTATTTGTGTTTTTGTCTTTCATTTTTTTCATATTCTTTTACCAATAATGTAAAATGAACTCAAAGAACACACAGCTAATATACACGTAACAATCCAGTTGGATAACAACTGCAAGATCTATCAGCAAAAATTTCAAGTGATATTGACATGCCCTTGTGATAAGTGTAGGTATTTTACATACGTGCGTGCGTTCCAACTTTTAATAAACCAAAGATTCGAAAACTGAATTTTTCATTTCTTACCTGTTATGATAAATACTGTGGCTGATGCAATACAGTACAGATACGTATATAGTAGATACGTACACACCATAGGTTAATGTCCCTCCCATAAAGAAATGTGTGTATGGAAAATTTGAATGCATCCAAATTCTCCGACAATGTTATCAGCTATTTGTCTTGTATGCGGTAAACTTTTTCTGGCTATTGTAAATTTTGCAAATGACATTGGCTGCCAAACTACGTACTGCATGCCTATCTATTGTGTGTCCATGTACATGCATACATATGCACGCTTACATATGCATGCTTGTAAACACAGAGTGGACTATATTCTGTATGCGTGTATATGAGGTTCGTTTGGTGTCTGTGTACATAGTGTTGTGGAGTTTGTGGATGAAGAGTCAGCAGTGAAAGCGATTCAGATGTTTGATAGAATGAAATTGATGGGAAGGGAAATCGGAGTGAGAGAGGTTGGTTGATGAAGACGTTGTCAGTTGAAGTTGAATGGTGGTTTCGATTGGTGGAGGAGCAGACAGTGGGTTGTGCTCGACGTTGCATGTATGTATGTCTTGTCCACACATGCATGTATGCATGTACGCATGTACTTACATGCAGTTTTGCAAGTACGTAGGCGTTCGGTTATGTTAGACAATGGATGTGTGTTGGAGGTTGGTCATCAGGTATCCAGGTTGATGCTTATACATACATACGTAGGTATAGAGCGTGTGACTTGCATGTATACTTACATACATACATTCTTAACTTACTGTACAGTGTCATTTACGGTATGTACGTATGTACATATATACATATACGTACATACGTATGTTATGTATATCACCTATAGGGAGGATCCATTTCCTGTGTTTCCTTCCTAAAGGTGATATAAATAACATGTATCCTGATCAGTGGCTACATTAGAGAGCATCTTATATAGGCACAGAATTGTATCCCTGAGATCCCCAGATGTGACAATTGATTAATCAATTACGTAGCTATCATAAGTCAGCAAGTGGCTATGTAATCAGGATACATGTGTCCATACAGTGTGTGTGTGTGTGTGTGTGTGTGTGTGTGTGTGTGTGTGTGTGTGTGTGTGTGTGTGTGTGTGTGTGTTTGTGTGTTGTATGTGTGTGTGTGTGTGTGTGTGTGTGTGTTTGTGTGTTGTATGTGTGTGTGTGTGTGTGTGTGTGTGTGTGTGTGTGTGTGTGTGTGTGTGTGTGTGTGTGTGTTTGTGTGTTGTATGTGTGTGTGTGTGTGTGTGTGTGTGTGTGTGTGTGTGTGTGTGTGTGTGTGTGTGTGTGTGTTTGTGTGTTGTATGTGTGTGTGTGTGTGTGTGTGTGTGTGTGTGTGTGTGTGTGTGTGTGTGTGTGTGTGTGTGTGTTTGTGTGTTGTATGTGTGTGTGTGTGTGTGTGTGTGTGTGTGTGTGTGTGTGTGTGTGTGTGTGTGTGTGTGTTTGTGTGTTGTATGTGTGTGTGTGTGTGTGTGTGTGTGTGTGTGCGTGTGTGTGTGTGAGCATGCAATTCTGAATGGCGTTGTGGAGTACTTGAGGTGGATTTGCTGATGTGCTGGTGGAAGACAGGTGGTGTGTGTTGGCATTTGGTGCATCCATGAAGGTACGGTAAGTTCACGAGTGGAGTACTGGTCTGTCGGTGGAGGACTGTGAGTGCGGTGTGCTGATTTTGCAGGTGAACCGGTTGGTGATTGGCATGACTGCTCTACTGTCTACTCACTAAATTACTTCCTGTGATGAATCGATTTGCTTGCACTGATACCAATAATTGGATTTGAAAAGAAAATCGATTGATTAATCGATTAATCGTCTCAGTACTAACCTGTATAGTAATGAGAAATTTCTGTTACAGATAAAACTTCTCTGCTTTCAACACCAGTTATACGTGCACACATATGGCAGTGTACATATGTGTGTATTCTGCTAAGACGATATTCTGCTAGGATGAAAGGCATTACAGGTCCCTTGTTCTTTCTGTCACGTACAGTACATTCTGGTTAATCCACCACTGCTTTATCCACCAAACCTTTTAATCCGCCACAATTTCCCAGCACCAATATAATGTACAAGTACCAACGAATATCCAGTTAATCCGCCAAACCCGTTAATCCACCATATTCTTTGAAAACCAATTGCGGCGGATTACATACAAATGTACATGGTGTGCATAAGCTCTACTGTATAAGCATGTACAGTAGCTATAGGTCGTCAATTGTTGTCAAATTTTGGCTGACAATGTGATTGTATGTATGATGAGTCTGGGGTGTACGTATGTACGTATTTGTCCCACTTCCCATCTCCTGTGAACCAGCGGAGGCGTGTGTTGTGCTCTCTTGTTACCATTGTCTTGTGGTTCTCCGTTAGGATCGCACTCACGACATTGGATTCCGGCGAAGATCACCCCCAGGACCCTCCCGACGTCCTCACACCAACATCCCCGCTTGCACTGTGTTTGTTTCCAATGTACGTACGTACGTGTATTCCAGTAAAGTGCACACATTAGAACGAGTAATGTTCCCATTTCTGAGCACATACACACATACGTACATATAATATACAAGTACGTATGTACACATGAATGTTAATATCCCTGTAGGTACATAGGTTGTAGGTACATAGGTGTGCAATGTACTGTGTTTGCATACATATGAATATATGTATGTACATGTGTGCTGTGTGTGTGCATGTGTGTGTGTGTGTGTGTGTGTGTGTGTGTGTGTGTTGTGTGTGCAATGTGCATGTGTATATGTATATGTGACTGGGCTCACCTTCCAATACTAACCACCGCTTTACATGCACTGTGTGTGTAGTTGGACTTCAGTGTTGGCTGGCAGAAGGTCAAAGATGTCTTCAAGGTGGCCGGTAGAGTACTGAATGTGGAGATACTGACAGACAGGGACAACCGCTCCAAAGGTGTGGCAACAGTGCAGTTTGAAGACCCTTCCATGGCTCTGAATGCCATTTGTATCCTTTGTTGTCTACAGTGTATGTGTGTACGTACGTATGTATTGGACAATACTGTGTGTATGTATGTATGTATGTATGAGTATACTGTAGAGGGCACCTTGTTCAGTGAGTACTCTGATTAGTACACACTCCAGGATACTCCAGAATAGTGCACACTCCTTGTTAGTACACACTCCTGGTTGGTACACACTCCTGGTTGGTACACACTCTTCATCAGTACACACTTATGCATGTACAATAGAACCTGTATTGGGAGAGCACTGTAAGTGCAGTAGAATCTGTCCAAGAATGAGTTTTGATAATCCTTGACTGTGTGACTTCAGCTCTGTTTCATGGTCAGATGTTGATGGACCGACCAATGATCGTGAAGATGGTAAGTGGCTTGGGCTTTCTCAGTACAAGTCCCTTGATACACATCGGACGCTACTGTCCATTGCCAAATTACCTGATTTGCCATATTTTTGTCCACTCGGCAACATTTTATCAACTCTCCTCTACATGCATATGTATGCCTACTACATGCAGGATAGACGTACATGCACATCTCCAGCATTAACTTCTGTGTACATGTACGTACGTATGTAAAATACGACATGTTACCATGACAAACGGGTAGCATGTACTCTGTCAGTGTACGTACTATAGGAATGTGATGAAGATGTAGTGACAATAAGTCCTCCCACTTTGAGAAGTACGTACATACGTGCGTACACACACTCCTGGTTGGTGCACACTCTTTGTTAGTACACACTTGTGGTGAGAAGTACAGTTTCTATTTGTTCTTCAAAGTGCTTATACCAAACAACTTGGGCTGTATAACGATAAACGTGCATACAGTAGAACGCGTATTGGAGACTATGTACGTACACATACAGACTACTCATGTGCACTGCATATGTTGTGTGTCACTGTTGTTGTATATGCTGTGTGTTGCTGTTGTTGTATATGCTGTGTGTTGCTGTTGTTGTATATGCTGTGTGTTGCTGTTGTTGTATATGCTGTGTGTTGCTGTTGTTGTATATATTGTGTGTTGTACATATATGTTATGTTGCTGTTGTTGTATATGTTGTGTGTTGTACATATATGTTATGTTGCTGTTGTTGTATATGTTGTGTGTTGCTGTTTTTGTATACATTGTGTGTTGCTGTTGTTGTATATACTGTATGTTGTCCACCTGGTTAGGATCGCAAAGCAGGACCTGCCCCCGATTCACTCTCCCTCCGGCTCAGTAGACTACAAGAGCCCCCTCCGCAGACACTCCTCGGTGGATCACTCCTGCCATCTCTCCACGATCTACCTCTTAGAGACGACCGATCGAACTTCAAATTTGACAGAGAACGGAGGGACTATCTTGAACGACTGGACCAGCTCAGTATGAGCCGTAAGGATCGCGCGATGCAGTACCTGAGTCACAGGGCAAGCCAGGAGGCACATCAGTCCAGAAGCAACAGCAGTGTGGGAAATTCGTATTCGATCCTCGGACCTCCGCCCGCATCTGAGCCCCTGTTTCGCTCTGGGTCTTCCAAAGCGGGGAGACAACTATTTGTGAACAACGTATGTTTGTTTGTACTACAACATGTGTTTGTGATATGTACATAGCAGAGTAATCATTAGTTAGAATATGTGCATCTTACACTACACGTTTGCTTGTTTTGCAAAGTGATTGTGGTAGTGTTTGGCCATGTGACCGAGAGAGCCTCTCCATGATGCTCTCTTAACATATGACAACTGTGACAACGAATATATGTATCAAAATACGTACGTATGTATGTACGTATGTGGCATACACAAACACACACGCACGCACGCACGCGCACACACACAACACACACACACACACACACACACACACACACACACACACACACACACACACACACACACACACACACACACACACACACACACACACACACACACACACACACACACACACACACACACACACACACACACATGTACTTAAACCATCCACATGGATGTAAATAACCCTGTAGTACTTTTGTGTTCTTACTGTAGCTTGCTTACAAAACAACTTGGCAAATTCTCAAAGACCATTTCAAGAAAGTTGGTAAGTGTACCATAGTACCAAATTGGTGGTTTGATGGTTCGTAGTCTAATATAGCAATGTGTCTCCTATGTGCTCCTATGTGTAAATGCAGGCCCCGTGCTCCATGCTGATATCCTGACCAACTCAGAGGGTAAATCCAGAGGCAGTGGACTGGTTCTGTTCTCCACCAGTGGGGATGCCTCTCGTGCAGTAGGTACGTGACTAGTGAGAGTAGTGTGTGTGTGTGTGTGTGTGTGTGTGTGTGTGTGTGTGTGCATGTGTGTGTGTGTGTGTGGGTGTATGGTGGGTTGTTTGCCCTACACATCTGCATACATGCATACCTACAATGCAGTATTTTTTCTTTGCTATCATTTAGAGGTCCTAAACCAGTCTGAACTGGATGGACGCATAATTGAGGTCAAGTTTGACCAGTACGCCTAAAGGGGCACACATACCCGCAAGGTGTATGTGTGCGTGTGTCTCTAGAGACGTTGATAGTTCTTGTGCTTGTTTTGTTATTTTATCAACCCTGGTTGGTTGCGTACATCTACTGAATGGAGTACAACCTCACATATAGGACCACATCAACTTTATAAGCATAATTAAATGTTAATTTGGATCATCTGTATTATCCAAACATTTATTAAATACTTTAGTTTAGGAATGTATGTGTGTGTAATTTTGATATGATGAATATAATTATATCATCGCTATGTACACGTATTGCATGCATTTTGGTGCTGGAAATCGGCTGCCATTTTTTTCAAATCGATTGTCTGTGCATAGTAACTGATTGATTAATCAATTAATCATGTGGAGTGATCAAGCGGGCGTAATCGGAAACCACTCCCACTTCATTAGGCTGAGTAGTCATCCAATAGACGTGATGTGGAGTCTTTAGAGTCCTTTTCACATTTCAGGTACTCTTGAAGTACAAATTGAACCCATGGAGCGAATTAAGTTCTGTGATTGTATAATGATGCATACAACATACAGTAGTACATGATGGTTATGGGTGGTTTATGGCCTTGAGTTGAAAAAAAAAATAAAAAAGGTCATCCACTCGGGGTCGAACAAACCCATGGTCGGCTTTATAGGGACTTTCCACAGGTACTGTGTACTTGGTCATTCCGCGAATGCAGAAGACACTATTCTAGCTGGGAGGTCAGCCGCGAGTCCCAAAGCTCCCCCCTACGGTTCTTTGTAGAGAGTATTGCGACTGACCACCAGGAAGTGAGCTCTTTTTTTTCAGAGAAAAAAACCGTCCTTTTGAGATTTCGAACCCGCGACCTGGAGCCTAGAATCGTGTCACCTGACCAACCGGCTACCGTGACCTATCTATTTTATTATTAGTATCTGCGCTATTTATAGTTGCCCTAAGTGTACAATTTGATAAAAAATGATAAAAGTGGAGTCGCAGAAGCCTTCACCAGCACTCAAAATACTTGGACGTCTACTTTAGGTTTGTAAAAACCTTCGCTGGAGGTATAAAGTTCGTCGAAGCCGTTTCGCTTGAATTCTAGCCGAATTTCTAATTCTCGGCCTTTTGAAATCGGCCATCTTTTTTGCCCAATATAAAATATAATATAAATTCACTGTTTCGGTTACGTGTAAGAACACATTATGACATTATGTTACCTAAAGACTCGTGACAGATTCTAATGATCAGAGCTTACTGGAGATGGGTGCAGTGGAAACGAAGTTCTTTCAGTTTTTACTAACCGAAGAAGAACGGAAAGATGACAGTAAGAAGGAATCCAAATGGAAATTACCTGGAGAAGAAGAGATCCTTCGGAAAATGCAGTCTTCGGAATCCGATACGTCAGCCCACTTACAGAAGAACTTTAATCCTAATAAACACATGGGACCCAGTCCTTCCAACGACACGCCTCTGATATAGGCAGGTTCGAGCACAAACTTTTCCTGAACGAATGCCTTCGATTTGGCGGTGACCCTTTCGTAACTAACGCCAATGGTCGACAGCCTTTCATGTAGCGTGTGCTTCTTCTCGTTCGAGTCAGAGAACAGACAAAAGAGAAAGGAACTCCTCCAAATGCTCTTAGACCAGCCTGTGAAGAAAGAATATCAACTACCGTTTATCAATGGTTCGGACCGCGAGAGGAGAAATGGAATGGACAAGAGTTATGTTTATCATCCGTCTGTATGTCTGTTGGACAAGGTGTGGTGGTGGTGGTGGTGGTGGTGTGTGTGTGTGTGTGTGTGTGTGTGTGTGTGTGTGTGTGTGTGTGTGTGTGTGTGTGTGTGTGTGTGTGTGTGTGTGTGTGTGTGTGTGTGTGTGTGTGTGTGTGTGTGTGTGTGTGTGTGTGTGTGTGTGTGTGTGTGTGTGTGTGTGTGTGTGTGTGTGTGTGTGTGTGTGTGTGTGTGTGTGTGTGTGTGTGTGTGTGTGTGTGCAAGTGTGTGTTGTGTGTGTGCGTGTGTGTGTGTGTGTGTGTGTGTGTCGTTCAGGACACCAAATGGTCGGCCATCATGACGTCCATTTTGGAAGACATTTTTAGATGATGTCACTGAACTACGTCAATATAAAATCCAAGCATTTGCGAGGTTCTGAACTTTGTTCACAACTAGTATTATATACGCATATACAGCTAATGAAAAGAAATTTGCATTATTTATTGTTTGATTATAATTATAATAATACTAAGTGACCATACATCACACAAGAACAATCATACAGCATAATAAAAGCTTGATATTGGGGTGCCAGGGCTTGAATGCAACTAGACCAAATCTACTATAATATTTTTATGCACGAGTTCTCACAGATATACCTACAAAGCCGCAATATTGAATTTTGTATTAAATGTATGTACAGAATATTATTATTGCAAATCCAATCTATAGAATGTTATACTCATCCTTCAAATTAAATGCAGATCATATTATACAGAATTAATATAATTACAATGCATACAGATAAATAATAATAATTATTGCTTTTATATTATTAATATACATACAGGTGCATACATTCCCATGTTATATTATTGATATATAATATAAAATATAGAAGTTCTGTAATTTGCAATTGCTATATTAGATGTATATTATCTACAATAATTTTACTCTTTTGAACAACATAATGCCAAATGAATTTTAATAATCATTAATCCATTAAGCTGGATGTAATAAAATTCTAGTTTATTAGCTGTTGTCTACAGTTTAGAAGTAGGCGGCTTCAAGAAATCCTTTATGTACTTGTGGTAAGCATCATGGACCTGATGAGTGGGCGGGAGGAGTGAGATAGGAATGAGTGGGTGGGAGGAGTAGGGTGAGGATGAGTGGGCAGATGAGGATGAGTGGGCGGGAGGAATAGGATGAGGATGAGTGGGCGGGAGGAGTAGGATGAGAATGAGTGGGCGGGATGAGTAGGATGAGAATGAGTGGGCGGGATGAGTAGGATGAGAATGAGTGGGCGGGATGAGTAGGATGAGAATGAGTGGGTGAGAGGAGTAAGAAGGGGAAGAGTGGGTGGGAGGAGTGAGTTGAGGTCAAGTAGACAGTGTCAGTGCTGGGTGCTGGATGAGGGTGATTCACCAGAAGTGGTGAGAATGGAGCGGGTGAATGAGTAAGCACAAATTAGTATTCATGTGTGGTACTGTATGAAGAAATAGCAGAATGAACAGTTGAGCCTAGGATAACCGTTTATTCTGCTATTACAACCGCCAATAGCAAACAGTTGATGAATTCAAACGAGTGAATAATTCAGAATATTCATTACATTAGATTGTGCACTGGATAGGAACTAACTGGATTCTTGTTGGTTGGTGAGTTTTTGGCCCATTTATACATCTTCTCGTACACATCACCATCGTAACAACCCAGGATTGAGTCGAGGATGTAGTCACTGTGGTTGAAGGCATCAACTAGCGGAACTGCTTCAGCTCTGAGGAGAGGGAGAGAAGGGAGCACCGAAAAGTAGAGACTGTTTTGTGCAGTTGACGCAACTGCTTGTGGAGTACCTGATTATGGGAAGCAGATTGTACAACTGCTGACGAGCTAATTCAACTTGAGAAGAATCCAAGTAACCATCCTATGATTGTAACATTGAAATAGTGTATAGCACTTGTGGAATAAACACACACACACACACACACACACACACACACACACACACACGTACATGTACACACATGTACACACACACACGTACACACACACACACACACACACACACACACACACACACACACACACACAAAAGCACTCACACACACACACACACACACACACACACACACCATCATGAACTCAGCAGCACATTCCACTATTCCATGCAGACAATACAGGTCACACAATGCCTTCATTATTGCCTCATTTTCGGGACAGAAGTCATAAAGAGTGAGAGCCTCGATGAAATACCTCACAACAGTGAGATGACAATGGGCCTAACATTGGAGTGAGAACAGGAAGTGGAGGAGAGGAGGAAGAGGATCAGAGGAAGAGGAAGTGGAGGAGTGGAGGAAGAGGATGAGAGGAAGAGCAAGTGGAGGAAGTGGATCGGTGGAAGAGGAAGTGGAGGAGTGGAGGAAGAGGAAGGGGAGAGGGAGAAAAAAATAACATCACTCACTCTCCACACTCAATACATTATGCATCACGATTGCACAACAGAGGTTACCTTGGCAGCAGCTACCAAATCCACTGATGCAATGTTCCAGGCCTCTGCTTGGTGGACACCTTGTTCAATGGCCTTCTTGTAACACTGAGCTGCCTTCGACACCAGTCTAGGGGAGTCCACATGTATGTATGTAATAACATACATCGAACACAGTATCAGCACACACTACATCACTGGACGTCTGCTATCTCTACATATGTAAGCTGAGAACATCCATTCTATGGAGTCATTGCCATATACTCATCACCCAACCCTGGACCATGCCACACCCACTCCCTGGGCCATACCACACCCACCCACTGGCCCATGCCACACCCACCTTCTTGCTCTCTGACGGTAGGCATCCAGTTGTTGGTGTGGATCCAGCCACTGGTCTTGTGTGCGCACTGGAGATTTGAGGTGAACACCAAAATCACTTCCGAGGTAGTGTACATTCAACGGGAGTAGGGTACTTTTCTTCCTCTGGTTAAAAAGCTTCAGAAGATACCTGTAAGCAGACATAGGATGCAATTCAGTGAAACAGTGTACGATAACTTTCTAAGATTGGTGATATTTTGTACATTGGTACATTGGGTATGGTATCAACTCATTGGGTCGACTCTTATAATTTTCCTTTTTCTTCATTTTTTTTCCTTTTTCATTTTGGTTTCCCAGTATAATAAAGGCTACGTACCTAACCTAGCCTATTGGTCAAGGTCCTCTCACATTGGTATCGACTACATTGTTTCTGATATGGCCAATGGTGAATTTCACATGCACAAATTCACATGGTGGTCATTTCCCTTTGAGTCCACTACATTATTAGAATGTCCAAGACGGTGATTGCTGTTCATTCTGGTCAGTCTAAAGACACTGAATTAGACTCTGATCCCAATATTTGTGATCCAGGTAGTATGAGATTTATCATGGGAATGACTCCAGCAACTCCTACACTACCAATCTTGCAAACAAAATATCGGATCAGCTATTGGTATCTGCCTATATAGGTCCCATTTTATTGGTTATCTGAATATCAGCTAAATCCTGTATCAGTGCACCTCTCCTGTATATACACAGCATACACAACCCCACACCCCGATTGGAGGTACATCACTGTATCATCATTGTATGTACAACACATGACTACGAATTGTCCTGCATATCCTATATG
>OZ026561.1:1482046-1484546 GCA_964020155.1 Chondrilla cf. caribensis
AGCACCAACTTCACAAATAGCACACACAGTGCAGTATTTAGCACCAACTGCACCAATAGCACACACAGTGCAGTATTTAGCACCAACTGCACCAATAGCCTCATGAACAGTACTACAGTACATACTGTGTGTTAGAGAAGAATGCCAACAGACTACAAACTGTACCTCAACAAGTACTTGACTTCTAGAGATTCAAAGCCTGTTGCTCCGTATTCCTCTTTGATCATTTTCAGAAAACCTATGCTCCTCTTGATGCCATCACTGAAGGCTTCATCTCTGGAAAAGAACGGCCGCTTGGAGATATCGAACACTGGATTGTTTGCAATGATTTCCTCTACAGTGGAACAATGCCAGTTCAATGATCTTGCGTTTGCACAGTGATTAGTGGCTGTGTACAGTATGTATACAACATGTATGCGTCAATGCATGTTTGTACAAGTATGTTTGTACAGAATATGTATATACGTATGTGTGAATGCATGTTTGTACCTATACATTTGTACAGAATATGTATGTACGTACGTATGTGTGAATGCATGTTTGTACATATACATTTGTACAGAATATGTATGTATGTGCGAATGTACATATGTGTAGGTCTGGGTATGTTTGTATGTATACATGTATGTTTGCATATGTTTGGACATATGTGCGTATGTGAGTGCTTATGCATGTATGTGTGTGTATTACAAGTATGTATGTATGTGTGTATGCATGTACATATGAATGTACATATCATACACAATATCATGTGTATGCATGTGCATGTGTACGTGTTTGTATACATGGGTACATGTGTATGAGTGTGTATAAATACGTATGCATGTATTTGTTTACGTGCATTAACGAGATACGTATGTACGTTGAACCATAGTGTATCTATTATACTATTATCATTTAATGTATTGCCTTGCCAGGGCTTTATTGCCGTTCCCATTGTATTCTCCCCCCCCCCCCCCCCCCCCCCGTGTCCTAGGCGTAGCTTTTCATCACACCATTATAACTCATCATGTTTGATTGGAAAATGATGTGGTTCTCGTCCCGGAACACAACGAATTGCGCTTCAAGCTTAAGGTTGGTCATATCATAGACTCTCCATACTACTTGGTATAGAGAGTCTATGGTCATATGGTACGTACAGGACGTAGAAATGTCTAGAAAGGTCCCCCTTCGGTATAACACGTCTTTACTCGAGGGATTTCGACGCTACACAAGTATACATGAGTTAGCGTGCTTGTCTGCCTCCAACATCTGACGGTGAAGGGGTTTCTTGTTACAGTTATCTTACCAGACTTTTGCTTCATTTCCTTCAATTCTTCTCTCCCTTCAAAAATGCTAGAGAGCTCTGGAAGGTTTATTTTAGACCTCTCTCGTTCTGCCTTCAAATCTTTCGACATGTCTCTCTCTCTCTCTGATGACAGAACGTACAAGCGCGCGACAACCAGGAGAAGAGGAGCGTGGACGGGGCAACAATATTGCGCAATACCTAGACCACACGTCATTGTGACCTTTTAGGGACGTCTTTGTGACCTCTTGGTCCGTGGACGGGTTGACGGGATATTTCTGTAATATTTGGGTGCATAACGACCGGGTATATATATAGAATGGAGGCCATGGCAACGTTTGGGCTGTAAGCTGTAAGCTGTAGGCTGAATTCGGCATGTAAAAGTGTAAGAGTGGTCTCAAGTCTGTGGAAGCACTTGGTGTGTAGCTTTGGATTAGAGGTTCACCATATTGGGGGTGGGGCTTGCAAAATGTGGGACCCTTGTTTCCTGGCTCTCTGGACCAAATATTTCCAAAATATTCCAAAATTACCCCTCCCCAGTGTCCATACAATACATATTTAAATACTTATACATACTGTTGTATGTACAGTTCAATATGGATGTACATTTGTAACTACTCAGTATGCATGATTGGTATGCAGATGTATATTATTATGCTATACATACTTGGTGCCACAATAGATAATTTCACATTTTGTCGCTGGTTACCAGTGTCCATATCAGATTCATCAGGACAAATTCTGACCACCAAAAATGTCAAATTTCATTGCTGATCACCATGGCCACTCTGGTGTCCATGTGATGCAGTACTGCACAAATACTGGTTACCACAGGCTGCCCAGTGTCCATACCAAACTCAACAGCACATTTTCTGATGCATGCACACCCTCCTGGGTGTGCTATATGGCTCGTGGTGACCAGCAAAAGATATCCCAATTCTATTGCTGGTCTCCACAGCCTCTCTAGTGTCCATGTGATGCATCACTGCATAAATACTGATGCATGTACACCCTATTGGAGGTAATACAGACATAGTGGTGACAAAAAGATGTGTTTTGTCACTGATCACAAAAAATCCCCATTATCCATATGATGCTAATACATATACTTTTGTATGTACATTCCAATGGAGGTGCTATATAGACCTCTTGGTGACTGGCCAGGGGATTTCATATTTGTTACTGGTTACTGCAGGAACTGCACAGCGATCGTGT
>OZ026561.1:1489546-1554546 GCA_964020155.1 Chondrilla cf. caribensis
TCTATTGGGTGATTGTTCTGTCTAATATGGTGGGAGTGGCTTCTGCTTACGCCCACTTGATTACGTCTGTAATTAATCAATTAATTGATCAATTCCCATACAATTATAATCATCTGATATCAACACCACTACTACGTATGTACAGTGAATACTCATTTATCCGCCACAATTCATTTTCAAAGAATATTGTGGATTAACGAGTTTGGAAGATGAACTGGATATTCATTGGTACTTGTACATTATATTGGTACTGGGAAATTGTGGCAGATTAAAAGGTTTGGCGGATAAAACAGTGGCGGATTAATGAGATTTCACTGTACAACAATATAATATACAAGTAACAATGGATATCCAGTTTATCCGCCAAACTCGTTAATCCACCATATTCTTCGAAAGAGAATTGCGGTGGATTAACGAGCATTCACTGTATATGTTGTGTACCGATTACCTACCTATATGACACGATACATCATTTTTACTACAGTACTACCATGTTCCTATGTATGATGTGAGTGTACGTACATGTAGGTGTGTCGTTTGTCTTGTGGAGGTCATGGATACTCACATGCAAGTGGCTTGCCATTTCTGTACTCGAATGCCACGGCCGCGCAGACCTACGAGGGAGAGAACACGGTGATGTACCTCCAGTCAGCCAGGTGGGGTGCCGTGTGTGGTGTACACACATGCAGGACATGTGGTAGTAGTCATGTGTTGTACATGCATTGATTTTGGTGGAGGAGTCCTGTTCATTGCACTCACATACGGAACACACATACAGAATACGTATACAGAACACATATACAGAACTCACATACAGAACTCACATACAGGACAGATGTAGTTACATACACATATTGTAAAGCCTCCATAATTGGACCTCTTCTAACTGACCAATAATTTTAATTCATCATCCATCATCCTGAACAGCACTCTCTTCTCATCTCATTCCTCCCACCCACTCATTCCTATACGTATGTACACTTGGTTAGCTAATTTACCAATATCAGTTTCATTGAGATGTTTCAAGGTAACACAGAGTTTTGAGTCTTGTGCTGACACTAGTGGTATCCCATCTTCAACCACAGCATGACAATAGCAGCCCACTGGGCTTTAAACCGTGATCCAAACTGGACTCTGTGTCTTGTCAAAATATTTGAACATGTAATATTGCTATTTACGTATAAGATTTTTTCATTCATTTTATGTGTACTATGTGTTTTTGTATGCATACATATGTACCTATGTATGTAGATACCTTCTAAAAGTGTTTACTTGGCAGAAGAGAACTGACAAGTTACCAAAGAATGTACACTACCTTGGTAGTGATTTTGGTGTTCACCTCAAATCTCCAGTGCGCACACCAGACCAGTGGCTGGATCCACACCAACAACTGGATGCCTACCGTCAGAGAGCAAGAAGGTGGGTGTGGCATGGATCAGTGGGTGGGTGTGGCATGGTCCAGGGAGTGGGTGTGGCATGGCCCAGTGGGTGGGTGTGGTATGGCCCAGGGAGTGGGTGTGGCATGGACCAGTGGGTGGGTGTGGCATGGGCCAGTGGGTGGGTATGGCATGGTACGGGGTGGATGTGGCATAGTCAAGGGCTGGGTTGATGAGTATATGGCAACGAGTCCATAGAATGGATGTTCTCAGCATACATATGTAGAGATAGCAGACGTCCAGTGATGTAGTGTGTGCTGATACTGTGTTCGATGTATGTTATTACATACATACATGTGGACTACCCTAGACTGGTGTTGAAGGCAGCTCAGCGTTACAAGAAGGCCATTGAACAAGGTGTCCACCAAGCAGAGGCCTGGAACCTTGCATCAGTGGATTTGGTAGCTGCTGCCAAGGTAACCGCTGTTGTGCAAACGTGATGCATAATGTATTGAGTGTGTGATGTTATTCTTTCTCTCTCTCCTTTTCCTCCTCTTCCTCCACTTCCTCTTCCACTGATCCTCTTCCTCCACTTCCTCTTCCACTGATCCTCTTCCTCCACTTCCTCCACTTCCTCTTCCTTTGAACGTCTTCCTCCTCTCCTCCACTTCCTGTTCTCACTCCAATGTTAGGCCCATTGTCATCTCACTGTTGTGAGGTATTTCATCGAGGCTCTCACTCTTTATGAGTTCTGTCCCGAAAATGAGGCAATAATGAAGGCATTGTGTGACCTGTATTGTCTGCACGGAATAGTGGAATGTGCTGCTGAGTTCATGATGGTGTGTGTGTGTGTGTGTGTGTGTGTTTGTCTGTGTGTGTGTGTGTGTGTATGTATGTGTGTGTGTGTGCATGCTGTGCATATGTGTGTGTGTGTTTATTCCACAAGTACTATACACTATTTCAATGTTACAATCATAGGATGGTTACTTGGATTCTTCTCAAGTTGAATTAGCTCGTCAGCAGTTGTATAATCTGCTTCCCATAATCAGGTACTCCACAAGCAGTTGCCTCGACTGCACAAAACAGTCTCTTTACTGTTTGGTGCTCCCTTCACTCCCTCTCCTCAGAGCTGAAGCAGTTCCGCTTGTCGATGCCTTCAACCACAGCGACTACATCCTTGACTCAATCCTGGGTTGTTACGATGGTGATGTGTACGAGAAGATGTATGAATGGGCCAAAAACTCACCAACCAACAAGAATCCAGTTAGTTTTTCCAATATGTTGAAAGTTGGACATGTATTCTCTATAATTCATTCATTTGAAAAATTTGTAATATAAACTGTTTCAAACTAGACACTCATAGGTATGTATGTTGATTTGTATTGTAATCGAGCAACATCAAATGGTGTTGCTTCTTCCTTTACCTCCTCATCAATATCTCACTTACTCCTTATGTGCCCTTCAACCACAACTTGTGCTCTCTATCACTTCATCTTCACTTTGTATACATACTCCTCCCTCGTCTTTATCTCACTCCTCCCATCCACTCATTCTCATCCTCCTCCCACCCACTCATCCTCCTCCTCCCGCCCACTCGTCCTCATCCTCCTCCTCCCGCCCACTCATCCTCATCCTACACCTCCCGCCCACGCATCCTCATCCTACTCCTCCCGCCCACTCATCCTCATCTGCCCACTCATCCTCATCCTACTCCTCCCGCCCACTCATCCTCATCCTACTCCTCCCATGCACCCACTCATCCTCACCCTACTCCTCCCGCCCACTCATCCTCATCCTACTCCTCCCGCCCACTCATTCTCACCCTACTCCTCCCACCCACTCATCAGGTCCATGATGCTTACCACAAGTACATGAAGGATTTCTTGAAGCCGCCTACTTCTAAACTGTAATATATGTGCATAGCAAATTAAATAGTTATTAAATTTTTGATATGGTAAATTATAGTTATTAAATTTTGTAAATAGTTGTCAGTTCTTTATACAAGTATATTTCTGTGTTTTTGAATTTTCTAATATGTATGAAGTTAATGGGTTTATTCAGTATAGTGTTATACATATGTATACTAACTACTAATACAATATCACATGACATTGTACTATAATCAAAATTAATGAATCAATTCATATACACAAATAAGAATTACAATTGTATGCTTACACATTATAGTAATGAGAATTCACGAATAATTGCAGCCTCAAACAAATTCACAATGTAGCAGCACCAACACCAGCTCTGTAGTCGTTCATGCTGGGCATCTTCACGCACTTTAGGTTAATCGGGTTGAACTTCTCCACAGTCCTCAGACGCTGGTTGCCATCGTAGCCTCCAATTATGTATATCTCGCCGTTGTACACAGCAGCTGCCGGCCAAGCCCTGGGGTGCTGGAGAGTGGCTATGTCTTCCCAGCGGTTCTCAGACGGCGAATAACACTGGATTTTGTTGTAGTAAGCCTGGGCGAAACGGTTTCTCCCACCAAAGGCAAACAGGCTGTGTCCCACGCTGGCGAGGGCAATCCCGGAACAAGAGTAGTTCATGTTGGCACAAGGCTTCCACTGGAGCGTGTCAGGGTTGTAGCACTCCATGCTCGAGTGATGCGTCTGACGATCATGCCCTCCAGCTATGTAGACCTTGCCACCCAGCACGGCCGCACCCGCTCCAGACCGAGGCGTGTTCATGTCAGTGATGGGAGTCCACTGGTCCTCGTTTGGGTCGTACACTTCGGCACTCGTGTGACAAGCCGGGTGGCTCTCTCCACCCATCACATACAGGACTCCTGCACAACCAAACAATGTGAATAACTGGCAAGGGTCTAATACACAGATACGCACAGGTTAGGCCTGTCAAATCCCATACAGGAGTCCCGCACAGGTTAGGCCTGTCAAATCCCATACAGGAGTCCCGCACAGGTTAGGCCTGTCAAATCCCATACAGGAGTCCCGCACAGGTTAGGCCTGTCAAATCCCATACAGGAGTCCCGCACAGGTTAGGCCTGTCAAATCCCATACAGGAGTCCCGCACAGGTTAGGCCTGTCAAATCCCATACAGGAGTCCCGCACAGGTTAGGCCTGTCAAATCCCATACAGGAGTCCCGCACAGGTTAGGCCTGTCAAATCCCATACAGGAGTCCCGCATAGCCAAACAATGTGAACATCCAGCAAGGGACTAACACACACACCTGTGTTAGCATGTGCTGAACTAGGATGTTACCACACGTGACATCCTGTGTTGACCTTGGTCATTACCACTTGAGCTAACCTATGTAAACACACACACACACACACACACACACACACACACACACACACACACACACACACACACATACACACACACACACACACACACACACTGTATATGTATGTACAAACGTGTGTGCATGTGTAAAATTTTTATACACATGCAATTACATATGTACGTACACTACACATATAAGTACGTATGTACGCATGTTATGTACGTATGTACGTATATATACGTATATAAAAGTATACACTAAATTTGTATACATGCATACATATGCTATGATAAGCACACACATGAAGGTACATACGAATGTACACACCATTCAACACGGCTATAGCTGCAAATGATCGTGGTTGACTCATTTTTGACTTGGTCATCCACAGGTTGGTCTTGGGGTTATAGCACTCCACTGTATCCAGGTACTGGGTGGGTTCGTAGGACTTGCTTCCCTCACACTCCCCACCCACCGCATAGAGCATGCCATTGAGGTTTGCCACACCCACAGCTGTACGAACCTGTACATGTAAACAAGCTCACAGGTAGGTTGACATGTAGGTACATATGTATTCATGATTGTCAGTGTAATACGTATGTGGAAAATTTATAGGTACGTACACACACAAGCACCCCCCCCCCCCCCCACACACACACACACACACACACACAGTGTCACACACCCCCACACCCACACCCACACCCATACGTGCACACACACCCACACCACATGAGGGAAGTATCAGTTTCATTTAGGACATAAACAGTTGTTCAGAGGTGTTTCATTTTCATTGTTACTGAATGGTATTCTTCCTGTGCGTAATACACACCGACACATCCACAAACACACAAATGCATATGAACACCCCCAACACATGTGCATGTACACACACACACACACACACACACACACACAACATACGTACATGCATGTACAAACACACACACCCCACACCCACACCCCACACAAACACACACACACACACACACACACACACACACACACACACACACAAGTACAAACCACACACACACACACCTGCAACATGTCAGGAAGGACATCCCATCGGTTATCTTCAAAATTCAGTTTCTCAGCAGTACCCAGACACCTGTACGTGACATCATACGTAGTACACTAGGTTCACATTGTCCATACACAACAATATAATTATTATAACAGAACATATAATACGTATTCATACCTGCATGTATGTATATAAACATTACGTACATATTGAAATCAGGCTGAATGCGTATGTCTACTGATAAAGCAATTAGTATAGACGGGCAGGTAATTTCGTAGGAGATGAAAATACATCTGAATTGAATTATTGATTTGTTTTTCAATTAAAATCAATCATACGAATCAATTCTACAATAGAAGCATGCAATGGTAGGTACATACCTACATACGTAGTTGATAAACTCTTCTATACTGTTTTTAATTTTAGGTGAATTTTGCCATAATTAATTTTATAACCAGATGTGCATAATGGAGGGGGGACTAATTCGATGGCTAAGGTGGTTTACAGGATAGTTGCGAAGTATTGTAACAGCTGTTCCTTCATTCATGAAATGTGAGCCAACTACATGATGTGGACATCTCAACATCACACAACACGGGCACAGCTATTATATCTAGAAACTGTCAAAAACAGCTTTGGGCAAAACGGGCGAGATTTTACAACCACACAATGTATTTCCTCCCATGTGGCATTCAGTGCTCACAGATTCAAGCAGCCACAGCCGATAATGATATCACACACCGATATGCAATTCAGTACTGTACATGCAAGTATGAACACACGATGTTCATCCTACACATTCTCCATTCAGAGTACATGCAATGGATTACAGTGATGAATTGTACAAGATGCTTTGGTGTGTGTGTGTGTGTGTGTGTGTGTGTGTGTGTGTGTGTGTGTGTGTGTGTGTGTGTGTGTGATGATCCTTTGTGTGAATGAGAGGACTGGTAGGCATAAAGGTATGTACTGTACACATACAATGAAACATACACTGAGTGTGTACAGGGGACCTCCATAATCCAACATCCTTTAGATAAACAAATGTACGTACGTATGTTAGATTATGGGGGAGTATAGTTTGTAAAGATGGATTTGTCTCCAATCAGATTATAGAGAAGGTTGGGTACTAGACGTGTTTCTCTCTTTCTCTCTCTCTCTCTCTCTCTCTCTGTGAGTGTGTGTGTGTGTGTGTGTGTGTGCCCATGTGCGCATGTTTGTCCAAGTAATCTAACCTGTTGGCATCTCTACCTCCTACAGCATAAATAGTCTCTGGTAGAGACCTCACTTCTTGGCTCTCGTTGAGCAGGTTTGCCCCTTCGGGTGCGTGCATGCCAGCAACATAGCTGAGAAGAATCAAACTCAGTTCTTTGTCCTTCCAGAGGAACAGCTCCTCGCTCATCTTCTTCTTGATGTAGTTGGGAGACAGCAACTTGATACGAATCACATCCATCAATTCGTGAGCGCGATCAAGCCTGGTTGACAGGTCGTGCTTGACCCAACTGATGAAGGCCTCGAATATCTGCTGTTCCGACTTCACTTTCAGATCGCTACGCTCCAAAAGCGACTTGACCGTATCGAAATCTTGAGCTAGGAACTCGTCTGTCTGTGAAACTTGGTAAAACTTCTTCGATATCAATACATCCGCCTCCTTCTTCAAATTTTCACAAGAATACACATCAGCAAACGCTCTTAGACCGAAACAGTTATCTGTGTCGAGATGTTCGGTGAGGAAGGTACCACAAATTTGCTTCAGTTCCAACAATTGGAGCATGTTCGCTGCTATCATTAGCTCCTCTACATTCTCTGTTGTCAAGGTAACGCTGCCTGTGTAGATAAAATTGAGAATTTGTTCCATCACAGGAGGAGAAACGTCCTTGATGTCGAAAGTAGGGGGCGACCCGGCGGAGTTTAGCTCCGAAGACGCGCCAACTTGTTCGCCGTCCAATCGCGCGGTGCTTGCGTTTCCAACACTACTCTCGTATTTGAACAGCGCTTTGAAGTAGGGGCTACACGCGGCCAACACGATTCTGTGAGCGTCGAAGTTAGTGTTTCCGGCAACCAAGCGAACGTCACAAAATTCGTTCCCGAGACGCATATCGTTGAGATTATGGAGCATCTCTCCCGCGTGGTGCTGATAGCCAGATACCGTTGACTGACGAATCGATTCCTTGCTGCTAGTTAGGCCATGTGAAGTATCCATGGCAGTGGATCCTTCCGGAAGATCTTGAGCACCTGTAAGCCCTTGATCATGCTCTTGAAAAGGACGTTCTTTTTGTTCAGAATCCGCCATTTTCTCTGAGGTTGACAAAATATGGTTGCGTGGGTGGAGTAAACCAGATTCGAAAAAAATGGCGGTGCTGACGGAGCGCAAGTTGATCATAAAGTGAACAATTTGTAATAAAAGATACTGTCCGTGTTCTTTGATGAATGTTCCTATGTGAACGAACATGGCCGACGCAGAAGATAACGGATCACCTGCCGGCCTGGAGAGACGTCTATTTAAGGTCAGAGCCCACTCTGAAGAAGCTTTTCGGGTTCTCAACAGCCTGTTCGAGAACGGAGAACTAACAGACATCGTGATTCGAGTCGGTGACGAGAAGATTAAAGCTCACAAAGCCATTCTCGCTAGTTGTAGCCCTTTTCTTCGGGCCATGTTCACAATCAACATGAAAGAAAGCCAAGAAAACGAAATCGAGCTAAAGGAGGTCAAACCGGAAGTGCTGGGTCTAATGGTGAGGTACATGTACACGGGCGAGGTAGAGGTCACCATTGATAACGTACAGGATGTCCTGGCTGCCTCAAATATGCTCCAGCTGCTGGATCTCAAGCAAGCCTGTAGCAGCTTCCTGCGCCACCACATTGATGCAAGTAATTGTCTCGGAATTTGGACCTTTAGTGAAATGCATGATTGTGCCGAGTTGATGCAGGAAGCGGAAGACTACATCTTTAGAAAGTTTCCCGATGTCTGTCGGAGTGAGGAGTTTCAGCTTCTGAGCATACAAGAGATCCTCAAGATAGTGCACAGCGACAAGCTTCGTGTCAAAGAGGAGAAGGAGGTTCTAGACGCTGTGCTCCTTTGGCTCAACCATGATATCCAAGAGCGACACTCGTACACCATGGACCTTTTGAAGCGTGTCCGGCTACATTCAATCCCCTGTGAGTACCTGGAGGAGAGGTTGAATAATGAAGACATATTCAAGTACAATAAAAACGCCAGCTTCTATATGAAGGGCTTTATTGATGGCGTGTCAACTGGGAAGGACGACGCAAGAAATAATTCAAAGAGAGCCCCTCTCGAGATGATGTATGTGATTGGAGGTCGGAATAAACTGCGATGTCTGAATACTGTAGAGAGGTATTGTGTTGACCGCTCCAAATGGGAAATGCTGCCCAACATGCTGGACGTTCGCACGGCTGTGGGTGTGGCAACAATGGGCGGGAAGCTGTATGCGGCCGGGGGAGAATGCGAGTGCAAATACCACCGTGAGCGTACCCAGTACCTCAATTCAGTGGAGTGCTACGATCCACTCACGAATGAATGGGCTTATATTGAGCAGATGAAGAGTTGCAGGTCGTTTGCTGCTGTCGTTTGTCTAGAAGGTACGTATGTATATAAAAATGTATGTACGTACTAATATACTGTAGTAATGTATGTACACATGCATGAAGTGTATTACACACACGTACATGCATGTCCGTACATACATATTTATAGATACTTGTATCCCAGTGGAAAGTATATAAACACTATTATATGTAAAATGTATGTGTTAATACAATGTAGTAATGTATGTACACATGCATGAATTGTATTAGTGACGTTATGTATGTTTTATGCATGTACGTACATACACATACATGCACGTTTGTGCATATTTGTAGATACGTACTTGTATCCAAGTGGAAAGTACGTATATAAGACACCTGTCACAATTTAAATTGTATACTAATATGGATTATTGATTGGTACGTACTACAATTTTGGCCTATTCTTACAGTTGCTGGGATACCAGTAAGTTGTACCACCTTTCAGCAGAGTATGTGTATGGGAAACTGACAGACTAGATAGACCCATTGGTCTCCACCCTCGTGGACTATCTAACCTGTTTATTTCCTATGTACCCTGCTGAAAGGTGGTACAACTATTACATAGACATACGTAATTACGTAAGTATGTGTGTATGCTGTGTATATTTCACATTCTGTGGGAGTGCAATTGTTTGCAGTTTAGAGAAGTTTCTGCATAATAAGAGTTGTTTGGATGGTTTTCTCTCAACAGTCACTCCATGTCCACCATTACTTTTATTGTATAGACACTCCACTGTTATCCAGTGATCTTGTCGTGTGGACACTCCATTTTCATCTCTTATCGTGTGGACACTCCATATTCATCCCTTGTCGTATGGACACTCCATATTCATCCCTTGTCGTATGGACACTCCATATTCATCCCTTGTTGTATGGACACTCCATATTCACACCCCTTGTCGTATGGACACTCTTGTGTTCACCATTGCTCTTGTCATATAGACACTCCCTTATTCACCATTTGTATTGTCCTATAGACACTCTGCTGTTCCCAATTGCTCTTTTTGCTTGTTAGATATGCTCTCTTTCCTCTCCTTGCAGGACTGCTGTACGTCATTGGCGGGGAGTGCTCCAATAACTGCTACAAGTCTGCCGAGGTCTACAACCCAGCTGTGGGGAAGTGGGAGAATCTACCCGACATGCACACTGTACGATCGGGAGCTGGATCTGCTGCATTGGGCGGAGTCGTTTATGTTGCTGGCGGACAGGACAGATCCTCCGCCCACTCCTCAGTTGAGTGCTACGACCCTGTGGAGGAATGTTGGTCCTTCCGTACCGAAATGACTTACCCCTGTTCCGGCCTAGCCATGGTGTCCACTCAGACTCACCTGTACGCTTTTGGAGGTCGCAGTAAGACCAACCACGTGTACTACAACAAGATCCAGCGCTACACTCCGACAACAGACGTCTGGGAGGAGGTGTCCACCATGATCCAAGCTAGGGCTTGGCCTTGTGCAGTGTACTTCAACAATGCCATTTTCATCATGGGCGGCTACGATGGGAGGGATCGTCTGAATACTGTGGAGAGGTATGACCTTCGTACCGGTTTCCGAAGTCCCATGGACCCGATGAACGAGAACAGAGCTGGTTGTGGTGCCTCCATTGTCTAGCCCTCCCCCTGGGGGTAGAGGTGGGGCAAGTTCATTGTGTTTGAAGTGTATTCGTTTACGTCACAATTGATGAATGTTTATTGCTGACACACCCTTTTTATTCCTGCATTTGCAATTCTATCAGTAGTATAAATGTTCAATGTGTGTACAGTGCTAATATCAATCATGCAAACATTTTAATTGTTTTGATGCTTATTATTACGTATATAATATATGGCATACGTATGTATATATTATAGCAGTAATCTTGATGTTGATTGGCCATTGATTGTGGAATATAGAAGTAGTCGTGGAGATTTATTAATATTGAAATTAGTATAATATATATTGATATAACGTAGACGATTAAAGTACTGTATATGCAAATCTCCGATTGATCCCTAATCTTAATCCATGAAGAGAACTGTGGTGTTGGGAAAATCTTTTCGGATTCAGGAACGTTTCAAAATGCAGTCTGGTGAAGAGAGTTCTTCATCTGGACGTTTCAACCCTGTGGGTCGTCTTCAACAGTCCACAAAATCGTCTGCAGCACTGCTGAATATGTCCCATAGGGTTGCTAATGGTCAATAAGATTTTTAAATAGAATGAAATTTTGCTACATACTTTCATACATATTTTGTTACCACATTTTATCTCATAGATAAAATGTGGTAGCAAAATTTCATTGTATAGCATTAGGAGGTTGAATCATCTATGGTTGAATAACTCATCTAAAATGATTTTTGGCTGGATAGGATAATTTTTGCGCCTAAAAATGTCCTAGCCGCCGAGGATCCGGACATTTTAGCAGCAACATTCTATCCTAGAGGATAAAATAGCGCTACATAATATTGACCTACTGGACCTATAGGGCGATTTTCGGATTGGTCGATTTTGCCATGACAACTATAACCATATGGGCATGGAGGTGCGCCCTGTATAGGGGAATACCCCAGTTAGCCTCGCTGGTAAAATGGCGTCAGAAACAGGTCCCAATTGCAGTCTGGATGAACCTTGCAATATACGTACTAGCCCTGATACGGTTCCCGGTAACTTTTGCGCCAATTTGAGACATTTTGTCGAAGAAAAGGAAGTTCGGATTAAGGCAATCTTAGACAACCTGGGGTGGACGAGAGAATATATTGAACAACACGTTGGTTAACGTTTCTCGGTGTTGAATGCAAAGTACATGTATTATATATCCAAACACTTGGTACTATGTGTAGTGGTATATAGGGTATATTCATACATTGGTGGAGGTGCATGGTGAGAAGATTTCGTTGCATCGTTTTATAAGCACCAATTCTGAACTCTCCCTGATTGTACCTTTCCAACTTTTCAGATTTTTTTCAATATACGTACGCAGATCACGTCTATGGTCCAGTGTCCTCTTGATCCGGGTCACTGGATGCCCGATACTAGTCTGCCCAGCCACTTGGAGGAGTGCAAGCAAAGGAGAAGTGGCATAGACTTTTCCGGATATGTAAGTTGTGTGACGAGTGTTGTGGACATTTTGAGTTGTGTGATGAATGTTGTGGAGTTGTGTGAGTTGAGTGGTGAGTGTTGTGGAGCTGTGTGAGTTGAGTGGTGAGTGTTGTGGAGCTGTGTGAGTTGAGTGGTGAGTGTTGTGGAGCTGTGTGAGTTGAGTGATGAGCGTTGCGGACCTTTTGAGTTGTGTGACGAGTGTTGTTCACCTTTGTGAAGTGAGTGATGAATGCTGTGGAGCTGTGTGAGTTGAGTGGTGAGTGTTGCGGACCTTTGTGAAGTGAGTGATGAATGCTGTGGAGTTGTGTGAGTTGAGTAGTGAGTGTTGCGGACCTTTTGATTTCAGTGATAAGTGATGTTGATCTTTGTGAATATGTCAGTTTTTAAAGATCAGTATTTGTGTCAAAAATATAGTATACAAACACATACTTATGTATGGATGTATGTATGTCTCTTTACAGTATTATATGTGTGTTGGGTATATTATTTTGTGTATGTACATATGTGTGTACAGTATGTGAGTGTGTGTGTTGGTGCTTCACTCCGTGTAGGAATCTCCAACTGATACCAGTTACTGCTACAGGGATAAGCCCAACGTAGTGCAAGTTGGAGTGGGTGCGTTTAATACTTGTTTATCCTCACAACA
The DNA here is from genome assembly GCA_964020155.1 of Chondrilla cf. caribensis. Lineage (NCBI taxonomy): Eukaryota > Metazoa > Porifera > Demospongiae > Chondrillida > Chondrillidae > Chondrilla > Chondrilla cf. caribensis. The sequence goes on from OZ026561.1 coordinate 1,502,514, forward strand.
CACAACACACCCACACCCACCCACACACCCACATACATGCACACTCACACACATGCACACACGCACAGACAACACACACACACACACACACAAACACACACACACGTACTCACAACACACACACACACACACACACACACACACACACACACACACACACACACACACACACACACACACACACATACTCACAACACACACACACACACACACACACACACACACACACACACACACACACACACACACACATGTACTCACAACACACACACATTGTTTCCTATCATAGATGAAAGTTGTTGGGAAGCAATTGAAGCAGAAGTTACAAAAAATCAGTGAGTTCAATTGTTAGTCAGGGAGTAGCTCTGTACACATGGTATATACATACGTATGTGCATACGTATATAATCAATACAATATATGTAGAATCTTCTATGTACAAACCAATATATCTCAACTGAATGGAATTTGTAGTCGTGTCAACACCTCATTTGTCCTATGGTCAGGGTAACCTTTCAGTTGTCATTGAGGTGAGGGTAATGACAGCCATTTGGGGTGGGAACTATGCTACGTACAGTGAAGCAAATGGAACTGATAGATAAACAGTTGTGATAGCACAGTGAAACAAATTAAATTGATAAATAAACGGTGGGGATAGTGCAGTGAAGCAAATTGAACTTATAGATAAACAGTTGTGATAGTACAGTGAAGCAAATTAAATTGATAGATAAATGGTGGGGATAGTGCGGTGAAGCAAATTGAACTTATAGATGAATGATATTGATAGCAGAAAGGTTACACAAGACCAAAGAACACCAGTGTTAGAGTTCAGACTCCTTCTTCACCTCTGATCCATTGGTTGGCCGGCCCCACCACATCATTTGCATGTTCAGTGGCCAGACCACACTCATGTACAAGAACAGATACGTAATTTGACTATGTAGAGGTTACCGGTTGTTTCAGACTCTTCTTTCTCCTTCTCTGTTTGTTACAGGTTCCGTGTACGTACAGTATGTACCATAAGTATCCACATAAATGTTGTGTTTTGTGTTCAATTCTTTGTGTAGTTTCCTATGTACAGGGACTGTAGGATCTTCATGTACATTCATATGTACATGACAACTGGACATACCTACATCTACAGTACATATCATACTGTTTTAACTGACACTACATACAGTACGTATATATGTCAGTACGTATGTACTGTACATAATAAACTATGTTAACAATTACATATAAACTGTGGATATTATACTGGCTGTACTGTAGAAAATACATGTGTGAAATGGTTTACTTGTTGCACTGTGTGTACATAGGTATTCTGATGTAGACGACAGTGAAGTCTTCAGATTCAAAGTTTGCTGTGAATTTGTTTCAACTGTAAATTCAACTTTGTCACTTGCTGACCTTCTAGTCCACCAGGATCGCTATTCTAATCTGCTACAATTTTCTGTTATAGTCAACCACGATGCTGTTTGCTATGTTTACTATCATACAATAATCAAGCCAGTTTGTTGTTTTAATCTACTACAATTACTATTATATTTAATGAAGATTACTGTGTATCTGCATGCATTTCTGTGTAGTACGTACATGTACAGTGCCAAGCTGTTGTTATCCGTTCTTTGAGACCACTACTTTTGGTCCAACTATCTAATTGTAACTTGTGTGTGTGTGTGTGTGTGTGTGTGTGTGTGTGTGCGTGCTAGTGTGTGTGTGCGTGTGCGTGCTAGTGTGTGTGTGTGTGTGTGTGTGTGTGTGTGTGTGTGTGTGATGTGCCTGCGTTTTGTGTGAGTGCATGTGATATGTCCATTTCTCATGTGTGTACATACACATTTTCTGAATGATCAAACATTAAAAATACGCTAATATCCAATCATTCCAACCCTTAGTCTTGACTTATACTGCATACTTATTTATGTATCACTTGTAGAAAGTTGAAGCCTATTCCGAGTTCTTCAAGTGATGTACCAGCTGTTTGGCTGGACTTGGATCATTGTGATTCTTCTGCCTTGACAACTGCCAATGGAAACCTCACTGCTGAACCATCAGAACTGTCTGTGAAGTTGAAAGTTGTGAAGGGCGAAGGCCAAGAGCTCCAACTTGTACCGGATGAAGCTGTTGAAACATGCAAGGTAATTCACAGTTGGACCAGGATTATGTACTGACCAGGAGTGTGTACTAACCAGGAGTATGTACTAACCAGGAGTGTGTACTAACCAGGAGTGTGTACTAACCAGGAGTATGTACAGTACTAACCAGGAGTATGTACACACCAGGAGTGAGTACTAACCAGGAGTGTGTACTAACCAGGAGTATGTACTAACCAGGAGTGTGTACTAACTAGGAGTGTGTACTAACCAGGAGTGAGTACTAACCAGGAGTATGTACTAACCAGGAGTGTGTACTAACCAGGAGTGTGTACTAACCAGGAGTGTGTACTAACCAGAAGTGTGTACTATCCAGGAGTGCATACTCACCAGAAATATAAATATGTATGTATACTAACCCAGATACTCACCAAGCAAGTTGCACTATATGTCATATGTGTTTACATTTATTATTTCTGTGTACCATGTTATGTAGAGTGGGTCCAGCACTAGTATAAGGAGTAGTGTACTGGGGTCCTCCCCAGTACCTGTAGAGTACGATCTTGTCTCCAGAAGCGTTGACGCGAGAAGGATCATGTACGACAACGTCATAGCGGTGAGTGTGGGAACAAGCTATCACAACCCACCCAGCAATCCTCACGATCATGTATACATATACAGGCCTTCATTGACAAGAATAATCCCGAGGTGGGGAGAGAGGGCAGAATTGAAATTTTGAAAAAGAAAGAGGACAAAATTATATTCAATGGAAATATTATTGATTAATAGTATTTTGTAAGGGGAGGCTAAGGCCTCTCTTGTCCCCCACTGCCTCCTCTTGCATTTGTACTACAGTGAACACTGTAAGCTGCTTGGTGATTCTTGAGAGAATGTCTTCTGGGACATGCAGTGGAGTACAGGCAGACTACTGTTTGTCATTAACCTTGGCAGTTCTACTGCTACTCTAGTATACAGTGAAGCCTTTATAACAGTCACACGCACGCACACATGCTTGCAAACACACACACGCACACACACATCACAGGAGGAAATTATCAGTTTCATTTAGAATACACTATGGACACTGGAATAGGTTATTCCTTCTATACAAGAGTTCACTGGTGCTTCATGTTCATTGCACTGAATGGTATTTTCTTCCTGTGCATAATACACGTACAGACTCACACACAAATACACATACAAACTAATACACACACACACAGACCATCTACATGCATACGTGTACACATCTACAATCATTCCTTTAGGCTACTAAACCATACACAATTGTTCAAGGATATGGCATTTCTGATGAAGATCTGGTTCGCAATGACTACAAAACTGAAGGTTAATAGTCTTCAATGCACGCATATACATATACGTATGTACACAAGCACACACATGCACACACCCACACATACAAATACACACACACATGCACACACACATGCATGCACGCACACACACAAACACACATACACACACACACACACACACACACACACACACACACACACACACACACACACACACACACACACACACACACAGGTTCAAACATATACACCATATACGTACATACTGCACAAACATGACCATATTTCCTATGAAATATTCACAGCCAAGAGGCTAAAATATGAACAAGGTATGTCAGATGCGAAATCCATATATGAAAAACTTGCTGAAGAGAGAGATCGGAGGAGAAGACGTCAAAAGTACAGAGCAAAGAATATAGCCAGTAACAGATCCATTAAAGAGGTGAGTTTGTTGGCAGTTGAACACTTGTCTACAGTGAATCCTCGTTAATCTGCCACCGTTTTATCCATCAAATCTTCAATCTGCCACAAATTCCCAATACCTATTATAATAATGAGATGCAATCGCTAATGAATATCCAGTTTATCCTCGATTTTTAAGAAATGAATTGTGACGATTACCGAGAATTCACTGTATGTGTATGTTTGTACATTCATGCTTGTACGTGTATGCAATTTGGGAAGACTGAATTGATATCATATCATGCGCACATAGGTACATATTATGTTCATTTGGTTCAAGTGTATATGCAGTATACTGTACTCTACATATACGTCTACATCTGATGTAATACAAATATTGTATTTCACATGCATCAGAGTACTTGGATAAACTTATAAATGTAATACAGTGGAACCTGTATAATGCGGACACTTGGGGACCGGCAAGAAGTGTCCTGATTATAAAGGTGTCCTGATTTCCCAGGGTTGCCTATCATGTTGCTAGACTTTGGAGTTTACTTCAATTACTCAACACAATAATAAATAATATACTGATATGCATGTTATATATGATAGGAAAAGTAGGTTTTCAAAAGTAATCAGGGATTAGGGACTGTTTAAGTCAATCGTGGAGCTTGATATGGTCTAGAATTCCCGTGCGTGTATATTGTTCAAGTTTAAAAAAAACCTCGAGGGGCTGCCTGTTGAAGTTAATTACGCTCGTCCGATATAATATGTATTCCCAAGCATAACCGCAACAATGAATTTATTTTGTAATTTATATTGTGCGAGAAAAGATGGCCGATTTCGAAACGCGGAGGATTGGGAATTGGGCTAGAATTCGAGTGCAACGGCTTCGCCCAATGAAATAATTTCAGCGAAGCTTCTTTCAAACCTAATAAAGACACCCAAGTAATTCGAGTGTAGGAAAGGCAGGTTTTATTAACTTGAATTACTTGTTTTCACGGTCCCGAGAAGTATTTGAAAAGACTGAGAGAAGCTCTCGATAGAATTGAACAATAACCACCTTTGTATTCGATAAATATGTTGTTTTTTGCTTGACAATGCATTCTTGCCAGTTTTAAGAATTATAATATTTAGCACTGTCCGGAATATGCAGGTAATTTTACGAACTAATGATGTAACGGGACTGTAAATGGCTGTCCTGATTACAGAATACAGAGGTGTCCGGATTTTTCAGGTGCCTAAATACCGGTTTTAAATGGAGAAAGATTCGGGACAATAGTTTAATGTCCGTTATATGCAGGTGTCCGCTTTTTCCAGAGTCCGGATTAACAGGTTCCACTGTAATACAGTGGAACCTGTCTTCAAGATCACCTTGCCCTAAGTGTCCATTATGGGACTATCCGCCATATGAACTCAACAAACCACCTCTGTATGAACACAACCTGTCTACAAAGGCCACCTTTTCCCGGTCCATTAGGTGACCTTTATAGACAGGTTCCACTGCACACTAAGGTGCTTCTACAGTACATATAGACCACCTGTCTATAGAGGCCATCCTTTCCTGGTCCCTTCAGGTGGCCTTTATAATATACAGGTTCATTCGGTGTACTTTGTAATCCTCGTAGAATCATTATTACCACTCTGGATTATCATGTCATTCTTGATCTACACTAGATATATAAGGCTATCATAGAGAAGAGGATGGCTGAATGTGGTGCTATAGAGGAAGGTGAGCACCTCGGTGGTCACCACAGTGACAAGGATTGCCAATTGAAGACCATTCCATCTGGATCATCAAGATATGATGGTGATTGTAGACTCAGTGAGACTGGGAAATTGGAACTTCATCAGCAACACATAATTGACAATGACAATAACACTGTCAAAGACCACAGTGGAAGAAAAAGGTACAGGACGACAGATGAGAGGGGGCGGAATCAATCGAGATCAAGAACAAGTGACAGAGATGACGATGAATACAAGAGAAGAAGAGAGTCGAGGTTTGTCTAGATGTGTGTGTGTGTGTGTGTGTGTGTGTGTGTGTGTGTGTGTGTGTGTGTGTGTGTGTTTGTGCGTGTGTTGTCGTGTGTGGACGTGTGTGTGCACATAATATAAATGTACTAAGTGTACTTTTTGAGCATACTGGCATGTTAATTTGCACATACTTATCAGCTTTTCTATGATTCATAATTGGAAATACATTCATGGGTATTTTATACACACCTGACAGTTAAGATCATGATCATGTTTCTTGTAAGCTAGCTCAATGTACAACTACACTACACACATGCATAATTTATCATGTGAATGTATTTATATTAACCAATGCGTTTTCTAATCTCAGGTCTTCTAAATTCTTCTTGTTACAGGCATTCAACTGATCTGGAATCAGCATGCCATGAACATGAAAGACATCGGCACAAGAATAAACACAAGAAGCATAAAAAACACTAGATCGATATCAGCTATAGCTAGGTACAGCCGCCATGTTTGCTAGATGCTATTTATTTATACCAATATCAGCAATAGTCCAACAACCAACACGACGAATTCGTGTTATCTTACGGTATGCAGGAGGTAACCACAAGTTTGTAGAAGTTTGGGTTATCTTGTAGTGAGGTTGTTGCAGGTGGCCACATGTACCAGTTTGTAGATACTCGCATTATCAGCCCAGTTGTGGTTGGTTATGTGACAGACTAAGTATACCAGTTGAGAGGAAAATTTACTTTCAAAGTTGTGGAATGCAAAATAGAGTAAGTAGTACTTGTAATAAAATTGCAGGAGGTGGCCACCAGGTTGTAGAAGTTTGCATTATCTTATAGTTATCATAAGCTAGGCTGTTGGAAGTGACTACAAGGTTGTAGAAACTCCTACAGTGGAACCTGTTAATCCGGACTCTGGAAAAAAAGCGGACACCTGCATATAACGGACATTAAACTATTGTCCCGAATCTTTCTCCATTTAAAACCGGTATTTAGGCACCTGAAAAATCCGGACACCTCTGTATTCCAGTCCCGTTACATCATTAATTCGTAAAATTACCTGCATATTCCGGACAGTGCTAAATATTATAATTCTTAAAACTGGCAAGAATGCATTGTCAAGCAAAAAACAACATATTTATCGAATACAAAGCTTGGTTATTGTTCAATTCTATCGAGAGCTTCTCTCAGTCTTTTCAAATACTTCTCAGGACCGTGAAAACAATTGCAAGTAATTCGAGTTGATAAAACCTGCCTTTCCTACACTCGAATTACTTGGGTGTCTTTATTAGGTTTGAAAGAAGCTTCGCTGAAATTATTTCATTGGGCGAAGCCGTTGCGCTCGAATTCTAGCCCAATTCCCAATCCTCCGCGTTTCGAAATCGGCCATCTTTTCTCGCACAATATAAATTACAAAATAAATTCATTGTTGCGGTTATGCTTGGGAATACATATTATATCGGACGAGCGTAATTAACTTCAACAGGCAGCCCCTCGAGGTTTTTTTTAACTTGAACAATATACACGCACGGGAATTCTAGACCATATCAAGCTCCACGATTGACTTAAACAGTCCCTAATCCCTGATTACTTTTGAAAACCTACTTTTCCTATCATATATAACATGCATATCAGTATATTATTTATTATTGTGTTGAGTAATTGAAGTAAACTCCAAAGTCTAGCAACATGATAGGCAACCCTGGGAAATCAGGACACCTCTATAATCAGGACACTTCTTGCCAGTCCCTAAGTGTCCGCATTATACAGGTTGCACTGTATTATGAACAAGTGGAAGTTGGAATTGTTAGACATGTAGTGTTGGCTATGATCATGAAGTGATCTTCCATCTGTTGTCCCACTGTCACTTGATAACCATTAGGTATATGTATAGCCAATCACTGTAATAGTCATCATTGAGTTTGTATTGTTTGTGGCTGAAGAAGCCCCATGAAGGGTGAAACATTGCACAGTGGAATGATTGTGAAAACAACTATTGAATTCCATTCTCTCATATAAATTCAATAATGTTGGTTAAATTATGATTTCATTGCTATTCAAATTGTATGTGTTTCTAGATCAGTAATACGTTTGAATCAATTTCATATTTAATTTAATAATATTATATAGACGTTGATGTTATTCAACTTCAACACTACAGGCTAAGGATACTTGCCAACCAAGAAAATAAACTAATAAAATAATAAATCAGTCCGTGCTCAGTGATAAAGCAGTATGATGGATGCCTGTATACAACCAGCGTGTAAGAAATACTTGCTAAGCAAGGAGGATCTTCAGTTATGTTAAAATTTCTGTACACCAGAATAGTTAATATGCTTTGATCGTACCTGAAACAGCCTATATTTGGTATCTCTTCTGGATATGGACCTCCGTCTGGAGGAAAAGCCACAGTCTTAGGGCAAATCACTGTGGAATTTGGAGGATGGATGCAATCTTTGTCAAGGACACACTGTACATAATCATTGTAGAGATAATGATGCAAGAAAGAGCAGTTACGAGAAAGGTGAAAACCTCCTTGAACTTGGGACTTTCTGCTCATTTCACGACGAGTAACTCCAAACCTTTCATAGGTACTGTCATAAGTATATGCGGCATCGTAAAAATATTTTAGCATTTCAGCTCTAAAGGGGAAAACTTGTAGGTCCTGGAGTAATTTATCTGTCAATGGTGCTATGATTCGGACACTTGCATCCATCCAGAAAACAATTTCATATTCGTGTAATGCATTGTAAATAGCCAATACTTTCCAAGCAAAATTCGTCAATATCTTCACATGAGGTGGATACTTTTCAAAGGGATACCTCACCACTCTTACGTTGTGTAAGCTATTAAGTTGTCTCACTTCTTCATCTTTTAGGCCCAGGTTGAGGACAATTATAGTTGTATTTGGGTGGAAGATTTGAGCAGAAGCTATTCCATCTTGTGCTTCGGAATAGTGATTTGATGATATTCCTGTCACAATCACCATTTTACAGGCCATGAAATCGATACAGGTGCACAGATCACCAAGATGGGTTTTGTTCCCTAGAGTGGTTTCATTCACCTGTCCACAAAGCTCTTCTAGAGACTTGTCTCTTCCATATTCACAGCAGGGCTCCTTGTTGAAATAAACATAAGGATTTGATAATGTAAACTGACAGTTCTTATTAACAGTAGCTGTTACATTCCTAAAGAATTTCTGATCTGACATAGGATTAAGTTTCAGAATCTGTTCCTTTATTTCATTCTTGGCAGGGGTTCCTGGAGTAGAACTGGATGTATGTGGATGATTTGAATCTTCCTGCTGGGCAATTTCCATTTTGGGAAGATCGACAATTGCAGTATCAACTGTGAACACTTGTTTGTATACAAACCTTGAGACTATTAATATCACAGCTATCATCAAGAAAAGTTTTGGGTACCAAGTACAACTATGAGGGGTGCAATATCGAACAATGTTCCTAATAAAAGCCATTTCACTGATATAGCTACCTTGATTTTTACACTGTGGTTACTGCCGGAAGTGTATCACATCATTCTCTATTTATGGGCAATGTGACTATTTTTAACCTCTGAGTCAGTTGCATATGTCCGTATATTCTTTCATATTTTGTTTTACTAGCTGCACTTTATGCATAGCAACATTGGAACGTCATTAATTTTAGTTGAGGTTCTATAGGCGACAATTTCAAATGAACTGTCCGAGAAATGCCCTGGCTTCAAGTTTGGGTGTTCACGACCGCCGCCGACCGAAATCAGAAACGTATAATCGCGTTGCGCATTGTATGTATCTAGCTAAAACGATCATTTGGATTGTTATAATACTGTAAGGGTAGCGAAGCCTATCCCGGACACTTAATGATTCCGAAATGGATAGCCTCGGATAGAGAGTGTATTGAAGCTGACCATAGATACTCCAACACCGGGATCGGAAACTGTGGAATTTATACGTGTTGTTACGCTTTGTTATTAATACTAATTGCGGATATATGGTGACCCATGCGTGTTGACAAATGCGTGGGTGGACATAATATTTATTCGCTTCTGTTTAGCGTCGTAGAACCATTTAAGCTTAAGTTTTCATTGTAGATATGTTCATTGTCCTATTATACATCGAATGATGTGGTCGAAACCGTCGCAGTTGTCTTCCAGTGCTACTCACGCACACAAAAGTAGAAAATAGCCGTCCGAAAAGTTTTCACACAGATTCGCGAGGCTGAATATCTCAGTTGAGATACAAAGGGATTTAAACGAAGTAATACAACACTTTACAACATAATAACCGCTAATCACGAGCGTGCTGACTGTAGATCAGAAGAAATCGCCACTTGACCACGATTTTACGCCACGTATTCAATACACAAACTCTTCCATTGCGTACAACCAATAACCTTCGTTTCTCCTCAGGATACTTCAGGACATGTTCGTATTTCATAATAAACAAATCTGGCGAGCCTTGGATTACGGATTATCGCGCACCATATCGAACATTGCAGTGGTGGAATACGGGTCGAACCATTCTTTATGTACTGGCCAGCCCAAAAATGTGACGTCACGGAAATCATCCTATCAACACGCATGGAATAATAGACGCAGGCGGAAGTTTCCAATCCCGGTGTTGGAGTATCTATGAGCTGACTGAAGGCACGTTTAGATAGGGGTAACAATGAAAAAATGGAAGGTGACCAATTTCGTTCAAACTTGAATCGAAGATGTCATTTGGCTAGCTCCATCTAACGTAAACGGTGCATTTTGTTTTCAATTTCGTTAAATTTACGCTGACTCAGAGTTGTGGCTCAAAAACTGCCATATTCGCCGCTAATTTTCGGGTATTGTTCTAGCACAGATCAGCGACGAAAGTGAACCCTCTCGAAACTTGTCCATTACGAGAATAGTTTGATATCTACTAAACTTTGATAGGAATAGCCCGAAAGAAAGTGATCTGTTGGAGTAGCAGTTCACTTTCTGCACCTTCGTCGCCAACCGTTCATATATCCAACGTCACTGCAACCATAGGTGTTGGAGTATCTATGCTGCAACCATACGAGTATCAGATTCTATGCTGCAAACGATTGTGAGCGCCGATGAATGTGCTCCTAACACAGGAAGATGCCTCCCATATCAAGCTACCCATGAACTTCATGCAAGAATTTGGAGGCATTTTAAACCACCTTAGCGCCGAAGTGTGTACTAACCAGGAGTGTGTATATATGGGGCAGAGATCTGGGGTTGTCATCAGAAGTTAGATGGGTTGTACCAACTACAACTAAGGGCCCTGAGAATCTTCTTTGGCGTGGGTGTGCGCCACCCAAAGGTATCTCTGATGATAGAGGCTGATGCCTTTCCGGTGGTCTGGCTGGCGAGGATGAGATGTGTTGCTTTTTGGTTGAGGGTCATGACAAATCCAATGTTTGAAGGAAGGATTTTGAGGGCAGTAGCATTGGTAGCGGCTGATAGTGGTGGAGGATGGATGAAGAATCTGAAAAAATGCATGGGGTGCTTTGGTTGGAATGAAATTGGTGTTGACGAGGTAAAAGGACTGTCATATGGAGAAATTACAACAATGTTGCAGGCTTGTGCGAGAAGGAGGATGGAAGATGAATGGGATGATGAACTAGCCACAAAACCCAAGTTGGCCTTGTTGAGGCTATTAAAGGAGAGAGGTGGTGAGTCTCGGTGTTTAGATGTTGGTGACAAGGGCAAGAGAAGACTCATGATGATGATCGGAGGTGGGACAGCCCCACTCAGGATTGAGTGTGGAAGATGGAGGGGGCTTGGGAGAGAGGAGAGAACATGTGGGGAATGTGATACAGGGAAGGTGGAAGATGTGCAACATTGGCTGCTGGAGTGCGAGAGATGGGAAGACGAACGGGCAGACCTATTTAAGTCACTGACAAGGGTATATCCAAATTTTGAATTATTGACCAATGATGAAAAGTTATTTATCATTTTAGACGAAGGATGTAAGCATCTTCCAATTCTCAAGATCATCTCAAAGATGTGGATTGCACGTTTTAACTGATTCCAGCCTGAACGATGACTTATATAATGTTATGTACATGTGTTGATCTGATTTTTCTTTGTTGATATATTATGATATGTGCCTCATAGGACTGTCTGTCCTAGTGTTATGCTATGCACGTGGCACATTAATAATGATTGATTGATTGATATAGGGTAAAGTGGGTTGTTCCTAATTTACGGACCGTCCACGCGGACCGTGGACTGATTATGCGGACGGTGGACGGAGTGTGCCAAAATCATCACTGCTTTCAGCGAAACTCTCCATTGCAGACGAATCTGCATACAGCTGAAATAACCGTGCTGTTTCATGAATAAATTTGCCTCTGCTTACCAGAAGGAGTTTTAAACAGATTACAGGCTCTTCGTTGACCGTGTTGCTGGCCTCATCGTCGCTTGTAGGCTGTTTATCCTATTATCCCTAGCATTTGCAATAGGAAAGGTTTTATCAGACTGATTCGAGTCATTTTGAATACAGTATTTTCCGAGACGTCCAGGTTGATACATCTCTTTACTGATCTAACGCAAATGCATGCAGTTACATCGACAACAATACATTGGGAAACTATTCTGTTATGCGGGTAATTGCTAAACAATGTCTTAAATCCTGTCGAGAGAAATCGTCCGTCGTCCATACTTTAAATACTAAAGATATCTTCGTATCTGCAGGTCCGCATTTTAGTCACTTGTGGGCGCTAATTGGTGTCGCTATACTAAAAGTACAGGTCCGTGGTCCGCGTGGACGGTCCGCATTTTAGGCACAACCGGTAAAGCGGGGTAACTTGGAACACTTTTCATTGTACTTAATCTTATTCTGCCAAACATTTACCAACTTTTGGTTAAAGTTTACCATACATGATGGTAGTATGAGGTAAAGTTACATTGATAGTTTCACGACTATTCGCATATCCCAGAGGAAGGATCAAAAAGTGAACAAGCGCAGATAAAACATGAGCTTATAATTTTTTTTTCAACAGAAACTTAGTTATTTTCAATAGCATTCTTGGTTGAGGATAGCAGCAATCCCGTTTTCAACAACAAACTCGAAAATAGTCGTTCACGAGGGCCAAGAATGTGGCAATGAAGAAAAAGACACAGACAGGGTGGCTTGTGATGAATGCCAGGGGTGGTATCATCTTGCATGTACTGACCTAGTTATGTTGCCCAGTCAAAGACAACGTTGGATCTGTTCCATTTGCTCTTGAACGGCCTGCTCCACGCTGAGATGTACCCTTTGTGTTTTGGCTTTTTTAAACTGAGCTTTATGTATGACAGAGTATAGTATAGTCTTTTTTTACCATTTGAGTTCTTTTAAAGCATTATTGCATGCCCGGTCATCGTTTGGACCTCCTGTGATGGTTTCACGGCGAATTTCCAGTGTTCCAAGTTACCCCGACAGCCATTTTCCCACACTTTACAAAGTTATTACAAAAACGATTCTGCTATCCGATGGAATGGTGCTATATTCAAATTTCGAACTGGTCATGAAGGGTGGATATTAACTTTAGGTGCACGGTAACTTTCATGTAAATCCAGTGATTCATCGGAGTGCAAGTAGTGGAGCTATTGATATTAGGTGTCAAAAAGCGTTCCAAGTTACCCCGTTTTACCCTATAGGTACTAGGAGTGTATACTAACCAAAAGTGTATACTAACCCAGTTACGTTCCAAGCAATACACATGGATTTTTCTGTGTGCCATGTCATGTAAAGTTGGTCCTGCTCCAGTTTAAGGAGTAGTGTACTGGGGTCCTCATCAGTACCTGTTGAGTACGATCTTGTCTCTGGAAGTATCAATTCGTGAAGGATTCAATTTTCGAAAAAAAGAAGAGAGACAAAAAATTTTATTAATCTATAATATTTTGTGAAGAGAGGCACAATTTGGGCCATAGAGGGGCTAGTTCCCCCCTTGTCCACCTCCCCCCTCCGAAGCAAAATCTTGCATTTGTACTACAGTGAACACTGCAAGCTGCTTGGTGTTTCTTGACAAGATGTCTTCTGGGACATGCAGTGGAGCACTGTCAGAGTACTGTTTGTCACTACCCTTGGCAGTTCTACTGCTACTCTAGTATACAGTGAAGCCTTTATAACAGTCACCCTTGAATCACACACACACACACACACACACACACACACACACACACACACACATACACACAAAATGCATGCAATCATAAACAGGCACACACACACACATATTAGCTTTCCTACAATACAGTTACAAATACATTCATGGGTATTTTATACACACCTGACAGTTATGACCATCATGCTCCTTGAAAGCTAGGTCAATGTACAACTAATATAACATTACACACATGCATAATGTATCATGTGAATGTATTTAGGGTCTATGATTTAATCAATACGTTATCTAAACTCAGATCTTCTAAATTCTCCTTGTTACAGGCATTCAACTGATCTGGAATCAACATGCCATGAGCATGAAAGACATCAGCACAAGAATAAACACAAAAAGCATAAAAACACTAGATCGATATCAGCTAGTTATAGCCGCCATGTTTGCTGGATCGATACTGTTTATTTATACTAATGTCATGACCTGATAACAATATAAATTCCGACATATTTGAACTAAAATGGCGTTACAGGCGGCTAAATGTAAGTTGAACAGAGCCATTACTACATGTTTACAGATGTCATAAGCGAGTTACAAAGTTTAATTTTCTTGTAATGTTTCTGTTATAGGTTCGTTTACCTCCAGAGGTGAACAGAATTCTCTATGTAAGGTGAGGTTATACGTTAATCATACGTTTTCCATATACGTACGTAGGTACGCTTTGTTCCCAACTGAGTAGTTCGTCCCAATAGTGAATACGTACTAATAATACAGTAGAATCTGAATACGTTAAACGTCTGGGGACACTGAAATACAGTAGTAGTTTAGTGAAGTCCAACCTTTGGGGGTAAATCCTTTTTATCAGAGATCAATATCTTTTTATACCCAAGATTGTTGGATCAAGCATACATATTATATGCATACCCATTTGACTTACTCAGAAATTTGAGTATGTTTGACCATAGGATTTGACTTGAATGGACTCCTCTGCACATACTAGCTTCTTGTCTGTAACCTAATACACACACTTACCTGCAGGAACCTACCATATGAGATCACTGCTGAGAGATGTATGATATTTTTGGCAAATACGGAGCCATTCGGCAGATAAGACTGTGAGTCCTCAGTACATGTTTGTGTTTGTGTACCCTATGTGGGTAGAGTATATATAATACATATTGGTACATGTCCATGTGTGTTGGCACACGTATATGTATGTATGTACATACATACCTACGTATGTTGGTACATATTGCCACATGTATACATGCATACATACGTATCCATACACATGGGTATGTACGTGTGTATTTTGGTACATATTGGCATGTTGATACATATTGACGTATGTATGTAGCGTTGGGCGGTATCAAAAAATATCAGTTTTGGTATATTGCCAACATCATACCCGGTATTACTATGGTCATGGTGCACCGAATCTTAAGGTTATAGTTGGGCATTGAAATAATTGAATCCTTCATTTAATAACAATGAAATAGATAAACATAACTAACTAAATAAATAATCCACTACTTTGTCATCCTCGTTAACTCGGAGCGCAAAGACCTTCCAAATATCAGATTATTATTATTCTTATCGACGAGATGAAGTTCACTGCTCAAATCACCCGAGTCGCCCATTCACTGATCAACACTTGCAGCCGACGACGTCGCCATTTTGACAACATTCTCTAATTCTGTCTAACAATGTATCACTCCACACGTGCACACTTTTCGCACTGTAATCATGGCTGTCGCAGTGATAGTTTCATAGGATTCAGAACACATCATTTCAGGGTGAAATTTGATATCCCAGGAATATATCACTTAAATACCAGATAAACCTTGGAGAATACCACGATATCTCGGTATAGAAAAAAGTCAGCCGGTATCAGAACCATGTCCAAAAATACCATGGTATTACTATATATTCGGTATACCGCCCAGCGCTAGACGTATGCATACATACATATCCATAAACATTTGCACATACGTATGTATTTTGGTACATATAGTTACATGTACATTTTCATGCATACGTGGTACATATGTACATATGTATATGCTGGTATGTTATTGTCAATATTTTACACATAATTGTATGTACAGTTGAACCGAACTAACGCAAATTTCTTAGCACAAAAAATATTCCTAATGGTGGAACTTTGTCAAGTCCCTACATTGAATGCTAATGTATGTACGTATATACACATTATGTAAGTACTGTCAGCACAAAATACTGTTAACGCAAATTTTGAAGTTGTCCATAGAATTTTGTGTGAAAGTGGTTCAATTGTACAATATTCTAGTCATTTTATTGATTCCTTTTCGTTATTTGCACGTCTCCTGTATTGCATGCTCGTTTTGTCCACGGATGTAGTGGGAATGCCTCAAACACCAAAGGTACTGCTTTTGTTGTCTACGAAGACATATTCGATGCCAAGAATGCGTGTGAGCATTTATCAGGATTCAACATGGTGAGCAACTGAACCGAGACTTTGCCTGCGAATTTGTTTTGATTGAAAGATCACAAGAGAACACCAATAATAGTGATTAACATCGAGGAGCAAACATGATTCCAATCTAGTAGTACAGTCAGACCTCTTTACAACATCACCCTTGGTAGTGCTCCCATACACTAGTATTCAGTCAGATCTCTTCACAGCATCACCCTTGGTAGTGCTCCCATTCACTAGTATACAGTCAGACCTCTTTACAGTATCACCCTTGGTAGTGCTCCCATTCACTAGTATACAGTCAGACCTCTTTACAACATCACCCTTGGTAGTGCTCCCATACACTAGTATACAGTCAGACCTCTTTACAGTATCACCCTTGGTAGTGCTCCCATTCACTAGTATACAGTCAGACCTCTTTACAACATCACCCTTGGTAGTGCTCCCATACACTAGTATTCAGTCAGATCTCTTCACAGCATCACCCTTGGTAGTGCTCCCATTCACTAGTATACAGTCAGACCTCTTTACAACACCACCCTTGGTAGTGCTCCCATTCACTAGTATACAGTCAAACCTCTTTACAACACCACACTTGGTAGTGCTCCCATACACTAGCATACAGTCAGACCTCTTTACAACATCATTTACGTCCTCCCCAGTACCTGTAGAGTACGATCTTGTCTCCAGAAGTGTCAACGCGAGAAGGATCATGTACGACAATGTCATAGCGGTGAGTGTGGGACCAAGCTATCACAACCCACCCAGCAATCCTCACGATCACGTATGCATATACAGGCCTTCATTGACAAGAATAATCCTGAGGTGGGGAGAGAGGGCAGAATTGAAATTTTGAAAAAGAAAGGGGACAAAATTATATTCAACGAAAATATCATTGAATAATATTTTACAATTTGGGCAAGGGGAGGCTAAGGCCTTTCTTGTCCCCCACTGCCTCCTCTTGCATTTGTACTACAGTGAACACTGTAAGCTGCTTGGTGATTCTTGAGAGAATGTCTTCTGGGGCATGCAGTGGAGTACAGGCATGTAGAGTACTGTTTGTCACTACCCTTGGCAGTTCTACTGCTACTCTAGCATACAGTGAAGCCTTTATAACAGTCACACGCACACACGCACACACGCACCACAGGAGGAAATTATCAGTTTCATTTAGAATACACTATGGACACTGGAATAGACTATTCCTTCTATACAAGAGTTCACTGGTGCTTCATGTTCATTGCACTGAATGGTATTTTCTTCCTGTGCATAATACACGTACAGACTCACACACAAATACACATACAAACTAATACACACACACAGACCATCTACATGCATACGTGTACACATCTACAATCATTCCTTTAGGCTACTAAACCATACACAATTGCTCAAGGATATGGCATTTCTGATGAAGATCTGGTTCGCAATGACTACAAAACTGAAGGTTAATAGTCTTCAATACACGTATATACATATAAGTACACAAGCACACGCATGCACACACCCACACATACAAATACACACACATATACGCACGCATACACACACGCACACACACAAACACACATAACACACACAGGTTCAAACATATATACCCTATACGTACGTACATACTGCACAAACATGACCATATTTCCTATGAAATATTCACAGCCAAGAGGCTAAAATATGAACAAGATATTTCAGATGCGAAATCCATATATGAAAAACTTGCTGAAGAGAGAGATCGGAGGAGAAGACGTCAAAAGTACAGAGCAAAGAATATAGCCAGTAAATTGAACACTTGTCTACAGTGAATCCTCGTTAATCTGCCACCGTTTTATCCATCAAACCTTCAATCTGCCACAATTTCCCAATACCTATTATAATAATAAGATACAATCGCTAATGAATATCCAGTTTATCCTCGATTTTTAAGAAATGAATTGTGATGATTACCGAGAATTCACTGTATGTGTATGTTTGTACATTCATGCTTGTACGTGTATGCAATTTGGGAAGACTGAATTGATATCATATCATGTGCACATAGGTACATATTATGTTCATTTGGTTCAAGTGTATATGCAGTATAGAGGTTATGCGCTTGACGTCAGGTATATTCAGTTGAAGATTTCTGGTGCCTCTGATCGAAAAAAGGCTCTTCCCGGCGATCTATTGACAAATCTAGCATTACGGGACGGTTAAAAAAGAGTTCGGAGCAGAAATAATAAATGTGTTGGATCAAGGTATAATGGTTACAATATGTAACCTATCTGCATACCTACTACTATTAACCACTCTATAAGTGGCCGCGCTCTTTTTGAGCTTGGGTAGGCACTGTCTTTGTCAGTTTTTTGTTGCTGTTAGTCGGTCATAAACTCGAGGAACTCCATTTCAAGTCATTCGTGCCTGTAAGTCCAATTTTCACCTCATAGTAGCTTTTAAAATGCCTGAAATGAGTTTACTCCGTTGATACAATCATTAAATTCGCCATTCTCTATTCAAGTGTGTACTTGCTTGCCACTCAATGACGTATGATGACGTCAAATCGTGACGTAAGTGCATAACCTCTACAAATAATACATCTGATGCAATACAAATATTGTATTTCACATGCATCAGAGTACTTGGATAAACTTATAAATAAGAGTGGAACCTGTCTTCAAGATCAACTTGCCCTAAGTGTCCATTATGGGACTATCCACCATATGAATTCAACAAACCACCTCTGTATGAAGACCACCTGTCTACAAAGGCCACCTTTTCCCAGTCCGTTAGGTGACCATTATAGACATTTTCCACTGCACACTAAGGTGCCTCTACAGTACATAAAGACCACCTGTCTATAGAGGCCACCTTTTCCCGGTCTATTAGGTAACCATTATAGACAGGTTCCACTGCACACTAAGGTGCCTCTACAGTATATAAAGACCACCTGTCTATAGAGGCCATCCTTTCCTGGTCCCTTCAGGTGGCCTTTATAATATACAGGTTCATTCGGTGTACTTTGTAATCCTCGTAGAATCATTATCGCCACTCTGGATTATCATGTCATTCTTGATCTACACTAGATATATAAGGCTATCATAGAGAAGAGGATGGCTGAATGTGGTGCTATAGAGGAAAGTGAGCACCTCGGTGGTCACCACAGTGACAAGGATTGCCAACTGAAGAGTGTTCCATCTGGATCATCAAGATATGATGGTGATAGTAGACTCAGTGAGACTGGGAAATTGGAGCATCACCAACAACACATAATTGGCAATGACGATAGCACTGTCAAAGACCACAGTGGAAGAAAAAGGTACAGGACGACAGATGAGAGGGGGCGGAATCAATCGAGATCAAAAACAAGTGACAGAGATGATGATGAATACAAGAGAAGAAAAGAGTCGAGGTTTGTCTGGATGTGTGTGTGTGTGTGTGTGTGTGTGTGTGTGTGTGTGTGTGTGTGTGTGTGTGTGTTGTGTGTTGTGTGTGGACGTGTGTGTGCACATATAAATAAACATGCACTTTTTGAGCATACTGGCATGTTAATTTACTCATACTTTTCAGCTTTTCTATGACACACAATTGGAAATACATTCATGGGTATTTTATACACATCATGTTTCTTGTAAGCTAGCTCAGTGTACAACTACACTACACACATACATAATGTATCATGTGAATGTATCTAATCAATACGTTATCTAATCTCAGATCTTCTAAATTCTTCTTGTTACAGGCATTCAACTGATCTGGAATCAACATGCCATGAGCATGAAAGACATCGGCACAAGAATAAACACAAGAAGCATAAAAAACACTAGATCGATATCAGCTAGTTATAGCTGCCATGTTTGCTGGATGCTATTTATTTATACCAATATCAGCAATAGTCCAACAACCAACACGACAGACTCGTGTTTTCTTACGGTATGCTGGAGGTGACAAGTGAAAAGTTTGTAGGTACTCACATTATCAGCCCAGTTGCGGTTGGTTATATGTGATAGACTAAGTATACCAGTTGAGAGGAAAATTTACTTTCAAGGTTGTGGAATTCAAAATAGAGCAAGTAGAACTTGTAGTAAGATTGCAGGAGGTGGCCACAAGGTTGTATATAGAAGTTCGCATTATCTTAAAGTTATCATAAGCTAGGCTGTTGGAAGTGACTACAAGGTTGTAGAAACTCCTATTATGAACAAGTGGAAGTTGTTAGACATGTAGTGTTGGCTATGAAGTGATCTTCCATCTGCTGTCCCACGGTCACCTACTGGCCAATGGGATAACCATTAGGTATACGTAGCCAATCACTGTAATAGTCATCATTGAGTTTGTATTGTTAACGTTTGGGGCCGGCTGAAGAAGCCCGTAAAGGGTGAAACGTTGCACAGTGGATCCGGAATGATTGTGAAAACAACTGTTGAATTCCATTCTCTCATATAAATCTAATGTTATTGGTTAAATTTTGATTTCATTGCTATTCAAATTGTATGCATGCTTTTCTAGATCAGTAATACATTTGAATAAATTTCATATTAATATAGACATTTTTCAACTTCAACACTACAGGCTTAGGATACTTGCCAACCAAAATATTGAACTCAAATTAAAAATGTGATATTCTATAAATCAGTCCATGCTATGTGATAAAGCAGTGTGTTGGGAACCTGTATACAACCAGCGTGTAAGAAACACTTGCTAAGCAAGGAGCATCCTCGGTTATGTTAAAATTTTTGTACACCAGCACAGTTAATATGCTTTGGTCGTACCTGAAACAGCCTATATTTGGTATCTCTTCGGGATATGGACCTCCGTCTGGTGGAAATAACCCTCTCTTTTTGCAAAACACTGTGGAATTTGGAGGATGGATGCAATCTTTGTCAAGGGAACACTGTACATACTCATCATAGAGATTATGATGCAAGAAAGAGCAGTTACGAGAAAGGTGAAAACCTCCTTGAACTTGGGACTTTCTGCTCATCTCACGACGAGTAACTCCAAATCTTTTGTAGGTACTGTCATAAGTATAGGCAGCATCGTAAAAATATTTTAGTATTTCAGCTCTGAAAGGGAAAACTTGTAGGTCCTGGAGTAATTTATCTGTCAATGGTGCTCTGAATCGGACACTTGCATCCATCCAGAAAACAATCTCGTATTCATGTAATGCATTGTAAATTCCCAATGCTTTCCAAGCATAATTCGTCACCGTTTTTACATGAGGTGGATACTTTTCGAAAGGAAACTTCACCACTTTTACGTTGCGTAAGCTGTTAAGTTGTCTCACCTCTTCATCTTCTAGGCCCAGGTTGAGGACAATTATAGTTGTATCTGGGTGGAAGATTTGAGCAGAAGCTATTCCATCTTGTACTTCAGAATGGTGATCTGATGATATTCCTGTCACAATCACCATTTTACAGGCCATGAAATCGATACAGGTGCACAGATCACCAAGAGGTGCCTTGTTCCCTAGAGTGGTTTCATTCACCTGTCCACAAAGCTCTTCTAGAGACTTGTCTCTTCCATATTCACAGCAGGGCTCCTTGTTGAAATAAACATAAGGATTTGATAATGAAAAACTGCAGTTCTTATTGACAGTAGCTGTTACATTCCTAAAGAATTTCTGATCTGACGTAGGATTAAATTGCTGTTCTTTTATTTCATCTTTGGCAGGGGTTCCTGGAGCAGAACTAGATGTATGTGGATGATTCGAATCTTCCTGCTGGGCAGTTTCCACTTTGGAAAGATCGACAATTGCAGTATCAACTGTGAGTACTTGTTTGTATACAAACCTTGAGACTATAAACATCACAGCTATCATCAAGAAAATTTTTGGGTACCGAGTACGCCTACGAGGGGTGCAATATCGGACAATGTTCCTAATAGAAGCCATTCTATATACCTTGATTTTCACACTGTGGTTACGTATATAGGAGGTGTATCACACCATTCTCCATTTATGGGCTATGTCACTATTTTTAACCTCTGAGTCATGTCTCCTTATGTGCAGACATCCCTCCCAATGAATATCATTTAATGCCATATGAATATCATTAATAATCCATACTATAAATTTCATTATTATACTGGTATTATTTTGCTAACATGACATTGTGCAAGTATAGACATCTGCAGGGTTCATCACTTGGCCATGACGAATAAGGACAGCCATTTCCCCACACCTGGGGAGCGGTCCTGAAGAACAGAGAATGTAAGTATAACACCCTTACCAATGTCTGTCTGTAGTTAATCCATACTATGAATTTCATTATTTATACTTTTATCAAATTTTGTTAATATGACATCATAGACAAGCCATTGTCAGGGTTCTTCACTTGGCCATGAGGAATAGTTTTCACCCTTGATATAGGGATCAATTGGATCCACTAGCTTGCTACAGATTGGTAAGATTGTCAGGTTGGGAGGCCACAGATGTGGTATCTGGCTGGACTGTACGTGTATTTCTTTCCATAATGCCTACATATATTACAGCATAATATATTTACATACATAGTTAAAATAGATGCCTCTCAACGTCAATGGTGACAATGGTATGTATGGTTTAGGTCAGTCCATATTCCTGGATCATCTGTTCTGAAACTCAATGGTCATAAGGTGAGAGGCACATACACTCACTTATTGTACATCGACACACACTCACTTTTGTAATACGTTTAAACACATGCATGTACACACGTACATACTTACAATATTGTAGCAAACTCTCCCATATTCTGTGTATATCTCATTCCACTCCATGAGATCATACAGATATCTGGTTTTATAAAATGTGTCGACAGTGCGAGTAACTGCCAGGAGCACCTGAAGAGTCTGGGACTCATAGCCATATGCTGTCCGATGGAGTCAATGTCTATTGCGAACGTAGCCTTTGAGAGAAGCAGCTTCACTGCAACTACAACTTTAGACCTAATATTTACCACAGTGGAGTCAAGGTGTGAGTGTGACAATGTACATGTACGTACAGTAGGACCTCCACTAGTATGTGCATATACAGTAGGATCTCTACTAGTGTGTGTACAGTAGGACCTCTATATATATTGTGGTTTGTGTGTATATACGCATGTGTTTGACAATGTGTGTGTTTGTGTGTGTGTGTGTGTGCGTGTGTGGGTGTGAGTGTGTGAGTATTTGTGTGTGTGGGGGGTGTACATGCATACAAGTGTGTGCATGTGCAGTAATAACTCTACTAGTTCTATGCATTAAGTTTTTCTCTTGGTTGACAGTGTGACAGCATTGCAATTGATTGGTTACAAACCTATTATAATATTATACTTATCACATTTGTATGTACTACACAGTACTTACAGTCTGTATAGTAATGCGTATATATACCTTTAATGTAATAGTATATGTAAATGTACCTACAATACTAGTATGCATTGTATATTAGTAATGATATTCCTGCAGTATGGATAACCCAGTGACTACAGTTTGTACATCACTATATCAATAATAGGACAATCATGCAACATGTACGGCGTGTCTATCACTGTATGTAATACCGTATAGCGGGAAATTTTTGCGAGGTCTCAATTTTCGGAATTTTCGCAATTTGAATGAAGGCTCGAAAATTACAACTGGAAATTTTCAGTATAACATTCCACAATACTTGTCTTTGATTGCAACATTGCGAAAATATGAAATGCGAATATTAGGCCAAGGTGCATTTTGCATATAGCACATACCTACGCTATTAACATTGAAATAACCTATTATTGTATGATAATAACTATTATTATATCTCTATTACGCAGTCTAGAGTGGAAGATCTTGATATCTCAACTGACGGTACAGACTATGCAAGGCAGCTCAATATAGCTACTTGCATGCATGTTCTGTGTACACTAAGTTACCTCCATCACAAAATGTTGTTTCTATCCAAATTTCCCGTTAAGGCTGCATATGCCCTTGTGTCTATTATGTTTTAATGTACACCCTGCTATGTGTACATATCTGACTGTACACCCTGCTACGTGTACATATCTGACTGTACACCCTGCTACGTGTACATATCTGATTGTACACCCTGCTATGTGTACATATCTGATTGTACACCCTGCTACGTGTACATATCTGACTGTACACCCTGCTACGTGTACATATCTGACTGTACACCCAGCTATGTGTACATATCTGATTGTACACCCTGCTATGTGATGTATAATTGTACAGGAGTGTATACTAACCAGAAGTGTATACTAACCCAGTTACGTTCCAAGCAATACACATGGAGTTTTCTGCGTACCATGTTATTTAGAATGGGTCCAGCACTAGTATAAGGAGTAGTGTACTAGGGTCCTCATCAGTACCTGTTGAGTACGATCTTGTCTCTGGAAGTATCAATTCGTGAAGGATTCGATTTTCGAAAAAAAGGAAGAGACAAAAATTTTATTAATCCATAATATTTTGTGAAGAGAGGCACGATTTGGGCCACGGAGGAGCTAGTTCCCCCCTTGTCCACCTCCCCCCTCCCAAGTAAAATCTTGCATTTGTACTACAGTGAACACTGCAAGTTGCTTGGTGTTTCTCGAGAGGATGTCTTCTGGGACATACAGTGGAGTACAGGCATGTAGAGTACTGTTTGTCACTACCGTTGGCAGTTCTACTGCTACTCTAGTATACAGTGAAGCCTTTATAACAGTCACCCTTGAATCACACACACACACGCACACACACACACATGCACGCACGCACACCACACACAAACATACACACATGCACACCACACACACATACATACACACACACACACACACACACACACACATGTATTATCTTCTCTACAATACAGTTGCAAATACATTCATGGGTATCTTATACACCTGACAGTTATGACCATCATGTTTCTTGAAAGCTAGGTCAATGTACAACTAATATAAGATTACACACATGCATAATGTATCATGTGAATGTATCTAATCAATACGTTATGTAATCTCAGATCTTCTAAATTCTTCTTGTTACAGGCATTCAACTGATCTGGAATCAACATGCCATGAACATGAAAGACATCGGCACAAGAACAAACACAAAAAGCATAAAAACACTAGATGGATCGATATCAGCTTGTTATAGCCGCCATGTTTGCTGGATACTGTTTATTTATACTAATATCATGACCTGATAACAATATAAATTCCGACGTATTTTGAACTAAAATGGCGTTACAGGCGGCTAAAAGAGCGAATGTGAGTTGAACAGAGTCATTACTACATGTTTACAGATGTCATAAGCGAGTTAAAAAGTTTAATTCTCTTGTAATGTTTCTGTTATAGGTTCGTTTACCTCCAGAGGTGAACAGAATTCTCTACGTAAGGTGAGGTTATACGTTAATCATACGTTTCCCATATACGTAGGTAGGTACGCTTTGTTCTAAGTACGAGTAGTTCGTCCCAATAGTGAATACGTACTGAAAATACAGTAGAATCTGAATACGTTAAACGTTTGGGGACACTAAAATACAGTAGAATCTGAATACGTTAAAAGTTTGGGGACACTAAAATACAGTAGTAGTTCAGTGAAGTCAAACCTTTGGGGGCGAATCCTTTTTATCAAAGATCAATATCTTTTTATACCCAAGATTGTTGAATCAAGCATACCTATTATATGCATACCCATTTAACTTACTCAGAACATTGAGTATGTTTGACCATAGGATTTGACTTGAATGGACTCCTCTGCACATACCAACTTCTTGTCTGTAACCTAATACACGCACTTACCTGCAGGAACCTACCATATGAGATCACTGCTGAGAGATGTATGATATTTTTGGCAAATACGGAGCCATTCGGCAGATAAGACTGTGAGTCCTCAGTACATGTTTGTGTTTGTGTACCCTATGTGGTTGGAGTATGATACATATTGGTGCATGTCCATGTGTGTTGGCACACGTATATGTATGTATGTACATACATACGTACCTACGTATGTTGGTACATATTGCCACATGTATACATGCATACATACGTATCCATACACATGGGTATGTACGTGTGTATTTTGGTACATATTGGCATGTTGATACATATTGACGTATGTATGTAGCGTTGGGCGGTATCAAAAAATATCAGTTTTGGTATATTGCCAACATCATACCCGGTATTACTATGGTCACGGTGCACCGAATCTTAAGGTTATAGTTGGGCATTGAATTAATTGAATCCTTCATTTAATAACAATGAAATAGATAAACATAACTAACTAAATAAATAATCCACTACTTTGTCATCCTCGTTAACTCGGAGCGCAAAGACCTTCCAAATATCAGATTATTATTATTCTTATCGACGAGATGAAGTTCACTGCTCAAATCACCCGTGTCGCCCATTCACTGATCAACACTTGCAGCCGACGACGTCGCCATTTTGACAACATTCTCTAATTCTGTCTAACAATGTATCACTCCACACGTGCACACTTTTCGCACTGTAATCATGGCTGTCGCAGCGATAGTTTCATAGGATTCAGAACACATCATTTCAGGGCGAAATTTGATATCCCAGGAATATATCACTTAAATACCAGATAAACCTTGGAGAATACCACGATATCTCGGTATAGAAAAAAGTCAGCCGGTATCAGAACCATGTCCAAAAATACCATGGTATTACTATATATTCGGTATACCGCCCAGCGCTAGACGTATGCATACATACATATCCATAAACATTTGCACATACGTATGTATTTTGGTACATATAGTTACATGTACATTTTCATGCATACGTGGTACATATGTACATATGTATATGCTGGTATGTTATTGTCAATATTTTACACATAATTGTATGTACAGTTGAACCGAATTAACGCAAAATTTCTTAGCACAAAAAATATTCCTAATGGTGGAACTTTGTCAAGTCCCTACATTGAATGCTAATGTATGTACGTACATACACATTATGTAAGTACTGTCAACACAAAATACTGTTAACGCAAATTTTGAAGTTGTCCATAGAATTTTGTGTGAAAGTGGTTCAATTGTACAATATTCTAGTCATTTTATTGATTCCTTTTCGTTATTTGCACGTCTCCTGTATTGCATGCTCGTTTTGTCCACGGATGTAGTGGGAATGCCTCAAACACCAAAGGTACTGCTTTTGTTGTCTACGAAGACATATTCGATGCCAAGAATGCGTGTGAGCATTTATCAGGATTCAACATGGTGAGTAACTGAACCGAGACTTTGGCCTGTGAATTTGTTTTGATTGAAAGATCACAAGAGAACACCAATAATAGTGATTAACATCGAGGAGCAAACATGATTCCAATCTAGTAGTACAGTCAGACCTCTTTACAACATCACCCTTGGTAGTGCTCCCATACACTAGTATACAGTCAGACCTCTTCACAGCATCACCCTTGGTAGTGCTCCCATTCACTAGTATACAGTCAGACCTCTTTACAGTATCACCCTTGGTAGTGCTCCCATTCACTAGTATACAGTCAGACCTCTTTACAACATCACCCTTGGTAGTGCTCCCATACACTAGTATTCAGTCAGATCTCTTCACAGCATCACCCTTGGTAGTGCTCCCATTCACTAGTATACAGTCAGACCTCTTTACAACACCACCCTTGGTAGTGCTCCCATTCACTAGTATACAGTCAAACCTCTTTACAACACCACACTTGGTAGTGCTCCCATACACTAGTATACAGTCAGACCTCTTTACAACATCATTTACGTCCTCCCCATTACCTGTAGAGTACGATCTTGTTTCCAGAAGTGTCGACGCGAGAAGGATCATGTACGACAATGTCATAGCGGTGAGTGTGGGACCAAGCTATCAAAACCCAGCCAGCAATCCTCACGATCACGTATACATATACAGGCCTTCATTGACAAGAATAATCCTGAGGTGGGGAGAGAGGGCAGAATTGAAATTTTGAAAAAGAAAGGGGACAAAATTATATTCAACGAAAATATCATTGAATAATATTTTACAATTTGGGCAAGGGGAGGCTAATGCCTTTCTTCTCCCCCATTGCCTCTGAAGTAAAATCTTGCGTTTGTACTACAGTGAACAATGCAAGCTGCTTGGTGTTTCTTGAGAGGACGTCTTCTGGAACATGCAGTGGAGTACAGGCATGTAGAGTACTGTTTGTCACTACCCTTGGCAGTTCTACTGCTACTCTAGCATACAGTGAAGCCTTTATAACAGTCACACGCACGCACGCACACACGCACCACAGGAGGAAATTATCAGTTTCATTTAGAATACACTATGGACACTGTAATAGACTATTCCTTCTATACAAGAGTTCACTGGTGCTTCATGTTCATTGCATTGAATGGTATTTTCTTCCTGTGCATAATACACGTACAGACTCACACACAAATACACATACAAACTAATACACACACACACAGACCATCTACATGCATACGTGTACACATCTACAATCATTCCTTTAGGCTACTAAACCATACACAATTGCTCAAGGATATGGCACTTCTGATGAAGACCTGGTACGCAATGACTACAAAACTGAAGGTTAATAGTCTTCAATGCACGCATATACATATAAGTACACAAGCACACGCATGCACACACCCACACATACAAATACACACACATATACGCACGCATACACACACGCACACACACAAACACACATAACACACACAGGTTCAAACATATACACCATATACGTACATACTGCACAAACATGACCATATTTCCTATGAAATATTCACAGCCAAGAGGCTAAAATATGAACAAGGTATGTCAGATGCGAAATCCATATATGAAAAACTTGCTGAAGAGAGAGATCGGAGGAGAAGACGTCAAAAGTACAGAGCAAAGAATATAGCCAGTAACAGATCCATTAAAGAGGTGAGTTTGTTGGCAGTTGAACACTTGTCTACAGTGAATCCTCGTTAATCTGCCACCGTTTTATCCATCAAATCTTCAATCTGCCACAATTTCCCAATACCTATTATAATAAGAAGATACAATCGCTAATGAATATCCAGTTTATCCTCGATTTTTAAGAAATGAATTTTGATGATTACCGAGAATTCACTGTATGTGTATGTTTGTACATTCATGCTTGTACGTGTATGCAATTTGGGAAGACTGAATTGATATCATATTATGTGCACATAGGTACATATTATGTTCATTTGGTTCAAGTGTATATGCAGTATACTCTACATATATACATCTGATGCAATACAAATATTGTATTTCACATGATTTAGAGTACTTGGATAAACTTATAAATGTAATACAGTGGAACCTGTCTTCAACATCAACTTGCCCTAAGTGTCCATTATGGGACTATCCACCATATGAACTCAACAAACCACCTCTGTATGAAGACCACCTGTCTACAAAGGCCACCTTTTCCCGGTCCATTAGGTGACCTTTATAGACAGGTTCCACTACACACTAAGGTGCCTCTACAGTATATAAAGACCACCTGTCTATAGAGGCCACCTTTTCCCGGTCTATTAGGTGACCTTTATAGACAGGTTCCACTGCACACTAAGGTGCCTCTACAGTATATAAAGACCACCTGTCTACAAAGGCCACCTTTTCCCGGTCTATTAGGTGACCTTTATAGACAGGTTCCACTGCACACTAAGGTGCCTCTACAGTATATAAAGACCACCTGTCTACAAAGGCCACCTTTTCCCGGTCTATTAGGTGACCTTTATAGACAGGTTCCACTACACACTAAGGTGCCTCTACAGTATATAAAGACCACCTGTCTATAGAGGCCATCCTTTCCTGGTCCCTTCAGGTGGCCTTTATAATATACAGGTTCATTCGGTGTACTTTGTAATCCTCGTAAAATCATTATCGCCACTCTGGATTATCACGTCATTCTTGATCCACACTAGATATATAGGGCTATCATAGAGAAGAGGATGGCTGAATGTAGTGCTATAGAGGAAGGTGAGCCCCTCGGTGGTCACCACAGTGACAAGGATTGTCAACTGAAGAGTGTTCCATCTGGATCATCAAGATATGATGGTGATAGTAGACTCAGTGAGACTGGGAAGTTGGAGCATCACCAACAACACATAATTGGCAATGACGATAACACTGTCAAAGACCACAGTGGAAGAAAAAGGTACAGGACGACAGATGAGAGGGGGCGGAATCAATTGAGATCAAAAACAAGTGACAGAGATGACGATGAATACAAGAGAAGAAAAGAGTCGAGGTTTGTCTGGATGTGTGTGTGTGTGTGTGTGTGTGTGTGTGTGTGTGTTGTCGTGTGTTGTGTGTGGACGTGTGTGTACACATATAAATAAACATGCACTTTTTGAGCATACTGGCATGTTGATTTACTCATACTTATCAGCTTTTCTACGATACACAATTGGAAATAAATTCATGGGTATTAGATACACACCTGACAGTTAAGATCATCATGTTTCTTGTAAGCTAGCTCAATGTACAACTACACTACACACATGCATAATGTATCATGTGAATGTATTTAATCAATATGTTATCTAATCTCAGAACTTCTACATCCTTCTTGTTACAGGCATTCAACTGATCTGGAATCAACATGCCATGAGCATGAAAGACATCGGCACAAGAATAAACACAAAATACGTAAAAAACACTAGATCGATATCAATATCAGCTAGTTATAGCTGCCATGTTTGTTGGATGCTATTTATTTATACTAATATCATCAGCAATATAATTATAGTCCAACAACCAACACTACAAACTCATGTTATCTTACGGTATGCAGGAGGGAACCACAAGTTTGTAGAAACTTGGGTTATCGATCTTGTAGTGAGGTTGTTGCAGGTGGCCACATGTACAAGTTTGTAGATACTCGCATTATCAGCCCAGTTGCGGTTGGTTATATGACAGACAAAGTATACCAGTCGAGGGGAAAATTTACTTTCAAGGCTGTGGAATTCAAAAATAGAGTAAGTAGTACTTGTAGTAAGATTGCAGGAGCTGGCCACCAGGTTGTATATAGAAGTTTGCATTATCTTATAGTTATCATAAGCTAGCTAGGCTGTTGGAAGTGACTACAAGGTTGTAGAAACTCCTATTATGAACAAGTGGAAGTTGTTAGACGTGTAGTGTTGGCTATGATCGAAGTGATCTTCCATCTGCTGTCCCACAGTCACTTACTGGCCAATGGGATAACCATTAGGTATACATAGCCAATCACTGTAATAGTCATCATTGAGTTTGTTTTGTTAATGTTTGCAGCTGAAGAAGCCCATGAAGGGTGAAACGTTGCACAGTGGAATGATTGTGAAAACAACTGTTGAATTCCATTCTCTCATATAAATCTAATGTTATTGGTTAAATTTTGATTTCATTTCTATTCAAATTGTATGCATGTTTTTCTAGATCAGTAATACATTTGAAT
Source organism: Chondrilla cf. caribensis (assembly GCA_964020155.1). Taxonomy (NCBI): domain Eukaryota; kingdom Metazoa; phylum Porifera; class Demospongiae; order Chondrillida; family Chondrillidae; genus Chondrilla; species Chondrilla cf. caribensis. Next base: position 1,534,224 of record OZ026561.1, read on the forward strand.
CAATTTCATATTAAAATAGACGTTATTCACCTTCAACACTACAGGCTAAGGATACTTGCCAACCAAGAAAATAACGAATTAAAAAAATGTGATATTCTATAAATCAGTCCATGCTATGTGATAAAGCAGTGTGTTGGGAACCTGTATACAACCAGTGTGTAAGAAACGCTTGCTAAGCAAGGAGCATCCTCGGTTATGTTAAAATTTTTGTACACCAGCACAGTTAATATGCTTTGGTCGTACCTGAAACAGCCTATATTTGGTATCTCTTCCGGATATGGACCTCCGTCTGGTGGAAATAACCCTCTCTTTTTGCAAAACACTGTGGAATTTGGAGGATGGATGCAATCTTTGTCAAGGGAACACTGTACATACTCATCATAGAGATTATGATGCAAGAAAGAGCAGTTACGAGAAAGGTGAAAACCTCCTTGAACTTGGGACTTTCTGCTCATCTCACGACGAGTAACTCCAAACCTTTTGTAGGTACTGTCATAAGTGTATGCGGCATCGTAAAAATATTTTAGTATTTCAGCTCTGAAAGGGAAAACTTGTAGGTCCTGGAGTAATTTATCTGTCAATGGTGCTCTGAATCGGACACTTGCATCCATCCAGAAAACAATCTCGTATTCGTGTAATGCATTGTAAATCCCCAATGCTTTCCAAGCATAATTCGTCACCGTTTTTACATGAGGTGGATACTTTTCGAAAGGAAACTTCACCACTTTTACGTTGCGTAAGCTGTTAAGTTGTCTTACTTCTTCATCTTCTAGGCCCAGGTTGAGGACAATTATAGTTGTATTTGGGTGAAAGATTTGAGCAGAAGCTATTCCATCTTGTACTTCAGAATGGTGATCTGATGATATTCCTGTCACAATCACCATTTTACAGGCCATGAAATCAACACAGGTGCACAGATCACCAAGGGGTGCCTTGTTCCCTAGAGTGGTTTCATTCACCTGTCCACAAAGCTCTTCTAGAGACTTGTCTCTTCCATATTCACAGCAGGGCTCCTTGTTGAAATAAACATAAGGATTTGATAATGAAAAACTGCAGTTCTTATTGACAGTAGCTGTTACATTCCTAAAGAATTTCTGATCTGACATAGGATTAAATTGCTGTTCTTTTATTTCATCTTTGGCAGGGGTTCCTGGAGCAGAACTAGATGTATGTGGATGATTTGAATCTTCCTGCTGGGCAGTTTCCACTTTGGAAAGATCGACAATTGTAGTATCAACTGTGAGTACTTGTTTGTATACAAACCTTGAGACTATAAACATCACAGCCATCATCAGGAAAATTTTTGGGTACCGAGTACGACTACGAGGGGTGCAATATCGGACAAGGTTCCTAATAGAAGCCATTCTATATACCTTGATTTTTACACTGTGGTTACGTATATAGGAAGTGTATCACACCATTCTCCATTTATGGGCTATGTCACTATTTTTAACCTCTGTGAGTCATGTCTCCTTATGTGCAGACATCCCTCCCAATGAATATCATTAAATTCCATATGAATATCATTAATAATCCATACTATGAATTTCATTATTATACTTGGGGGGGGGAAGACCATTATTAGCAATATTTTGTTGTTACAAGAAGTTAAAAATAATGTACTAAGGTGTTGTTTTGAAATTGAATGTGTGTGTGTGATCTCGGACACAGGCAACATGTTACAACACAAAACAATGTGATGTATGGGTATGTGCTGCACTGGCAAGATATGAAGAGATAAGATGATACAGGTGGTACAACAATTTGCATTACACTTACTTCTACATGTGAGGCATACATCAGTACATGAAATGATTACAGGGTATAAAATCACAGACAATGATCATTGCAATAATGGTTTGCATGATTCCCAATTCTGACAGCCTCTGGCCCAAAAAAATATTTGAGATGATGAGATGGATATTTTGGCTGCTTCTTTAAGGATCATTCTAAATTGGCGATGTTGCAAATTCATTCCAAAAAAATGAGGCTAGTCGGTGTGGAAGTCCCGGTGGGTGGTGTCCTAGGGCACCTACTTCAATTGTAAGATAGCTGGCCTTGATGTCTCTTCTCAGTAGGTCATTCAACAATGCCTGATATAGTTCCTTGCTCTCTTTCCTTCTTTTGGCTTCCAACATGGCTCTGGCATTGTTGGAGCAAACAGTAAGTTCAATAATTTGGACTACATTGTCCTTACAAATAACAATGTCTGGTCTGGCGGACATACACAGGAGCTGTGGTGGAACTGTTGCTGGTGGAGATTCATCTGCCCTGAGGTTGGGTAGATCTGCGAAGATTGAATTTGATGGTGGGAGGAGATTCCTCAGTCCTGCCACAATTTTCAGTAGCACTGAATCATGCCTCCAAGAGTATCGCCCATCTTCAAGTGCCTGTTTACATCCATTGAGGACATGCAGGGCTGTTGCCTGTGGAGCATCACACAATTTACACCGGGCACTCATTTGGATTTTCCAGCGACGGAGGTTTGTTGGTGATGGAAGGGTGTCAATTATTTTGTTTACATGACATTGTGCAAGTATAGACAAGCCATCGTCAGGGTTCATATGCCAAATATTAGCGAGTTTCAAATTTTCGCAATTTACTCCAACCCATCTTAACTGTTCATTGCTATTTTGCTACCAAGGCAAGTATTCAGAAGAACTAAGACGAACGACAATCCCTTCGTTTTCGATAAACAGTTGCGTGCGTTGCTCTAGATAGCTACCACGACTACAAGGCTACTTGGTCAGCGTCAGTTGGAGGAATTCTGTTTTGCGAGCGAGAAGAGAGAAACATGGAAGATCCCTTTGCTGTGTTCATTGTTAGGAACGTTAACGGTGTGATTGTTGGCCATGTTTCGAGGAAAGCTTACGTATGTTCTATATAATATATTAATATCTATTATAGCTGCGGTTTGCGCCGTTGAGGGACAAGTTCTTGTCTATACCGTAAACGGAACGAAGAGATACTCAAGTGAATTACCCCAAGGAGGGCTGCCCTGCGAATACCGCTTCACAGATCTTAATGACGTCGATTTGTTCAAGGAAACCAAGCGACGCTTGGAGAAAATAGAATGCTCAGTGACTTCGTCTGCGCATGATAGCGAACGGGATTAAACTCGTCGGAAACTTTAAAGTAACTTGATCAGTGATCATTTTCCGCGAAAGCATGACTCAGCGTGTTGAAGCTGACGATTAGATAGCTCTTCTATTCCTTCTATTCATTCTGTACTTCGTGGATATATCATCTTTTCTGCCAACGCGACGTACTTCGGACATACTGCGTGGTCTCAAAGAACTTATAAGATAATATAGCATCCGTTACCATAGAAACAGTACTATTATACAGCAATTGTATAATGTATAAAGCGCTAGCAACAGTATAAAGCGTTATAGCAACGGATGCTATAATGGTTAAGACATGGACTAAATACAAAACACAACTAAAAGGGGTAAAGGGGCAAACGAAATTCAATAGTTATGGCATACCCAGGCAACATCATGGAGATCCTCTTGGTCAGGGTTTTGAAGGGTAACACATGCAGGGAAGATGGTGCAATGTTGAATGATTTCAAAGGCTGCTGCTGTCTGCCTTATAGGAACATGTTCCCTTCTATCACCTTAAGTTTGTTAGGCCTTGCTTGAATCGATCTTCTGTGATAGCAAGTGCCATAATTTGCAAATTCAACAAAGCTGCACCATCCATTGTTACTGTGACAGTCTGACAATTGGTACGAAAAAGCATAGTTTGGAGATTCCCCTGTAGTTAGCCTGTTCTGTACTAACCAGGTGTGTGCACTAACCTGAAATGTGTACTAACCAAGAGTGTGTACTAACCAGGAGTGTGTACTAACCAGGAGTGTGTACTAACCAGGAGTGTGTACTAACCAGGAGTGGGTACTAACCAGGAGTGTGTACTAACCAGACGTGTGTACTAACCAGGAGTGTATACTGACCAGGAGTGTGTACTAACCAGGAGTGTGTATATACCAGGAGTGTATACTGACCAGGAGTGTGTACTAACCAGGAGCGTGTATATACCAGGAGTGTATACTAACCAGAAGTGTATACTAACCCAGTTACGTTCCAAGCGAAACACATGTATCTTTCTGTGTACCATGTTATGTAGAGTGGGTCCAGCACCAGTATAAAGAGTAGTGTACTGGGGTCCTTATCAGTACCTGTTGAGTACGATCTTGTCTCCAGAAGTGTTGATGCGAAAAGGATCATGTACAACAACGTCATAGCTGCGGTGAGTGTGGGAACAAGCTATCACAACCCATCCAGCAATCCTCACAATCATGTATACATATACAGGCCTTCATTGACAAGAATAATCCTGAGGTGGGGAGAGAGGGCAGAATTGAAATTTTGAAAAAGAAATGGGACAAAATTATATTCAATGGAAATATTATTGATTAATAGTATTTTGTAAGGGGAGGCTAAGGCCTCTCTTATCCCCCACTGCCTCCTCTTGCATTTGTACTACAGTGAACACTGTAAGCTGCTTGGTGATTCTTGAGAGAATGTCTTCTGGGACATGCAGGGCATGCAGTCAGACTACTGTTTGTCACTACCCTTGGCAGTTCTACTGCTACTCTAGTATACAGTGAAGCCTTTATAACAGTCACACGCACGCACACATGCTTGCAAATACACACACGCACACACACATCACAGGAGGAAAATATCAGTTTCATTTAGAATACACTATGGACACTGGAATAGGATATTCCTTCTATACAAGAGTTCACTGGTGCTTCATGTTCATTGCAGTGAATGGTATTTTCTTCCTGTGCATAATACACTTACAGACTCACACACAAATACACATACAAACTAATACACACACACACACACAGGGACCATCTACATGCATACATGCACACATCTACAATCATTCCTTTAGGCTACTAAACCATACACAATTACTCAAGGATATGGCATTTCTGATGAAGATCTGGTACGCAATGACTACAAAACTGAAGGTTAATAGTCTTCAATACACGTATATATGTACACAAGCACACGCATGCACACACCCACACATACAAATACACACACATGCACACACACATGCACGCACGCATGCACACACACACACACGCACACACACAAACACACATAACACACACACACACACACACACACACACACACACACACACACACACACACACACACACACACACACACACACCTGTTCAAACATATACACCATATACGTACATACTGCACAAACATGACCATATTATTTCCTATGAAATATTCACAGCCAAGAGGCTAAAATATGAACAAGGTATGTCAGATGCGAAATCCATATATGAAAAACTTGCTGAAGAGAGAGATCGGAGGAGAAGACGTCAAAAGTACAGAGCAAAGAATATAGCCAGTAACAGATCCATTAAAGAGGTGAGTTTGTTGGCAGTTGAACACTTGTCTACAGTGAATCCTCGTTAATCTGCCACCGTTTTATCCATCAAACCTTCAATCTGCCACAATTTCCCAATACCTATTATAATAAGAAGATACAATCGCTAATGAATATCCAGTTTATCCTCGATTTTTAAGAAATGAATTGTGACGATTACCGAGAATTCACTGTATGTGTATGTTTGTACATTCATGCTTGTACGTGTATGCAATTTGGGAAGACTGAATTGATATCATATCATGTGCACATAGGTACATATTATGCATGTTCATTTGGTTCAAGTGTATATGCAGTATACTCTACATAATAATAATATATACATCTGATGCAATACAAATATTGTATTTCACATGCATCAGAGTATCATTTTATACACACCTGACAGTTATGACCATCATGTTTCTTGTAAGCTAGCTCAATGTACAACTACGCTACACACATGCATAATGTATCATGTGAATGTATTTAATCAATACGTTATCTAATCTCAGAACTTCTACATTCTTCTTGTTACAGGCATTCAACTGATCTGGAATCAACATGCCATGAGCATGAAAGACATCGGCACAAGAATAATTAAACACACAAGGAGCATAAAAAACACTAGATCGATATCAGCTAGTTATAGCCGCCATGTTTGCTGGATGCTACCAATATCAGCAATAGTCAAATATATAGTCCAACAACCAACACGAAAGACTCGTGTTTTCTTACGGTATGCTGGAGGTGACCAGTGAAAAGTTTGTAGGTACTCACATTATCAGCCCGTTTGTGGTTGGTTATATGTGACAGACTAAGTATACCAATTAAGAGGAAAATTTACTTTCAAGGCTGTGGAATTCAAAATAGAGCAAGTAGTACTTGTAGTAAGATTGCAGGAGGTGGCCACAAGGTTGTAGAAGTTTGCATTATCTGAAGAAGCCCGTGAAGGGTGAAACGTTGCACAGTGGATCTGGAATGATTGTGAAAACAACTATTGAATTCCATTCTCTCATATAAATCTAATGTTATTGGTTAAATTTTGATTTCATTGCTATTCAAATTGTATGCATGCTTTTCTAGATCAGTAATACATTTGAATCAATTTCATATAGACGTTTTTCAACTTCAACACTACAGGCTTAGGATACTTGCCAACCAAAATATATAATATATAATATTGAACTCAAAAAACGTGATATTCTATAAATCAGTCCATGCTATGTGATAAAGCAGTGTGTTGGGAACCTGTATACAACCAGCGTGTAAGAAACGCTTGCTAAGCAAGGAGCATCCTCGGTTATGTTAAAATTTTTGTACACCAGCACAGTTAATATGCTTTGGTCGTACCTGAAACAGCCTATATTTGGTATCTCTTCCGGATATGGACCTCCGTCTGGTGGAAATAACCCTCTCTTTTTGCAAAACACTGTGGAATTTGGAGGATGGATGCAATCTTTGTCAAGGGAACACTGTACATACTCATCATAGAGATTATGATGCAAGAAAGAGCAGTTACGAGAAAGGTGAAAACCTCCTTGAACTTGGGACTTTCTGCTCATCTCACGACGAGTAACTCCAAACCTTTTGTAGGTACTGTCATAAGTGTATGCGGCATCGTAAAAATATTTTAGTATTTCAGCTCTGAAAGGGAAAACTTGTAGGTCCTGGAGTAATTTATCTGTCAATGGTGCTCTGAATCAGACACTTGCATCCATCCAGAAAACAATCTCGTATTCGTGTAATGCATTGTAAATCCCCAATGCTTTCCAAGCATAATTCGTCACCGTTTTTACATGAGGTGGATACTTTTCGAAAGGAAACTTCACCACTTTTACGTTGCGTAAGCTGTTAAGTTGTCTCACTTCTTCATCTTCTAGGCCCAGGTTGAGGACTATTATATTAGTATTTGGGTGAAAGATTTGAGCAGAAGCTATTCCATCTTGTACTTCAGAATGGTGATCTGATGATATTCCTGTCACAATCACCATTTTACAGGCCATGAAATCAACACAGGTGCACAGATCACCAAGGGGTGCCTTGTTCCCTAGAGTGGTTTCATTCACCTGTCCACAAAGCTCTTCTAGAGACTTGTCTCTTCCATATTCACAGCAGGGCTCCTTGTTGAAATAAACATAAGGATTTGATAATGAAAAACTGCAGTTCTTATTGACAGTAGCTGTTACATTCCTAAAGAATTTCTGATCTGACATAGGATTAAATTGCTGTTCTTTTATTTCATCTTTGGCAGGGGTTCCTGGAGCAGAACTAGATGTATGTGGATGATTTGAATCTTCCTGCTGGGCAGTTTCCACTTTGGAAAGATCGACAATTGTAGTATCAACTGTGAGTACTTGTTTGTATACAAACCTTGAGACTATAAACATCACAGTTATCATCAGGAAAATTTTTGGGTACCGAGTACGACTACGAGGGGTGCAATATCGGACAATGTTCCTAATAAAAGCCATTCTATATACCTTGATTTTTACACTGTGGTTACGTATATAGGAAGTGTATCACACCATTCTCCATTTATGGGCTATGTCACTATTTTTAACCTCTGAGTCATGTCTCCTTATGTGCAGACATCCCTCCCAATGAATATCATTAAATTCCATATGAATATCATTAATAATCCATACTATGAATTTCATTATTATACTTGTATTATTTTGCGTACACGACATTGTGCAAGTATAGACAAGCCATCGTCAGGGTTCATCACTTTGCCATGACGAATAAGGACAGCCATTTCCCCACACCTGGGGAGCGGTCCTGAAGAACAGAGAATGTAAGTATAACACCCTTACCAATGTCTGTCTGTAGTTAATCCATACTATGAATTTCATTATTTATACTTTTATCAAATTTTGTTAATATGACATCATAGACAAGCCATCGTCAGGGTTCTTCACTTGGCCATGAGGAACAGTTTTCACCCTCGATAGGGATCAATTGGATCCACTATATAGCTTGCTACTGATTGGTAAAATTGTCAGGTTGGGAGGCCACAGATGTGGTATCTGGCTGAACTGTACGTGCATTTCTTTCCATAATGCCTACATATTATATTACAGCATTATATATTTACATACTCAGTTAAAACAGATGCCTCTCAACGTCAATGGTGACAATGGTATGTACGGTTTAGAAGGTCAGTCCATATTCCTGGATCATCTGTTCTGAAACTCAATGGTCAAAAGGTGAGAGGCACATACACTCACTTATTGTACATCGACACACACTCACTTTTGTAATACATTTAAACACATGCATGTACGTACACACGTATACTTACAATATTGTAGCAAACTCTCCCATATTCTGTGTATATCTGATTCCACTCCATCAGATCATACAGATATCTGGTTTTATAAAATGTGTCGACAGTGCGAGTAACAGCCAGGAGCACCTGAAGAGTCTGGGACTCATAGCCATATGCTGTCCGATGGAGTCAATGTCTATTGCGAACTTAGCCTTTGAGAGAAGCAGCTTCACTGAAACTACAACTTTAGACCTAATATTTACCAGAGTGGAGTCAAGGTGTGAGCGTGACAATGTACATGTTCAGTAGGACCTCCACTAGTATGTACATATACAGTAGGATCTCTACTAGTGTGTGTACAGTAGGACCTCTATATATATATTGTGGTTAGTGTGTATATACGCATGTGTTTGACAATGTGTGTGTGCGTGTGTGTGTGTGTGTGTGTGTGTGTGTGTGTGTGTGTGTGTGTGTGTGTGTGTGTGTGTGTGTGTTTGTGTGTGTGTGTGTGTGTGTGTGTGGGTGGGTGGGTGTGAGTGTGTGAGTATTTGTGTGTGGGGGTGTACACGCATACATGTGTGTGCATGTGCAGTAATAACTCCACTAGTTTCTATGCATTAAGTTTTTCTCTTGGTTGACAGTGTGACAGCATTGCAATTGATTGGTTACAAACCTATTATAATATTATACGTATCACATTTGTATATACTACACAGTACTTACAGTCTGTATAGTAATGCGTATATATACCTTTAATGTAATAGTATATGTAAATGTACCTACAATACTAGTATGCATTGTATATTAGTAATGATATTCCTGCAGTATGGATAACCCAGTGACTACAGTTTGTACATCACTATATCAATAATAGGACAATCATGCAACATGTACGGCGTGTCTATCACTGTATGTAATACCGTATAGCGGGAAATTTTTGCGAGGTCTCAATTTTCGGAATTTTCGCAATTTGAATGAAGGCTCGAAAATTACAACTGGAAATTTTCAGTATAACATTCCACAATACTTGTCTTTGATTGCAACATTGCGAAAATATGAAATGCGAATATTAGGCCAAGGTGCATTTTGCATATAGCACATACCTACGCTATTAACATTGAAATAACCTATTATTGTATGATAATAACTATTATTATATCTCTATTACGCAGTCTAGAGTGGAAGATCTTGATATCTCAACTGACGGTACAGATTATGCAAGGCAGCTCAATATAGCTACTTGCATGCATGTCCTGTGTACACTATGTTACCTCTATCACAAAATGTTGTTTCTATCCAAATTTCCCGTTATTTAGGGCTGCATATGCCCTTGTGTCTATTATGTTTCAATGTACACCCTGCTATGTGTACATATCTGATTGTACACCCAGCTATGTGTACATATCTGATTGTACACCCAGCTATGTGTACATATCTGATTGTACACCCAGCTATGTGTACATATCTGATTGTACACCCAGCTACGTGTACATATCTGACTGTACACCCTGCTACGTGTACATATCTGACTGTACACCCTGCTACGTGTACATATCTGACTGTACACCCTGCTACGTGTACATATCTGACTGTACACCCTGCTACGTGTACATATCTGACTGTACACCCAGCTATGTGTACATATCTGATTGTACACCCTGCTATGTGTACATATCTGATTGTACACCCTGCTATGTGTACATATCTGACTGTACACCCTGCTATGTGTACCTATCTGACTGTACACCCTGCTACGTGTACATATCTGACTGTACACCCTGCTATGTGTACATATCTGATTGTACACCCTGCTATGTGTACATATCTGATTGTACACCCTGCTATGTGTACATATCTGACTGTACACCCAGCTACGTGTACATATCTGACTGTACACCCTGCTACATGTACATATCTGACTGTACACCCTGCTACGTGTACATATCTGACTGTACACCCTGCTACGTGTACATATCTGACTGTACACCCTGCTACGTGTACATATCTGACTGTACACCCTGCTACGTGTACATATCTGACTGTACACCCAGCTATGTGTACATATCTGATTGTACACCCTGCTATGTGTACATATCTGATTGTACACCCTGCTATGTGTACATATCTGACTGTACACCCAGCTATGTGTACCTATCTGACTGTACACCCTGCTACGTGTACATATCTGATTGTACACCCTGCTATGTGTACATATCTGATTGTACACCCTGCTATGTGTACATATCTGACTGTACACCCAGCTATGTGTACCTATCTGACTGTACACCCTGCTACGTGTACATATCTGACTGTACACCCTGCTACGTGTACATATCTGACTGTACACCCTGCTACGTGTACATATCTGACTGTACACCCAGCTATGTGTACATATCTGATTGTACACCCTGCTATGTGTACATATCTGACTGTACACCCTGCTATGTGTACATATCTGATTGTACACCTTGCTATGTGATGTATAATTGTACAGGAGTGTATACTAACCAGAAGTGTATACTAACCCAGTTACGTTCCAAGCAATACACATGGAGTTTTCTGTGTGCCATGTTATTTAGAGTGGGTCCAGCACTAGTATAAGGAGTAGTGTACTAGGGTCCTCATCAGTACCTGTTGAGTACGATCTTGTCTCTGGAAGTATCAATTCGTGAAGGATTCAATTTTCGAAAAAAATGAAGAGAGACAAAAATTTTATTAATCCATAATATTTTGTGAAGAGGGGCACGATTTGGGCCACAGAGGAGCTAGTTCCTCCCTTGTCCACCTCCCCCCTCCGAAGCAAAATCTTGCATTTGTACTACAGTGAACACTGCAAGCTGCTTGGTGTTTCTTGAGAGGACGTCTTCTGGGACAAGCAGTGGAGTACAGTCATGCAGAGTACTGTTTGTCACTACCGTTGACAGTTCTACTGCTACTCTAGTATACAGTGAAGCCTTTATAACAGTCACCTTTGAATCACACGCACACACACACACACACACACACACACACACACACACACACACACACACACACACACACACACACACACACAATGCATGCAATCATAAACACACACACACACACACACACACACACACACACACACACACACACACACACACACAATGCATGCAATCATAAACACACGCACACACACACACACACGTATTAGCTTTTCTACAATACAGTTGTGAATACATTCATGGGTATCTTATACACACCTGACAGTTATGACCATCATGTTTCTTGAAAGCTAGCTCAATGTACAACTACACTACACATATGCATAATGTATCATGTGAATGTATTTAATCAGTACATTATGTAATCTCAGAACTTCTACATTCTTCTTGTTACAGGCATTCAACTGATCTGGAATCAACATGCCATGAACATGAAAGACATCGGCACACGAACAAACACAAAAAGCATAAAAACACTAGATGGATCGATATCAGCTAGTTATAGCCGCCATGTTTGCTGGATACTGTTTATTTATACTAATATCATGACGTGATAACAATATAAATTCCGACGTATTTTGAAATAAAATGGCGTTACAGGCGGCTAAAAGAGCGAATGTAAGTTGAACAGAGTCATTACTACATGTTTACAGATGTCATAAACGAGTTACAAAGTTTAATTCTCTTGTAATGTTTCTGTTATAGGTTCGTTTACCTCCAGAGGTGAACAGAATTCTCTATGTAAGGTGAGGTTATACGTTAATCATACGTTTCCCATATACGTACGTAGGTACGCTTTGTTCTAAGTACGAGTAGTTCGTCCCAATAGTGAATACGTACTGAAAATACAGTAGAATCTGAATACGTTAAAAGTTTGGGGACACTAAAATACAGTAGTAGTTCAGTGAAGTCAAACCTTTGGGGGCGAATCCTTTTTATCAAAGATCAATATCTTTTTATACCCAAGATTGTTGGATCAAGCATACATATTATATGCGTACCCATTTAAATTACTCAGAAATTTGAGTATGTTTAACCATAGGATTTGACTTGAATGGACTCCTCTGCACACACTAACTTCTTGTCTGTAACCTAATACACACACTTACCTGCAGGAACCTACCATATGAAATCACTGCTGAGGAGATGTATGATATTTTTGGCAAATACGGAGCCATTCGGCAGATAAGACTGTGAGTCCTCAGTACATGTTTGTGTTTGTGTACCCTATGTGGTTGGAGTATGATACATATTGGTGCATGTCCATGTGTGTTGGCACACGTATATGTATGTATGTTGGTACATATTGCCACATGCATACAGACATACATACGTATCCATACACGTGGGTATGTACGTGTGTATTTTGGCACATATTGGCATGTATGTAGCGCTGGGCGGTATCAAAAAATATCAGTTTCGGTATATTGCCAGCATCATATGACGGTATTACTATGGTCACTGTGCACCGAATCTTAAGGTTATAGTTGGGCATTGAAATAATTGAATCCTTGATTTAATAATAATGAAATGAATAAACATAAATAAATTAATAAATAATCCACTACTTTGTCGTCCACGTTAACTGGGAGTGCAAAGACCTTCCAAATATCAGATTATTATTATTATTATCAACGAGATGAAGTTCATTGCTTGAATTACCTGTGTCGCCCATTCACCGATCAAAACTTGCAGCCGACGACGTCGCCATTTTGACAACATTCTCTAATTCTGTCTAACAATGTATCACTCCACACGTGCACACTTTTCGCACTGTAATCATGGCTGTCGCAGTGATAGTTTCGAAGAATTCAGAACACATCATTTCAGGGCGAAATTTGATATCCCAGGAATATATTACTTAAGTACCATATAAGAACCTTAACCGTGATATCACGATATCTCATTATAGAAAAAAGTCAGCCGGTATTAGAACCATGCACAAAAAATACCGCAGTATTACTATATACTTGGTATACCGCCCAGCGCTAGACGTATGCATACGTGTTACATAGGTACATATGTATATGCTGGTATATTATTGTCAACATTTTGCACATATTGGTATGTACAGTTGAACCAAATTAACGCAAAATTTCTCAGCACAAAAAATACTCCCAATGGTGGAACTTTGTCAAGTCCCTACATTGAATGCTAGTGTATGTCCATACGTATTATATAAGTACTGTCAACACAAAATACTGTTAACGCAAATTTTAAAGTTGTCCATAGAATTTTGTGTGAAAGTGGTTCAATTGTACAATATTCTAGTCATTTATTGATTCCTTTTTGTTATTTTCACGTCTCCTGTATTGCATGCTCGCTTTGTCCATGGATGTAGTGGGAATGCCTCAAACACCAAAGGTACTGCTTTTGTTGTCTACGAAGACATATTCGATGCCAAGAATGCGTGTGAGCATTTATCAGGATTCAACGTGTGCAACCGCTACTTGGTGGTACTGTACTACCAGCCACACAGGGTGAGTAACCGAACATGTATACTTTGGCCTGTGAATTTGTTTTGATTGAAAGATCACAAGAGAACACCAATAATAGTGATTAACATCGAGGAGCAAACATGATTCCAATCTAGTAGTACAGTCAGACCTTTGTACACCACCACCCTTGGTAGTGCTCCAATTCACTAGTATACAGTCAGACCTCTTTACAACACCACCCTTGGTAGTACTCCCATACACTAGTATACAGTCAGACCTCTCTACAACACCACCCTTGGTAGTGCTCCCATACACTAGTATACAGTCAGACATCTTTACACCACCATCCTTGGTAGTGCTCCCATACACTAGTATACAGTGAGATTGCTGAGGTGGGGAATTGGTATTATAATAATCATAGGAACTACCTACGTATCTCTATAATTTCCAAAATAGAGCACCCCTTCTGAATTTAACAATTTTTACTCAAACATGATTCGTTTTAATGTTTGTTTTAACTCATTTTATATAATTGAACAAATACACGTATACGTAAGCATGCAAGGGTGTGAAGTCTGTTGAGATACCCGCCAACCATCGTTGTACCTGTACTCCACCCACCCCTTGGTAGGCGTTCAAGAAGATAAACCAGGATGCCAAGAAAGAGGAGATCGAAAAACTGAAAGCCAAATATGGAGTGGATTTGGATAAAGACAAGAGATAAATTCTAATACACGTACATCTTTTATTTACTTCATGTTCACAAACACATGATTCATGTTTTTCACACTCACTTGTTTTACATGAGTACATGTGTATTGCCTTATTTGCGCATGATTGCTCAAGCATTAAAACTATGAATTAATATTTTGTATGTATAATACGTGACTGAATGTATTCTTTCATAATAGCATTTTAAATTATTGGTCAGCGGTTGCGAAATAAGGTGAACCACTGGAGCCATAGAAGTGCCCCAGCATGACCATTTCCTCTTTTCACGCACTTGCAATCATGCAGGCTGTGTCTGTGTACACGTGGCATTGCAGCATCATGGAGTTATTCATGTTTGAAGTGTTGACTATAGACACTCAAGCAAGGTGGGGCTTGTGTTGGAGCTGGGCATTGACTATGTCTGGAGAACATATTGAAACACTACATAACATATGTAATTCAGGTCGGACATATTGCAATGTATGTTCATATAATATTTATTAATATGAACATAATATGCATTTTCTAACCCAGGTTCCAGAGGAAAGTGTATACCAGTTTCCTCAAGGATGTATCACAATTGAATCATTGTTGAATTTCCCTGTTTGAATACATTGTTCAGGAAATGTACAGGCCTAGGGCCTTTCAAGGATATTGTTTCACACACAATGGATAACAGGATATTCCTACTGTGTAACCACTTTTCCCACTGATGTGAGCAAAGAAATAATTGACAAGTTAGAAAGGGCTGTTATTATTGTTGTCATGATCCAACACACTCGAGATGTTTTGGGCACATACCAGTGTGTAGTGGGCTCAAGCCTCATTAATCCACCAACCTGCCTAATTGGCCATAAAATTGAGACTCCTAATTGTGGCGGATTATCAAGGTTTCGCTGTAATTGCAGAAACTCATGTTTTGGAAATGTTTCATTGCAAGCACATCAACACACTTCAGTCTTCCTAGGAATGCAAGGTGTACGTGTTCACTTATTGCTTATACACAGCTATATAATATCACCATCCACCTATATAACAAGATTATAATAGAAGTTTCGTTGGAAATCAACCTGCTTGGGGAGAAAGGAGAAACCCCCCGAAACCACCACAGCAACCAGTCTTTCCAATTCCGCTTTCATACTGCACCAGACAACTGTATATGGGTTTAAACGTGGTGATATTTACTAATTGTGTTAATTATTATCGTCAATTTCGTTTTCATTTCACTTCGATTAGACCAGATGTATATAGAAATGAAGATAATTATCACAATATATAACATGATATTTTGTAGAACACCTGATCTTGGGAGAATCCTCTCACCAACTGAGTGTACGGAGACACTAGCTATAAAGCATGCCATTCTAAAAATATGCTGGTCTAATTGCACGTAAACACTATACGTAGAAATTTAGTAGTGCAGTTGATGTTGTGACCAGGTTGTTGTAGGCTACCCCATTCAAGGCTGTGGAAGCTACCTTGCATTATCTTATAGTACATGCAGTATAAGGTATAGGTTAACACAAGGTTGTAGAAACACGCATTAGTATCTTACAGCATACATATGCAGGAGGTGGCCATGCACAAGTTTGTAGAAGCTTGCATTATCTGTGAGGTTGTAGAAGGCTATATACCCCAAAGTTGTAGAAGCTACGTAGCTTGCATATCTTGTAGTAATAAGGTTGTAGGTGCCACAGGGTCACGTTGTAAAAACTCGTATCATAATAATATGCAGGAGGTGACCACTAGTTTGTAGAAGCTTGCATTATCTGATTGTGAGGTTGTTGCAGTAACCACAAGGTTGTAGAGGCTATAGCTTGCATTATCTCAAGGATGTCTGTGACCACAATTAAGGTAGGAACTTCTATTACGTATCCTACAGACTGAGTGTGGAAGAGGTGACCAAAAGTTTGTAGAAGCTGACATTATGTCTCATAGTGAGGTTGTTGTCGTATCTTAACTTCAAGATAAAGAAAATTATTAAATCTCAATTGTACACAATGATTTTTAGCCAACAACTCAGGCTACAAAAATAACAACACGTAGTCAACTACAGTAGATTCTGAAGTGCCTGATCAGCGTGTGCATACAGGTATAAATAAGGAAGCTAAGACAAATCAATCAATCCATGTGAAAGGTTACGGTTGAAGGTACACACACTCAAATCACTTGCTAAATAAATCTCTACATATGTAAATCACTTAGTTACTGTCAGAATACCACAGCTGTAGGTGACCAACAGGTTGTAGAAGCTAGCTTGCATTATCTTATAGTATAAGGTTGGATTTATAGCTGACCACAGGGTTGTAGAAACTTGTATATTATTTTGTTGTTCGTATATGTCGGATAATAATAATATGAAATTAACATGCATATGCATGTGTTTCTGGTATCTGTGTAGATGCATCCATGTGCATGTGCATGTCCGTCTGTGTGTGTGTGCGCGCGCGCGTGTGTGTGTGTGTGTGTGTGTGTGTGTGTGTGTGTGTGTGTGTGTGTACGTCCATGTGTGTGCATAATACATTTTCTCAGCACATTTGTCAAACAATAACAATGGTATAATCCCACACAGCTTGGAGCTGTGTGGGATGTTCATATTCGTATAGAACAGCAAAAAAGATGTTGCATGGCTGGTGAATCTATATCTTTGCTATAGACAAGAATACTTCCTCAGACCCTTCCTCAACCCCTAACGGTTCGTTACATTATAGATACTCCAACACTATAGGTGTTAGAATATCTATGGTTAAATTATAGACCATATTCTCCTCCAAAGTACACCGTTGCTTTCTCCTGGGCTGTTACTTGTGAGCCACCTACCTCGCCGGAAGGAAATAGGTAAGCAGGAAGTGATATGGACCATTATTACTGTACTAATATAGATACATGAGACTAGCGTAATAGTTTGGTATCCGGATCTGCGCTGGTAGCCCCTTTCGCTGGATCCGGAGTGGTTTTAAATTATCCCTTTTTTCGCTCCCGCGGACCGAATGGAGCATAGATTCATAACTACTGTAGCAAGTCCCGAAGGTGGAGAAATTGCCTGTGGGGTTAATTTTGACCTCGGTGAATTTCCAACGTATTGGTTGGTGACTACTACATCTGCCTTATTTTTAGGCATTGTACTTCTATCGCTATTACTTTTCTCGTCGGGAAATAATCACTCCACCAATACAAGCAGGTATGGCAACACTCTCGCTGAAAGTATTGAACTGTGTCTGAACCACCTCCATTATTCTGGGATTGTTGTCGCTGCGAGTCTCTTGACTTCAAGTATAATTTTTATGGGAGCGAATTTGGGATTGTTGTGCCATGTGACTGTTGTGAAGGTGCTGAGTACCGTTAGCTGGTGGGTGGGAGCAGTTGGGGCAGCTAGTCAAGTGATATATTTTATGATCCTCGTAATTTCCCTGGTCAATGCCATCAAGAATTCCCCATGGCTTCAAAGCAATGACTTACAAATGCCCCTGTGGAATTCCTACCTCTCATTGCCGAAAATAGTGAGAATAACTTGGTTTGTTGGTATGTTGTTCTCCACCTACATCATTGTTAGGCTGTTGCCCTCGTTTCAGAGTGATGGTATCAGTCTCTTCCCTTTTCCACCTACCACCCCAAATGGTATACAACAGCCCATTCCGAACATTACAAACAACAACTCTACATTTCTGTGGCCTGTCTTGACCAGCAGTGTATTCCAAAACTGCCTTGCTTATACCATAGTATTGATTGCTGTTCTTTATGGTGTGTTTCAAGTATTTTTGATCTTTCATTTGAAATATTACCCTCTTCTTCTGTATGTACTAAGCTTTTACTGTTTCGTGGCACTCCTTGGAGATATTGTTGTATGGAATACAGTCATGTGTGAGCCTTCTTCCACGGTGTATGCAATTCATCCTGAATGGCAATACCTGGATAGTGTGTGGTTTGCAGTACCTACTGTCTATGCTCTAGGGTTCCGGATGAGTCTTCAAGCTTTCATCAAGAGTCAACATAGCTGTTCTTCAAAGACCACAACCACTTGCAGTTGTTAGCATCCACACAGTGTCACTGGCATCGATGGTTGAAAGTGTGTATCATCAACATCAAACAATACATAATTATTTCCCTGTTATGCATATGATCAATGGTTCAAATTGATTATATATCAATTATAATTTCAGATTCAATCTTGTGTGTATGTGATGATAATCATGGGTGCTGCAATTTCTTAGAGCGTTACTGTCGGTATCAACAATGTCATGCAACTCCAAAAAATGTTCATTCCCATGTAGCTACACATATTTGAATGTAATATACATGCAGTGATAGACGATAACTATTTCTTATACCAACGATATCGATGAGACTGTTCACTGACATAGTATAAGGACTGCTATAGCATACACTCTGCTATACCCGGTGTGAAGGACAGTCCCTTCCCCTCTCCGCCCTGGGAGCATGAAAGGGACGCTCTAGATGGCTGGACTATCCATCAACGTTCACTCCGCCCCCCAAGAACAACTGTTCAAGTTTTGATGCCAATATTCAGGTTTTACTGTTTCACTAATAATAGCTACATAAAATATATAGCTAGCTAGCTAGGTAGGCCGTATGTGTAGCTAACTCGTTTTTTGTCATTGTGATGGATTATTGTACTAGATACTCAATAGTCAGTTCTGATGTTGTATGTGTATTGATGTTACAGCGCTACATAGGGCCATTGGTATGTCCTAGCACCTTCCGGTGTGATGCACTCAATTATTGATTAATTGATTGATTGATATAATGTACTATTGCACACGCTCTTGGGACGAGTCCAACTTCTCTCCTACGCCTATCCCAACTATACGTAACATATCCGATTCTGTCCCCTGGTCGTCGTTTATTCCTCCGTCGGAGGAATTATTCTCGCTTAGCTCACTAGACCCACTCTATGCGCTCCAAATTTGAGATTGACGCCAAGTTCCAATTTTAAAATTGGAAGTGAGAGTGGGTCTGCGCTATGCTGGAGACGAACTTGTGGTACCGGTTGAGCTACAGCCACTTCATACTACGTATAGCTGACGGCGCGAGAGATTACTGGACGCGAGGCTAATTGCCTACCCAAGATTAGCACTTTAGATTCAAGAGGTTAGACGTTGTTTCACGCACCTACTCATGGCTAATGATGTTTGTAGTGCAGTATGTCAATGTTCAATACGCCATTTGTCTAAACATTAAGTATTGTAACCACCGTACGGCCCGTTTTAACGATTTACTATGATCTTGCTTTTCATAGTAATTTTACGTATCTTGTGTCACTTTGTCCCCTCTCTGTTGCTTGTTTGTTTTTGCCTGGATATTCTCTGTGCTATTGTGATTATGAGAAAATCAGTGTCTTACAGTGGAACCTCTCTATAAAGGACACATTGGGACCAGCTCATTTGTTCACTATAAAAAGGTTGTCCACTCTTCAGAGGTAAAAGTGTATTAGCACTATAGTAAAATCTATTTTTGGTGCCTTACAGAGTGTCCTTTGTAGGGAGGTAATTTCTATGGTGTCCTTTAGTG
>OZ026561.1:1559546-1582046 GCA_964020155.1 Chondrilla cf. caribensis
ACAGTACATACAATACACACAATACACACAATACATACAGTACATACAATACACACAGTACATACAGTACACACAGTACATACAGTACACACAGTACATACAGTACACACAGTACATACAGTACAGACAGTACATACAGTACACACAGTACATACAGTACACACAGTACATACAGTATACACAGTACACACAGTACATACAGGAGGAGTTCATACAGAACGGTGAAAAACCTGGGGTTTTAGCATAACCAAACTGATGACACCAGTACAGCTCGGTGATTAGTTTGGCATTTGTACTGCTACGTAGCAACCTATATACTGCTGATATGGGGATGCATTAGGCTATGACGTATCCACGACAACAGTGTATTGGCATGACTGTCCACTGCCAACGATTAACCCAACTTGTTCTTACTTGTACATTTTATTTGTACTGGGAAATTGTGGTGGATCAAAAGGTTTGGCAGATGAAGAGGTGGTAGATTAACGATAATTCACTGTGTGTATCTGTCAGTGTGTGGATCTCATCTTGTTATCGCTTCACTCCATTCATGATAGATTTACGTGTGGTTGGATGCCCTTGTGAACTACCTCACAGTCGGGGGCTATCCCAACACTGGACATGTGTGGCCAGCAACAGCCCATGTTGTGGGAAAGGACATTTTGAGGTGTGTGTGTGTGTGTGTGTGTGTGTGTGTGTGTGTGTGTGTGTGTGTGTGTGTGTGTGTGTGTGTGTGTGTTGTGTGTGTGTGTGTGTGTGTGTGTGTGTGTGTGTGTGTGTGTGTGTGTTTGTGTGTGTGGTGTGTGTGTGTGTGTGTGTGTGTGTGTGTGTGTGTGTGTGTGTGTGTGTATACACTATGTATTAGTGGGAAATTTAAATAAGTGCAAATGCAATTCACTATTGGCTGTATCAGATACGATGCATCCAATACCAATATGAAAAATTGTCCAATAAGACAATAGCAGATAGTCCCATATCATGTTGGTGCAGCCTACGAATTGTCATACATACATCAGCCATACATGTGTAGTTTTGGGTTTACCTTCATTTCTCCAGGTTTCACGCTGTGTTTTGGCCAGCCTTTCTAATGGCAGCAGGTTTGGATCCTCCAGAACGTGTCATCGGCCACTCGCACTGGACAATGGGAAAGTTGAAGATGTCCAAGAGTCGAGGGAATGTTGTCAACCCCTGTGCTGTCTTGTCAACATACGGGGTTGACCCAGTGAGGTACTTTCTGCTGAAAGATGGCCGTTTATATCAAGACGGAGGTGTGGATTACTGGTTACCAATCTGATTCTCTACGTGCATGCTGTGTGCATTGTTAGTGTGTACCATCTCTCCCTCTCTCCCTCCCTCTCTCCCTCTCTCCCTCCCTCCCTCTTCCTCCATCCCTCTGTCCTTCTCTCCCTCCCTTCCTCTCTCCCTCTCTTCCTCTCTCCCTCTCTTCCTCTCTCCCTCTCTTCCTCTCTCCCTCTCTTCCTCTCTCCCTCTCTTCCTCTCTCCCT
The DNA here is from genome assembly GCA_964020155.1 of Chondrilla cf. caribensis. Taxonomy (NCBI): domain Eukaryota; kingdom Metazoa; phylum Porifera; class Demospongiae; order Chondrillida; family Chondrillidae; genus Chondrilla; species Chondrilla cf. caribensis. Next base: position 1,561,052 of record OZ026561.1, read on the forward strand.
CTCTTCCTCTCTCCCTCTCTCCTCCCTCTCTTCCTCTCTCCCTCTCTCCTTCCTCTCTCCCTCCTTCCCTCTCCCTCTCTCCCTCCCTCCCTCTTCCTCCATCCCTCTCTCCTTCTCTCCCTCTCTTCCTCTCTCCCTCTCTCCCTCCCTCCCTCTTCCTCTATCCCTCTCTCCTTCTCTCCCTCTCTTCCTCTCTCCCTCTCTTCCTCTCTCCCTCTCTCCTCCCTCTTCCTCTCTCCCTCTCTCCTCCCTCTCTCCTCCCTCTTCCTCTCTCCCTCTCTCCCTCCCTCCCTCCCTTTGTCTCCCTAGCTCTCTCCTCCCTCCCTCTACCCCCCTTCATATATTGTCATATCACCATATGTTAAGGTGGTATTCTATCCACTTTTCAGACTTTTCTGAGGAACGAATAGCCACATTGCTAGACAGTGAACTAGCGGACACACTTGGTAACCTATTGCTGAGGATCACATCATGCAGACTGTACCCTAATGGACCATTATCACAGAAACATCATCAAATACCTCAAGACACTATAGACAAGTCAGTAATGTTGAAAAATGTTGGAAAAGTGTCAGTAATGTTGAAAACTGGTTAGCACACACTCCTGGTTAGTACGCACTCCTGGTTAGTACATACTCCTGGTTAGTACACGCTCCTAGTTAGTACACACTTCTGGTTAGTACACACTCCTGGTTAGTACACACTCCTGGTTAGTGCACACTCCTGGTTAGTACACACTCCTGGTTAGCACACACTCCTGGTTAGTACACACTCCTGGTTAGTACACAGTCCTGGTTAGTACACACTCCTGGTTAGTACATACTCCTGGTTAGTACACACTCCTGGTTAGTACACACTACTGGTTAGTACACACTCCTGGTTAGCACACACTCCCGGTTAGTACACACTCCTGGTTGGTATACACTCCTGGTTAGTGCACACTCCCAGTTGTAGTCAGTATAATCTCAATCCGTAGCTCATGTACACCTCGACAACCAGTACTCATAGTAAGTACCTCTGATAAGCAGTATAGATTTGGTGTACACTTCAATGTACATACATATTAAGCAAGTTGGACTGTAAAATATTATTGAACTATTGTATTACATCCACACACAGAGTATTAGAGTCTCATGTGCCTACCTGTGTACCCTCCTATGTACCTACAGAGTTATTAATGAACACAATGGACTATTTCAAGACCTCTGTAGTCTACCGGAGAGAGTTGCTGTGTGTTACGATAAGTGTGAATTTGGCAAAGGAATAGCTACAATAATGGATTGCTTACATCAGGTTTGGTTGAATAGATCAGGTTTTTTCTCCCCTTTTTGTCCCCTTTACCAGCCAATGTAGTATTGGTATTCCATGTATGTGTGTAATTACATACATATGTGTAGTTTGTGTTTGTGTGTGTGTGTGTGTGTGTGTGTGTGTGTATGTGTGTGTGTGTGTGTGTGTGTGTGTGCGTGTGTGCGTGCGTGCGTGTGTGTGTGTGTGTGTGTGTGTGTGTGTGTGTGTGTGTGTGTGAGTGTGTGCACGCGTGTGTACATTAATATATTATGTCAACATGTGTGTGTATTATAGGTTCTTTGTGTGAGTATATATATTATACACTGGATATTTGGATCACTATTATCATTAGTAGCTTTATTTCTTCCCTATTTCACACGACCTACTTAAATTTGCTGTACAGAATAACTCCTTCATTGATCACCACAAGCCATGGATACTGGTCAAGAATAAGGAACAGCACGACCTGTTACAGTTGGTGCTTCTGTTGTCCCTGGAGTGTCTTCGTTTGTCTGCTGTCTATCTCTGGCCAATCATACCCTCTTCATCGGAGAGGATATTGTCCAGATTGGGCTTGCAGTTCCCTGTCTCAACAGCGGACCTCCACTGTCGCTTGAGAGATGGTTTTGGTAGTCTGTCGTCATTATTTAACATTGACTTTTCATCTAAAGATGTGCTCTTTAAGAAATCCCTCTAATGAATATTATTTCTCTTAATTGTTACAGTAAAATTTGTGTAATGATACAGATATTAAATTTTCTTAGGTGCAGTGAATACTCGTTAATCTACCGTAATTTGTTTTCCAAGAATATGGTGGATTAACAAGTTTGGCAGATTAAGTGGATATTCATTTGTACTTGTACATTATTTTTATAACGGGAAATTGTGGCGGATTGAAAGGTTTGGCAGATAAAGCGGTGGCAGATTAACGAGAATTCATTGTACATATTGTGGTAAGAATTATGTTACCACTATATGTGGGAATGTGTATTGTGGTAAGAATATGAATTGTGGTAAGAATTATGTTTAGGCGTGCATGCATTACTTGCATGTATTGCTCTGAATTGAGGATCAGTCATTTCTGCATGAGCTTGTTGGCAGACCTGTAGCAGGGGTGAGGACAATGTCGCCCCACATGTGATCCCGAATCAGAGGCCATGGCCGGTAATTGCTTTCAGAGTCAATCATAATCATACTTAATTGCCTCCACGTATGTAGCCATCTATGATAATCTCTGTATATATATTGTATTATTATACATTGTGAATCATTCAATCGATCATCGGATTTAATATAATAATATAATTATCTGAGACTCGTTATATATACTAGTGTTAATTTGCGTTTCCGCTTATATCTCGTGTTTCACCGGTTTTGTGTGGAGAGGAACAGTAATAGTTAACCGACGTAGTCTACTGGAGAATCCCATCCCTACTCCCTCAAGATGCGATTATTTAAAGATATTATTACTGGTGAGGAGAGAGTATAACGTTATTTTAGCGTTCGTTGAGTTAGTGAGTGAGTTACAACCGTCAAGTCTTTCTGTATTCGTTATATCGAAACTACGACTGTCATTTTGGCCATTATGGTCGGTAATGATACCATTTTCGCTCCACTTATAGGTAGGGTAACGTGGAATTGATGACCGTGTCCATTTTAACACCAATGCTACTTCATATGTCAGCGCCTAACACGTACGTACATAGATTAGAGGGATTCAATATGAACTATTGTAGACAGTTGTCAATAACCAAGTATTAACGGTATCTAAAGACGACCATTCGAGGTTACCTCTGTCCATCCTATGTGTTTACTGTTTGTCTTGGTGTCGGGATTAATTGTGTATAGGTTGAGTTAGGGTTACTAACCTAGCAATGCTATGGTTGAGGTGGTCCCCTTACTGAGGTGGTCCCCACCCGGGATGGGTCCATTACTGAGGTGTTCTAAAAATATGTATTCTGGCCAAATCTGGACCAACCGAAGAAGTACACAGGGCCTGTATAAACATAGTTTCATATTGAGTTTTTTGCATGTATGTACTGTAAATTGTTTCTTTGTACAAGCATTGTTGCGCGTTGTGGAATTTGTTTGACATGCTACATAGTTGTGTACTCGGATAAGCTCCATCACATTTTGGACCTTTCACGTATTTCAGAATCATGGATAAATTACTAGCTGCATCGTTTCACCTTACGTCTAACGTTTTGTAACTGGTTCGCCTGAGGTATCCCATTTGGATGAAGTGTTGAAATTAACAAATTGAGTAATTGTGATTCTGATGTGCATGAATTGTTCAAAATGAGACAAGTCTCTATGGGTTTGTGTTAACATGTATGGTCCAATGTACACACGCACGCACGCACACACACACACACACGTACACACACACACACACACACACACACACACACACACATACATGTACACACACACACACACACACACACACACACACACACACATACATGTACACACACACACACACACACACGCCTGAAGAATTCCATTTTACTTTGTAGGAGATGAGCTGTTCACTGATGCCTTCAAGTTGAAGGTGGTACATGGTATTGTCTACGAAGTGGAAGGGAAGGTAGGTTGTGCGCACTTATCCAGTTATGTTCATCAGAACAGCATGTGTGTAGAACCTACATAATTCAACTCTTCAAATGGTCTGACATCCTCCACAATTCAACCACATTCCAAAACATATCCATCATTACATAATAGCAAGTTGAATTGTACATTTCAGTTACTTTTTCGTTTTAATGATTTTTATACCTTTCTTATACGTATTTCATTTTCTATGTCTGTGTACATTAATTTGTGTAGTTAGTGTCAGAAAAAGATGATATTGATGAGTCTAAACTTGGCTCGAATCCATCAGCTGAAGAAGGACAGGAAGGATATGAGGTAACAGAGAATAAGGGTTGCAACATTGTCCTGGCCCATAAACTAGTTCAGCAGCCTTATACAAAGAAGGAATACACAACGGCCTTCAAGGTGTGTGTGTGTGTGCATTAGTGCATGTGTGTGTGTGTGTGTGTGTGTGTGTGTGTGTGTGTGTGTGTGTGCATTAGTGCATGTGTGTGTGTGTGTGTGTGTGTGTGTGTGTGTGTGTGTGTGTGTACGTGTGTGTGTGTGTGTGTGTGTGTGTGTGTGTGTGTGTGTGTGTGTGTGTGTGTACGTGTATCTGTGTGTGTGTGTGTGTGTGTGTACGTGTGTGTATCTGTGTGTGTGTGTGTGTACGTGTGTGTACGTGTGTGTACGTGTATCTGTGTGTGTGTGTGTGTGTGTGTGTGTGTGTGTGTGTGTGTGTGTGTGTACGTGTATCTGTGTGTGTGTGTGTGTGTGTGTGTACGTGTGTGTATCTGTGTGTGTGTGTGTGTACGTGTGTGTACGTGTGTGTACGTGTATCTGTGTGTGTGTGTGTGTGTGTGTGTGTGTGTGTGTGTGTGTGTGTGTGTGTGTGTGTGTGTGCACATGTGCCTGTAGGGAGTATAACCCTTGGTCAGATGGAGGACTTCCAAAACTGTTTTGTATTTATGAAGAAATCAGCCAAAGCCCAATATTTGGAATAGAAAGTAATGATATGTGGTAGGATCCGAAAATATATCAGATATTGAAATGGTGGTTGCCCACACTAGTAAACAATATAGTGAACTCTACCCAATTTTAAAACTGTGGTTTTAATGAAAGGCAACCGGTTGTTTGCAGGGTACGGTGGCAAGTACCACCGTGCCACTGTGCCAGTGCTCTATCTTTGGGGTTTACCTTAGTACATGTGTATTTGCTATCATCATCAAGGCATATTTGAAGAAGTTATTAGAAAAAATTCCTGAGGACCGGAAAGAAGAATTCAAGGCTCAAGCACAGGCGGTCTTCAAGGTGATCACTGCAAAGTTTGCTGACTGGGAGTTCTTTGTCGGTGAAAGCTTAAATCCAGACGGGATGGTAGCTTTGATGGATTATAGAGAGGATGGTGTAACTCCATATATGTGGTTTTTCGTGGATGGTCTTGTCGAGGAGAAAATGGTACGTATGTTTGGACAGCAAATGATGGTTGTAGTGAGATTTTTGTGTACATCCTGCCTGCTGCATTTTGACTTGTACCATTCAATTTCATCTCATTTGAAAATCTTGTCTAATGGGAACAATTGAGGCCTTCAGTCGAGAGGGCTATTGTTCACAAATGTGACCTAGGTATCCAACCGTGGACAATATAAACATTTGTACAGTACAAATTTCTTAATAAGTACCCTGATTCGTATGTAAATACCTCTGTTAATACACAAACTTCACTCAGACCCTAGCCCATGTACACTATGTCAACCAGTACGAGCCAAGGGGAAAAGGGAGAAAAACTGGCAGCTGAGGGACTCGAACCCAGGGTGTCTGACTAAAGCCACCATAGCCTTAAGCCACCACAGCAACCAGTCCTTCCCAATTCTCCTTTCATACTGCCCTGGTGGCACTGGTGACTGCAGTCTTGCACCAGGGCAGTATAAATATAAATACAGTACAATTGTGTGGGTTTAATCTGGGGTTTATTTACAAATTATTCAATTGTCTTCGATTCTGTACATCTAAACCAACCTTTGATGGCTGTATGATATTCCGCATCTCATTTTGTGTCTTCCATATTCCATATGCTATTCTCCCTTAAATCCTTGCATTGGTGGAGACCATATGTTGCTCTCCCTCCAATCCCCCCCACATTGGTGGAGGGTTACGAGTATAGTGCTGTGTAACAATCCACTGCACTTCGGCAACCTTTGATGTATGGCTCTATTGGAAGAAACAACTACTGTTGTCCTCATAATTGATATGTTGCATTGGTTGTCTCCTTTCTTCATGCAGTGACCCTCACGCGGGGATCAATTTAGAAGTCTTCATTACTACCGATATCATTACCATGAGTAACTAGTGCAATGTTAGAACACATTATGCATCCAATATTGTTTTTGCGCCTTAATCAATTACTACTAATATTATTAACATTTCCTTATCTTATTTATTGTGCTACACGGACTGTAATTATTGAAGTCAGCTGATGAATTCAACTGTATGTATAACAACGTATCGTGACGATCATTATGATTGATAGCACCTTCATAATATGAAAATAATAATAATAATGATAATATTATTGTTATCGCGAATACAATAATTATTTGTGAAGCTGGCCTGATCGATGTGGTCGACCCTCTAATACCTGAGTGCTAGGGTCTGGTGCCATAGGGCTATACATACATACATTAATACAATGCAAATTGAAATAAAATTGAATTTAAATTGTAAATTAAAACTGGCTCATTTAATAATTGAAAATGAATAAGCTAAGCACCCGATCAATATTTGGTCCAGATCTGCAGCTGGCTGGTGGCATGAATTAAGGTATGAAACAAACCACATCTCCATACGTGGTGCGTAACCCTATAAATAACTATTATATTATACATTTGAAGGTGATTAATATTTTACTATGTATGGGAGAGAATGGGAATAGAGGCTATATAAGCACCTTCTGGCATAGCTCTTGGAAGAGAGAGGGTGTTAACCTAATATTTTACAAGACCTCTAGCTGGGTTGTAAACTAACTATAATATATGGAACAATCCTCATCTTTGTACAATAAGCCCAGTAACTCTAGGTATGTACATTAGGATGTGCTTAATTTTACTTAAATGTAGGAGGAGGGGGATATTTACTAATATAAGCACCTTCTGGTGTATGTAGCTCAAAGTAGTGGGGATGTTTCACAATGATACTACTCCAGATCTAACTGGGGACACAAGCTAAATCATGAAATGTGTAATGTATACTTCCCATTTCTGTAAATGGCCTATAATCCTAGGTGCATTTATAGGTGCTCAATATTCGGAATATTTGGGGAGAATAGGAATAAAATTGCTAAGCACCTTAAAGCATAGGTCAAGGTGGAGGTAAAAGGTCAAGGTAGAAATTCCCCACCTCCATAATATGTTGCCAATAAGCCTAGCTAGGTACATTTGGAGTCAATATGGGAGTCAGTATGGGAGAGAATACGATATAAAACACTAAGCACCTTCTTGCATAGTAGATGGGGTGTGTCAACCTGATATTTTCTCCAGACCTAACTGTGGATGTGAACTACAATTTAATGATAAAACAATCCACATCTCCGTCCATGTTTGTAATTCCATTTATTCAAGATGGTGCTATATATGGGACCAAATTATGGTCCTAGCACCACACTCAGTCTATGGGAGAGAATAGGAGAAAAACAAATGTAGCCGGGGTTATGGGTTAGCTAGGGAGATGGGAATTGTTTCATAAGTTAGTTCATGTACCCAGCTAGGTCTGGCTGAAATATCAAGTTGACACACCCTCTCCCCCTTGAGATACACAAAAAGGTGCTTAGTGTTTTCTCTCTGATATGTACTCTCCTATACATTGAAAACAATATTAAGCACCTCCGAATGTAACTGGGGTTACGCCCTAGCTAGGTAGATGAGAGTTTCTCTCATACATTAGTTCACATCCCCAGTTAGGTCTGGTGAAATATCAAATTTACATGCCCCCTCCTCCATGAGCTATGCAAAAAGGTGCTTAGCGTTTTCTCCTCCATACCCTCCCATACATTGAAAAGAAATATTAAGCACTTTCGAATGTAGCTGGGGTTATGGGCCACCTACGGAGATGGGAATTATTTTATATGTTAGTTCACATCCCCAGCTAGGTCTGACTGAAATATCAGCTTGACACGCCAAACTTCCCCCATGAGCTACGTATGTTAAGGTGCTTAGTGTTTTCTCCCCTATACACTCCCATACATTGAAAATATATTAAGCACCTCTGAATGTAACTTGGGTTATGGTTTAGTGAGCTAGGGAGATGGGAATTGTCTCCTAGGTTTGCATAGCTCATGAGCCATGTGTCATAGTTGTTAATTTAGCCAATCCTAGCTGTGGGTGTAAACTAGGTTAGGAATCAACTCCCTTCTTCGTTTGTGTCCCTGACCCCTAACAGCTACATTCAGATCGAGGTTCTTAAATGTACGTATGGGAGAGTATAGAAGAAAAAAACGCTATAACGCTTTAATTATTATTGATATACTGCAATATTAAGTTAACTTTAAGAAGTATTAAATGGCATACCTATATACACTGTTAATAATAATTCAATAAAATAAAAAGAACATTTTATATATTCTGATATATAGGTTATTGGATTAATCACAATAATTATAGGAACATTCAGTAGTTTATATTCTCATTTCTGTACATATATGCTGTTGAGAGAATACCTTCCATGTGTATGGAGACCTGATAACAAGAAATACTGTTAACGAGAAGTACTTTGACTTGCACCGTGGATTTCTCGTTAACCAGTTTTCACTGTAATTAATAATAATGCAAAAATAATAGTAGACCAATTTTAAAATCTACGTATACACACTCCAGACATACACTTGAGATTCACATAAATCCATTACATGAGTGGCGTGATAACACTTACAGTCTCTCTCATGAGAATCCAAATATATATCGTGATTATGAACTAAAGTTTGCTAATGATGTCATTCACAGGGAGTGGCCAGCTGTCATGGTTGGGGACTTCCCAGGGACAACCATACAGACTGGATCCTCCATCAACCTCCACGGTGACCCCAGTTATGTAGCTGGCACCGGGAGACAACAGGAAGCAGACGATTGAGGACACCTCTGCTGTTGTCCCGAGTCGTCGCGCTGGGATCCTCACTTTGGATGCTTCGAAGATGTCGTCGGGAGCAACGCCCTTGTAGTGAGCAGCTGCGGTGTCAGAGTAGATGATCCCAGGTGCAATCGCGTTGATGCGTATCCCGCACGATGCCCACTCGATTGCAAGAGATTTCGTGATGTTGTCTACACCAGCTCTGGCCGCACCCGTGTGTGTCATTCCTGGAAAACCTTTTTTCATGTCGGCTATGATGTTGACAATCGAACCCCCATTCTCTGACATCCAGGAGCGATACGCATGCTGGCAGCAGTAGAATGTACCAGTCAAGTTCGTTTCTACTACGGCATGCCAGCCTTTGGCGGTAAACGTTGCAGCTGGTCCATAAAATTGACCCCCGCCATTGTTGACAAGGAAGTCCAAACGACCGTGGTTTTCAACAGTGCTCTCCATAAGATCCTTAACTTCCTCTTCCTTCCTAATATTGCACTTTTTGGTGAAAACTCTGGAAGCACCAACGTCCTTGTTGATGTCCTCGGCAGCTTTCGACAAAATGTCTTCCTTCCTAGAAGCTATGACCACGGTGCTCCCTAATTTAGCTAGTTCGCTGGCAATTGCTCGGCCTATTCCCGTTCCGCCGCCAGTAACAATGGATACCCTACCCGAGAACAAAGCAGGATGTAAAATACTCATTATCTTCTCCTATTTACGTATAATAGCGACCAGCAAAACAGATAGGTGATCTGTGAACACAGGGATGGAGGTAAAATGGCGTGTTTACAGGTATTAGGTTGGCGACCGATTGCAGGGGGTTCCCCTACGACGTCTTCAAAATGGCCTCAAAATTTACTCGGCTGTGTGTTTGTGTTGTTCTTGCTTCCGTTTCGGGTGAGTGAAAAGAAACACCATGGCTTATTCCGTGTTTCACAAAATGAGCGATGAAACTGTTCAAGCAAGAGGAGATAAAGGAATAATTCCTTCATTGAAGAAAATATTTCCTGGCACTTATAAATCCGCGCTGGGGGTTAAATGTTACTCTCTTGTTTCATATACACGTTCTCCTTGTTAGTGAACATTGTTGCTATATCTGCGAAAAACGTTATCCCGTGCAGTAAATCAGAATCTTGTAATACAGAGAGTTGCAATCTTAGTAAAACCATAGGTTTGGGTTTCCATGGCAAAACATTCCGGATAGTAGTCCTTGGTGGATCTAATGTTAATTCAATGATTCCAGTTCTTTGGAAGTATTTGTTGTATCTCTGTGCACAATGCACAGTGGTACATGTGTGTATGTACAACATCTGTGACACAGGTATGCATACTTAAGTCAATTATGTGTACATGTATAATAATACATTAATATGTGTAGTACATACAGCACACGTATGGCATACAGCTTACACTTAATATACATTCATACATAGCATATAGCATACACATATACCACATACATAGCATATAGCATACATATACCACATACATCTAACATGTATATGTATATTATAGCACATACATATACAGTAGAACCTCTATTAAAGGACTCTCCCAATAAAGGACACCATAGAAATCACCTCCCTACAAAGGACACTCTGTAAGGCACCAAAAATAGATTTTCCTATAGTGTTAATACATTTTTTTACCTCTGTAGAGTGGACAACCACTCTACAGTGAACAAATGAGCTGGTCCCAATGTGTCCTTTATAAAGAGGTTCCACTGTATACATACATGCATGATGTACATGTAGTACATATAGCACATACTAGAATTATTATTATTGTAGCACATACAGAACATACACACTACAACAGTATGTTTGGAGTACATGCAGTCTCACCTTGTAGGTCCATTGTCATTTTTGCATGGAGCACTTGGGAAGGTTGTTGGTGCCTTTGTGATGCCACACGGCGGGATTGCAATCGCTCCGTGGAACCTAAACACAACGAACCAGACAGTAAAGAAGGAAGCAGATGAGATCCATGATGCCTGTGTCAGGGTTGGAAATATGGTTGGAGAGCTCGAACCAGACGTTGTAGTGCTCAGTACTCCTCACGGGATTGCTGATTTGAATAATTTTGTCTTCTACTTCAACCCTCTCGGCTCCGGATCTGCTGATACTGATAACTGTGCCTGTCCTCCCTGCTGTTTCAACATATCTGTTCACCTTGAGGTCAACATGACGCACTCCATTGTGACGAATTTGCGAAACTTGAAAGTGGCAGCATCTGCCCTGAGTGCATATGGTCCTCCTGGTGAATCGGAAGAGCCTTTTCCTTTGAAATGGGGCGAGGTGATTCCTCTTTACTTTTTGTTGAAAAGTGCTCAAACAAAACCTTTTCACGTGGTCGTTATATCTCAGCCAAGTAGACGCTACACAGACGATGTGAAGATGGTTCCAGAGCTTCTTCAGCTGGGAAAGCACTTGTACAAACTCTTGGAATCAGTTCCACAGAGAGTCGCCATTGTGATCAGTGGAGATTTGGCTCACACACACTCCAAAGATGGGCCATATGGGTATTCCCCCACAGCAGAACCATTCGACCTAGCATGTGGGCAGTGGGTGGAGTCTATGTCTTCTTCATCCCTTCTCGTTGATGCAGCTGGTATTGTTGACAAAGCACTTTCGTGTGGGTTCACGGGATTTGTGATGCTTCAGGGATTGTTTGAGGAGAGCGGTGGGTACAACTGGACCTCTGAACTCCTGGTCAACCACCATCCTTCCTACTATGGGATGTTGGTTGGAGCTTTTCACAGGCTTTGACCCCACCCTGACACTTGTCTACGTCTGTTACATTGGAATTGAACATTGAGTGATACTGTATTCTGACTGTCAATTAATGTAGTTGGCCATGGTTATTAGTCTGGTGTGAGTATACATGTAGAGTGGAACCTCTCTATTAAGGACACTTTGGGACCTTAAATTTAGTCCTTAATACAGAGGTTTCTGCAATTCAGAGGTTTGTAATAGAGAGGTACCACTGTACTCTGCAATTATTGATACCAACAGTTAATTTTGATATCATACTATTATAATAGCATCATGACATTGTATTGTGTATTTTATACTAATCTACCTAAGTTCTTATGTATATTTCCTACAGCTTCAACATATTATGAATTGCATTATGCAACCTTACATTGCAACATTATAATAAATTAAATATATAACTATTGTATACAGTTGTACGCATTGTATATAATGTATGTAATATTATATACTGTATGTGGTTGTGCGGTGGACTAAAATATTATCATGGCAATATTATATATGAGCAACGTGCGTCACACATATAACTCTCTGCATGCATGTTGTCATCTGTTTGTCTAGTTCAACATATTATTGTAGTATAGTGGACTCTAGTTAATACACCACTGCTTTATCTGCCAAAACCTTTTAATCCACCACAATTTCCCAGTACCAATATAATGTACAAGTACCAAAGAATATCCAGCTAATCCGCCAAATTTGTTAATCCACAATATTCTTTGGAAACGAATTGTGGCGGATTAGCAAGTATTCACTGCATGTGAGAAAATTGCAACTACTATCATGTTATACCAACATGATAGTAGTTACAATTTTGGCAGATTAGCTGGATATTCTTTGGTATTGTGTACTGTATATATATATATGGCTTCTTCCACATTGTATTTGTTGTTCTCTATAATATGTTATTGTATACAATACTTTATAATTTCTTTTCCATAATATCAATTAATTTTGACTGATTCGAGTTTTCCAAAGAAATTCCCCTGAAATCCTCATCTCAGATGAAGTAATCTCCTTTTCCAGCTATGTATAGAGTCCCCAGCACATGTGCACACACGCCTGCATGTATACATACATATAATATTATGTTTATACATAATAATTTGTATAAATACGTATATGTATATTTGTACCATGTTAAACTCATGTACCATTATCCAATGGAAGGTTCTATTTCCATAATAATGGAAGTGAATAATCTTATATAATCTGCCACAATTTCCCCGTATACTATAATATTATGCCCTTAATTTGCAATGTACATATATCTACCACCAGTGTGGGAAATACAGTATTGCTAATTCCAACAATCCAACAGTCATATTTTGTCAAAAATGAATTGCAGCAATTTGCAAGATCAGGTGACACTGTCATAATTCCAGCATTACAAACAAATACTGAAGTTCAATAGCTAACAATCTACGTACTACGTAATGGTTAGGTACATGTATGTATGTACGTATTTTGCCATTCCAACAGAATAGGCTAGGCATAATGGTAATTCAATTTCAACAATAATTCAAAACGAAAGTTGGTTCTTAGTCATTCTTCTCGGCAGGCTTGTCAACGTCTTCCTCTGCTTTGGGCTCCACTGGTTCCTCTGTTACTCCCTTCTCCCCCTCATTGTCCTGTTCTGTGGATGCCTCCTCGTCCGTTGACATGGTCCTGTTCCATGTATCCTACAGTACCAGTACAGATGACATCAGTGCATGTGTGTGTGTGTGCATGTGCGTGTATGCATGCAAGTGTGTGTGTGTGTGTGTGTGTGTGTGTGTGTGTGTGTACGTGTGTGTGTGTGTGTGTGTGTGTGTGTGTGTGCGTGTATGCATGCATGTGTGTGTGTGTGTGTGTGTGTGCGTGTGTGCATGTGCATGCATGTGCGTGTGTGTGCATGTGTGTGTGTGCGTGTGTGTATGTGCATGTGTGTATATGTGCACACATGTACACATCCATGCATGCAAGATTGCCAATGGAATATTTGACGAGATATGCATGCCAACAAACCTTCAACTTGGTAGTGGCAGTTCTCACTCGTTGCCCGATATTTTGAAGAGTCTCATTTTCTCTGCATAGCCAAGGAAACATTGCTCATGATCACTGAACACAATGAGCTGATTTCAAACACACTACATACTTGATGGCACTGCCAGTTTTCTTCACAGCGTCCGAGGCCTTACCACCCCACCCACTCAGTGTCTCCTTGGTCTTTTGGTAGCTGGAGTAGGGAAGATCAAGGGCAAAAGCAGGAATTGGGGGATAAGCTGTGCAAAATATGCACCAGGGGGATAAGCTGCACAAAATACCGTATAGCGGGAAATATTCGCGGGACAAAATTTTCGCAGATTTCGCGGTTTGCCTAACATCCGCGAACTAGGCGTTCTCGCTGTTGTCACGTGACTCTGGCCAGCATCCGCGAAAATTATATCCATCAATTTTCATTTTTGGAGCCATCCGCGAAAATTTTGTCCCGCAAAAATTTCCCGCTATACGGTATGCACCAGGGGGGTTAAGCTGCACAAAATATGCACTGGGGGGATAAGCTGCACAAAATATGCACCGGGGGGATTAACCTGCACAAAATATGCCCTAGGGGGATAATGATGTGTACAGAATATGGCCCAGTGGTGATAAGGAGCATAAACTTATCCACACAAACACATACGCACATACTAAAATATGAATACGATCACAGTACATCCAATCATCAAGGCAATAGCATGTACTTGACAAGCTCTGGTAAGTACAGATGTCTGAAGGTGTCTCAGTGTAGGCTGCAGTATCAACCTAAGATGCACACGGATCAACTGCGTACAGACACATGCACGAGTGGAATTCATCTCACCTTTCAGATTCACTAATCTTCTGCTTCCAGCCTGTCACAGTAGAATCTGCCTTCTTGTACCTTGAGGAAAATTAGAGCAGGCACAAATATGACACAGATTATGGTCATGTGATGTCATGTGATATCATGTGATGTCCTGTGATATCCTGTGATATCATGTGATGTCATGTGATATCATGTGATATCCTGTGATACATTACACAAGTATATCTACAGAAACCATTACATTACCCAGGTATGTATATCAGTATGTACACTGAATTCTTTTTACTCGGTCACAATTCATTACGGAAACAACTGGTGGATTGACATTTGTGGTATTATCACGCCCACAAATAAATTTGTGCCCGAAAATAATAAAGGTGGGGGGAGAGGGATAAGATAGTTAACAAGATCCACCCTAATATCTTCGGTCTTGAAGACTGAACACAAAATAAACAAAATGCTGAAGTGTTGTTAACAACTGAGAAAACTGCATTTCTGACTGACCCAGATGACAGAAAGGTTCACCCTAGGTAAAATAAGAATTAATCTACATCTTTGCCTCTGCTACAAAGCCCTCTATCTTAATTCGGCATTGCATTGAGATTCATGTACATATTATCAAGAAAGTTTGATGATTCGATGTGAAAAAAGTAAGATTTTGTTTTGACCAATATGGTGGGGTTGAGGCAAAATAATTGAGAATAATGAAGTACTTGGAGGACAACTTTAAGAATTCAGAAATCAAATTTCCGCACATGGAAAAATGTGGAGCATTACTACAGTACATCATTGATGCATCACAATGACATACCTCGTTGTCTGTATATGGTGAATTGAAGGTAAATGAGAACACGAGTAGTGATACAATGTCATTATGCATAACAACAAGTGAAAGTACACATCGGTGCTGATGTCAGTCAATACACGTACAGACTCATTCAACAACAGACAGTGGTCATTTGGCAACTTAACCTTTCCATAAACTGGAAGTTTCACAAACTTAAACTCGAATGTTTTGGGCACAATACCTCCAAGAGGTCTCACTGATGTGTGTGTGTGTGTGTGTGTGTGTGTGTGTGTGTGTGTGTACATGTGTGTGTGTGTGTGTTTGTATGGTGTGTGTGCGCGCGCACGTGTGTGTGTGTGTGTGTGTGTGTGTGTGTGTGTGTGTATGTGTGTGTATGTGTGTGTGTGTGTGTGTGTTTGTATAGTGTGTGTGCACGCGCACGTGTGTGTGTGTGTGTGTGTGTGTATGTGTGTGTGTGTGTGTGTGTGTGTGTGTGTGTGTGTGTGTGTGTGTGTGTGGTGTGCACAAAGTGTTTACGCATGCACTTGTGTATGTACACATGTACATACATGCTCATACATACCTATATTACCGGTACATACAGTGACTACCACAAACCCACATACCTGTCAGATTCCTTCATTTCATTCCACTTGTCACCCAGTACCTTCCATCCTTGAGAGAGACTCTCCTTAAATTCAACCAAAGGTGTTATCCCAAGCTGCTCCTTCACCTCGGCCAACTCCTTCTCCTTCTCCTGTAGTTTGAGTTTGAGCTCAATGATCTCATCGTGGAGCTGATGGGTGCAATGGTGGAGAGATGTACATGAGCATCATCAGAACCAGATTTTTAACAAAACAGCAAATCTCAATATTTTGAACAGCTACAGCAGAACCTTGATAATCTGACATTCAATGGGTAACAAATATCCTGTCAGATTATAAAACTCCCATACACTCCACAAAGACGTGTACTTAAGAGGATCACATGTACATAGTAGGGACACATAGGTACATAGTAGGGACATGTGTACATAGTAGGGATACATAGGTACATAGTAGGGAAATATGTACATAGTAGGGACACATGTACATAGTAGAGACACATAGGTACATAGTAGGGACACACAGGTACATAGTAGGGACATATGTACATAGTAGGGACACATAGGTACATAGTAGGGACACATGTACATAGTAGGGACACATAGGTACATAGTAGGGACATGTGTACATAGTAGGGACACATAGGTACATAGTAGGGACACATAGGTACATAGTAGGGACATGTGTACATAGTAGGGACACATAGGTACATAGTAGGGACATGTGTACATAGTAGGGACACATGTGTACATAGTAGGGACACATAGGTACATAGTAGGGACACACAGGTACATAGTAGGGACATATGTACATAGTAGGGACACACAGGTACATAGTAGGGACATATGTACATAGTAGGGACACATAGGTACATAGTAGGGACATGTGTACATAGTAGGGACACATAGGTACATAGTAGGGACACATAGGTATATAGCACGGTGACATGTGCATATCTTCAAGTAGTGTGAATGATATAGGTTTAGTAGTGTGGTCTATAGCGATGGCTGTGTCTCCGAATGTGGCCAACTTCGAAGACGATACCGGATTATCAAGGTTCTATTGTACTTGACCAGGATGTAGTGTACCAGCGCAGGCTTTTTTCAAACCGATGACCTTGTACTTGCTGAACCACCGAAGCCTAAAGCCGTTGAAAAATACGCTCGCAAAGAGCCTAGGACAGACCATAGACAGACGACCGTCATTCAAGTAGTGGTGGGTCACTGGTGTGCTTGTTGGCTCAGGACAGGCAGAGAAGGTCTGTGACGGGTGATCGAAGTACCAAGGACGGGATTTCTTAACTGTACTCCACAATTTCTCTTCACGTGGATCGTGTTAGCTGAATGCCATGTTATTCAGAGCACATGCTAATGGACAGATCCACGCGTAGATACAATGGTTCCACATAGGCGGAAAATTAGGGTACACAGCTAATGTAGAATATGTACCTGTATGGCTCTTTCTTTCAATTCCATCTGCTTCAATTCTTCTTCGGTCGGTTCGCGAGGCGTTTCTTCTTCGGTGGCCTGTGACTCATCCTGTGTTTCTCCCTCTTTCTTCTCTTTGTTCTCGGCTTCAGGCTTCGCATCCCTCTCCATGGGCGGCAAAGAAATGTCAATGTTTGCTTCTAAAGCCATGACCAGATCCAAGTAAAAAGCACACGTGCGGAAGTACCTTTTCACGAACAGATACGTATTGTGCGTAGAGAAGTGTGACGCCCACGCAATTTATTACATTCACATTACGTCATCACACTATGACCCGCTCACGGTACAAAATTCATTTTTGGTCATAATTATTTCCGTGCAGCACGCGTCGATTTTAAATCGAGTCACAATTTAGAATCCGTGCACGTGGCCAGAGCTACTTTGGAGGAAGAGGGTCTTTGTAGGAAGTCGCAAATGTAGTCTCCAGCGCTTCTTAGTTTCTTGAGATCAACACCCTAATACAGAATAATAAAGATGTATTGAATGATGGTAAATGATATCAGCTGAAGGACCCATGTGAATACTAGTGCTGGGAGGATCAATCGGTTAATCAATTTTCTATTAGATGACTACTCAGTTTAATTAATTGGGAGTGGTTTCCAGTTACATCCACATAATTACTTATGGTGATCGATTGAAATGATAATGGATTTGCAAATTACAGTCGATTCTCAGCACTAGTGAATACTGCTGTGTAACTTCTACCAATATAAACAACAATCAGTAACAAAAAACTAATTACTCCGCCACACTCATTGATCCACCATATTTATCGAAACAAATTGTGGTGGATTAACAAGTATTCACCGTATATGAAATCTGGCATACGGACAGTCCAAATATCATTGATTCACAGTTCCAACATCCAAACTTACTGTTCTGATTCCCAATCCGTGTAGCATGTAGACCACATCTTCAGTGGCAACATTCCCACTGGCTCCGGGAGCATATGGACACCCTCCCAATCCTGATATTGAAGAGTCAACAACTGACACTCCGTTCTAACAGCGAGAACGAGTAAGAGAGATCATTGAACACAGATTCACATAAATCAAGTCTCATTTCTGGGAGAGAGGCAGGGAGGGGTAGAGGGAGGAGCAGGAGAAAATATATTAGCCCACTCTCTTTATCCCAAATTAATTGAATGTGAATGAAATTAATGATACTTATTGTTCCGCTGATTATAAGCAATATACGTACTATCTTTGCCCATGTACATTTGTATGAGTGCACACCCCCACACCCCACACACAAACACACACACACAAACACAAACACACACACACACACACACACACACACACACACACACACACACAAATGGACACACCCACATGCACACACACACACACACACACACACACACACACACACACATGCACACACACAAATGAACACCTACACACCCACACACCCACACACACAAACACACACACACACACACAAATGAACACACACACACACACACACACACACACACACACACACACACACACACACACACATGCACACACACACACACACACACACACACACACAAACACACACACACACACACACACACACACACCACACACCCACATGCACACACACACACACACACACACACACACACACACACACACACACACACACACCTGGAGTGCTACTAATATATTTGCCAAGGCCTGTCCATACGTGTCATGGCAGTGCACGGCCAGGCAGGACACTGGTAGGTCCTCAGTGATGCGTTCCAGTAACCTTGACATTGACCCTGGAGTGCCAACACCTATCGTATCTCCAAGAGAGATCTCATAACATCCCATCCCCTTCATACGGACTGCTACCTAACAAGAAAACATCGTGTAACTTGCTCAGTAAGTACTGTGGTCAGTACACACTCCTGGTTAGTACACACTCCTGGTTAGTACACACTCCTGGTTAGCACACACTCCTGGTTAGCACACATTCCTGGTTAGTACACACTCCTGGTTAGTACACACTCCTGGCTAGTACACACTCCTGGCTAGTACACATCCCTGGTTAGTACACACTTCCGATTAGTACACACTCTTGGTTAGTACACACTCCTGGTTTGTACACACTCCTGGTTAGTACACACTCCTGGTTAGCACACACTCCTGGTTGGTGTACATTCCTGGTAGGTACACACTTCCGATTAGTACACATTCCTGGTAGGTACACACTCCTGGATAGTATACATTCCAGATTAGTGAGTATACGTACCTCACTCAGTCCCTAGCTCATGCACACTATGTCAACCAGTTCTGATAGAACCTCCGATAAGAAATACATGTTTGATGTGCCCTCACTAAGCCCTTACTAAGCAAGTTGGACTGTACATACAAGAGACATAAACCCACATCTTTGCACATATTATTACTTGAAGTCTCCATGAGCAGCCCTCTCCTCAGGGTACCTTGAGTCACTTTGATTACAAGTCACAAGGTACGTAAATATCTACGTCTATATTCACACTATACAGAATAAAGTGTGATTTACATAATATATTTAGTACACCATACCGTACTGAAAACTAATAATAGTAGCATGGGCACATGACCTCTGATCACATGACCTCTGATCACATGACCTCTGATCACATGACTTCTAATACCATGAATACACACAGGCATGTGACAACATACCTTTGTCACAGCTTCAGGACTGATGTTACCTTCGTAGGGACATCCAAGTACACAAGACACATACCTGTGTAATTAAGCATATTATATTGGCCGAGCATATACAATCCATCACTTGTATACATGTACATATGTATGTATGCATGTATACATATACGTATGTATGTAGGTATGTACAGTATATATGTATGTATGCATGTATGTATGTGTGTATGTAGTAGATAAATCCCTCCTTGGGTTGGTACATGGGAAATGTACTCACTGCAAAAGACTAATTGACCTGTGCCCGAGGTCAATTAGTCTTCTGCAGTGAGTACATTTCCCATGTACCAACCCAGGGAGGGATTTATCTATTATGTATCCTGGCAACATCAGAACTAATTACAGTTTGTCAAAAAGTGTATCAAATTAATCAGGTTTTGCCAAAAGTACATCAACTTGACCTGTTCTGTGCTGGTACATGGGAAATGTACATAGGTCAGTTCCTTTGATGTTGCCTTCAACCAGGATGCATGTATGTATGCATGCATGTATGTATGTATGTACAATATGTATGCATGTATGTATGTATGTATATATGTTACATAGGTCTGTGAAATTATTGCAATAATACAATTATTCTTCTCAAATTTTCTTATTGTGATAATGAAAATGAGTTAATACTATAGTAATAAAGCTTCCTCCTTTGTTTATTTCTGGAAAATGTACATATTACGTTGGAGTTGATTTGAAAATTACCCAGAACATTAGTTTATCAGTTACACAATTCATTTCATCTACTTTCAAACATTTTTTGTCAGAGTAATTGTTTCAATTTCAATCATCATAGAAAGCTTGGAATCCCAGTATTACTATAGTACAGTGGAACCTCTAGTAAAGGACTCTCCCAAT
>OZ026561.1:1584546-1599546 GCA_964020155.1 Chondrilla cf. caribensis
AGATACGCATACATACACACACAAACATATTGACCTACATATTATGTATAATGCATCATCTTACATTTGTACATGTACGTGTAGTACTGACATACAAGCTTTGAAAACTAGCTACCTATAGACAGACCTTTTCGTTCTGCAGGCCATCCCGAGGTCCAACCTCCACTATCTTCACGTATGAGGGAAGGCAGTTTTCAACCTGTTTGAGCTGAGTTAGAGCACACGTACGCGGTTCACCCAACAGTACACTGTCCGGTTCAATACAGCCTACAGTTATGCATATATACAGTTCCGGTATCTACATGTATGTACTATGGTATTACCTTACTGACAGTGCTTGACAACCACCTGATAGTCAACCTTCTATGTCGAATCGAACGTTTCATCAACGATGCCATTTTCCCGGGGCTGGTTGTAGCGCTCAACTAACTACTGGTATCGAAGGAGGGCCGGAGCTATGGGGCCGGGGTCTACACGTATTGTATTGTGCTACGTATACCGGCAAAAAATGCAAAGCTTCCCCGCGTGTGAATGGTACTGTTTCAGTTCCAGCTCCAAGTTTCACATACACCGATGAAATGGAATTGAAACGGCGCAACAGTATGATACATGTACACTCAATATGTTCAAGCTAATATAAGGTAACAAGAGTGGGAGTAATCCTATGGGTCTGTAGACTATGGAAGACAGTCTATAGGCCCATACATCATGCAGGATGAATACCGTATTCAAAAAGTATATTGAACATAATATCCTACACTTCCTCAGACATTCCAGAATGTTTCAATGTTAAAATAGAAAATCACTCAACAGCTAATGATCGACACCATAGCTTACCTGTGTATGGAGGGGCTGGGCTGTACTCCTGTTGGGATGGATGGGTCTCCAGATTGTAGCTTTGATTGAGATTCTCCTGCTTTTGGCAGAGATCAGAACGAGCAGGTTCTAGTTAATTTTTCGCACAAGCTCATTGAAACTGATATATAATTGATGTCCTCCTGTTTTGCATGCATGTACATGTAGCTATACATGGCTACTTATCATGTAATATATCATTAAATGTATGCTATATTGTATAATATGGGTGTGCATTTTATATTAAATATACATGTAGGTATCATATAAACTTACATCATATTATGATAAATATGATCATGACCAGCATAATAATATTGCCATAATAGTATGTACAGTGTAATAATAAAATTATTAAAGGGTTAGTGGTTATCAGGTCAAATGAATATTTAGGGAACGTGCAAAGAGAAAAGATTTGCACAGCTTTCATCTGCCCACTTCACTCAAATGAGTTTTGAAGTGGAACAAGCTGAAGTGTCCGAGGTTTTGCTCGAACCAACGGAATCAGAACGATTTTTAAACATCCCTTCCTCGCTCGTGGACAGCGAGGACCTATTGGTGCACTCCACCACCAGAACCTCATGCTCCTCCACCGGAGTACCTGTGAACAGATACAGCACACCACCCCATGACACGGAGGTTTGTATGTGTATGTACGTATGTGATTCAGAAAACAAAACATAATATTTACATTACAATTACATGTGACTGTCACATGACATAGGGGTTCATACGTATGTGCGTGTGCATAAAACAGAAAATGAATAATACGTACGTAGTAATATGCAGCCCACACATACGCATGTATGTACATGTAGCCTACAGGGAATATACACACATGTAGCCTACAGGGAGTACACACATACGTATGTAGCCTACAGGGAGTACACATGCATGTAGCATTCAGGGAATACACATGTACTCATACACAAATTAACAACTAACAAGCTCACCTGGGAGAGGTACCTCCTGGTCATCCTCCTGCGAGGATGGAGAATTATCAGACTTTTTATGGGTTGAATTGGCCTGCACTATAGCTTGGCATTCCTCCAGACCATTGGACTCCAAATGGGTGTTCTCAATCACAACTTCCACTGGTGTTCTGTGGAAATGATGCAGGAAATATACATACGTATACACATTCAGTGGAACCTTTATAACCCAGCACTCAAACTGAACAAGCTGTGGGCACAACCCTCAAAATACAGAAGTGCGGCAGGTTAACACTGTACAATAGTGTGGACAGGTTGACACTGTACAATAGTGTGGACAGGTTGACACTGTACAGTTGTGTGGGCAGATTGACACTGTACAGTAGTGTGGACAGATTGACACTGTACATTAGTGTGGACAGGTTGACACTGTACAGTTGTGTGGACAGGTTGACACTGTACATTAGTGTGGACAGATTGACACTGTACATTAGTGTGGACAGGTTGACACTGTACAGTTGTGTGGACAGGTTGACACTGTACATTAGTGTGGACAGGTTGACACTGTACAGTAGTGTGTACAGGTTGACACTGTACAGTGGTGCGGACAGGTTGACACTGTACATTAGTGTGAACAGGTTGACACTGTACAGTGGTGTGGACAGGTTGACACTGTACAGTTGTGTGGACAGGTTGACACTGTACAGTGGTGCGGACAGGTTGACACTGTACAGTGGTGCGGACAGGTTGACACTGTACAGTAGTGTGGACAGGTTGACACTGTACAGTGGTGTGGACAGGTTGACACTGTACAGTAGTGTGGACAGGTTAACAAAAACATCAAACATGTAGGTCTTGTCACAAACAGTGCTGGAGTAAGACTTCCAAATGTAATAGAAACTTCAGGGATTACACATGGACATCTTCCAAGGACACCACTCACTCAACAGGTGTGGATAAGGTCTCCTCTGCTAGCTCTTCTTCTTGCTCTACTTCCTCTTCCACGTTTTC
Source organism: Chondrilla cf. caribensis (assembly GCA_964020155.1). Taxonomy (NCBI): domain Eukaryota; kingdom Metazoa; phylum Porifera; class Demospongiae; order Chondrillida; family Chondrillidae; genus Chondrilla; species Chondrilla cf. caribensis. The sequence goes on from OZ026561.1 coordinate 1,587,345, forward strand.
TTCTTCCCCACCTTCTTGCTGTCGGTCACCTTGGCCAGCTTCTTCACCTTCCTCAGCATCACTGTTGGAACTTTCTTCTTCATTTTCATCTGTATTGGCATTGGGGTCATACTTGGGGTAGCCATTTAAAGCGGTCATGAGAGGGATTACCCTGTACTCAGGAAACTGGAGACAAAATAGACTGGAGTGTGAAGGCATTATAGAGATTTCAATCAGTTTGCATGCATACAGATGTATACCAACTGACTGATCTTGATTAGTGGACACATGTATATATATGTACGTACTACTAGTGTATGGGAGCACTACCAAGGGTGATGTTGTAAAGAGGTCTGACTGTATACTAGTGTATGAGAGCACTACCAAGGGTGATGTTGTAAAGAGGTCTGACTGTATACTAGTGTATGGAAGCACTACCAAGGGTGTTGTTGTAAAGAGGTCTGACTGTATACTAGTGTATGGGAGCACTACCAAGGGTGTTGTTGTAAAGAGGTCTGACTGTACACATGTACACAAGTTGAAGTGGTTGAGCACATGCATGTACGAGTGATTCAGTACTGGTATTCAAAGCAAGGAAGGAGTGAGGTGTGTGCATTACATATGTACGTAAATACCTCCATTCCTTCTTCATCGATGTTCTCATCCTCTGGTGCCTTCACAACTGCCTGAACACGAAGCAGGGCTCGGAATGCTGCACGAGGTGAGCACATACGTATGCATGGTACAAACAGGAAGACATACTGGTGAATTGCGACTGTCTCTTGTGTGCGTACTGTAGCAGATGTAGTTTATGATGCACATACATACGTACATACATATGCATATACCTACATACGTACGTACGTACGTATGCAGGTACGTATGTACATACAGTGAATATCGTTAATCCGCTGCAATTCGTTTTCAAAGAATGTGGTGGATTAAGGAGTTTGGCGGATTAACTGGATATTCATTGTTACTTGTACATCATATTGGTACTGGGAAATTGTGGCAAACTAAAAGGGTTGGCGGATAAAGTGGTGGTAGATTAATGAGAGAAACACTGTATGTACGTACATAGGCAAGTGTGGGATTGTATTCTGATTGCTGCAATTTAAAGCATGTCACAATAGCTGTGAGTGTGTCATAATAGCCTTGAGGGTGTGTCACAACAGATGTGAGGGTGTGTCACAATAACTGTGACGATGCATTGCAATAGCTGTGAGAGTGTGTCACAATAGATGTGAGGGTGTGTCACAATAGCTGTGAGGGTGTGTCAGAATAGCTGTGAGGGTGTGTCCGAATTGCTATCAGGGTGTGTCCAAACAACTGCGAGGGTGTCAAATGGGTCCCACTGTATACCCTTGGTGTGAAAGAAGTACGTATGTGACACTCACGTGCTCTACATATTGGGCAGTTGCTTGCTTTGTAGCGGAGGCTGGCCGCACAAGCCCCACACACACATAAGTGCCTACAAGGGAGTAGCACTGTGTCTCGGACGTCGGTGAAGCAAATGACACACTCAGCACCAGAATCAATGTCATCGAAACCACCCTCATCTTGACCCTCTCCACAGTTTCCCTAGAATATGCATGCAGTGAGGTGGAGTGGGTAGAGGTTTTCAATTGTAAAACTTAAGACATGAGCACACGTGCACAAAAGATGTACGTACATTTATACATAATGTAGGTGTACATATGTACATGATGTGTACACACACATGTATGTACATACACACACACATGTACGTACGTACACACACACACACACACACACATACACACACACACACACACACACACACACACACACACACACACACACACACACACACATACACACACACACAAACACACACACATACACACACACACACATACACACACACAAACACACACACATACACACACACACACACACACACACACACACACACACACACACACACACACACACACACACACACACAAATTGATTTACAAACCTTATTCTCCAGGCCATACACATCTTGTAGTACAAACTCCAAATGATCACTCTACAAACAAAATACAAACTATGACACAAAAATACACAATAAATGGGTGTTAATTACAGGGTTATCCTCACCAAAAGTTTCTGCTTTATGACCTTGGGTAGATATCCTGCTGATTCAACATTTGATTTCTCAATACTCACAACAGTGAGATGGTGCTGCTTCAGGTATCCTGAACACAGGGAGAAATAGACATGAACACCACACAGTACATATTACATACATAATATGTACAATACATGACTACATACGTACGTATGTACGTATGTACGTACGCACGTGCATACATACTTACGTACGTACAGTACATGAACACCACACAGTACATATTACATACATACGTACGTATGTATAATGTATGCCTACGTACATACATACATACATACGTACGTACGTACATACAGTACATAACTACGTACATATTGTATAAGTGGAATACAATGTGTGTATATGTACTTACTTTGGCCAGAGCCAGCTACTGTGTTCACTAGGATTGCCAGTGGATAACACTCACTATCATCAGTAACACTTAGCTACGTAAAGGAGACAAGGGAAGTACATTAACACCAATGTAAACACACTCACACCAACACATGCACTGTGTGCACAAATGTACAGACACACACACACACACACACACACACACACACACACACACACACACACACACACACACACACACACTGACATACACTGACACACACTGACACACACTGACACACACACACACACACACACTGACATACACTGACATACACTGACACACACTGACACACACACACACACACACACACACACACACACACACACACACACACACACACACACACATGTACGTACATATGTACACAGGACTCACAGTATCCTCATCCTCATCCCGTAGTGTGAGAATATGGCTCTCGTCCTTGTAGACCATACCTGATCCAGCATTACACATCAATTTGTGTGTTTCCAGTTCAGACCTGAGGAAACCATACAACAGTTTCAGCAATACCAGAGAAAGGAATACACACATACTTACATAGGTACTTCTGTTTGTGTGTGTGTGAATACATACATATGTATATGAGCAAGGCAGTTAAATGCATACTGACCAACGTACGTACATATGTGTGAGTGCTGTGTTCATGAAAAGTATACGTATACTGTTACATACGTACATACGTACATACCAAGCTATACATACGTACATGTACGTACGTACATACATACATATAGTACACAGACATGTAGCCACATACGCACATACAGTGAAACCTCTCTAATCCGACACTCAACGGGGAATGAAAATAACGTCGGATTAAGAGGTTGTCGGATTAGAGAGGTTTCATCGTCAAATAAATGTAATCCATGTACATTTTTTCATATTTATTATACAGTATTTCACTGACAGTATGTTATGTTGCATGTATAATTATGTACCTAGTCTTATTATTGTATCACTATTAACAATGTATATATATAATAAACATGAAAAACTGTACATGGATAAACATCACTTGGTGTTATTTTTAAAAAAGGATGTTAAACTACTTTGCTTTAAATATTTTTGTTTGCCAGCAATTGACCTTTTTTCAACAACTTGTGTCATTTTGTCCACAAGTGTGAGGCACTCTTGGTCATTATGCTGGAAATACAATGCCAATTGTGATAAATAGGCCAGAGCCTCTGTTGTTGTGGGTGGGGATGGATCCACTTGCATCAAAGTGTCATCGTCATTGTCATCATCATCATCATCATCATCATCATATAGATAAGTTTCCGCGCGTGACCCGTAACACCAGGGTCCGATTATTGCGTCATACGTTTGGGGCTACCGTTCAGTTGTATTGCGTAATTATAGAACATGGCGCCCGCAAGCTCGACGGTGGATGAATGCAGAAAAAATCGAACGAATTTACTCTGTATCTGTAAAATTGTCGGACTTTAGAGGTATTTTTTGTTCTGGGGACTTCAAAATCAATGTCGGTTTTCGGATTAGGCATTTGTCGGATTAGGCAGGTCATTTTGTATTGAAAAAGTGTCCGTGCTTGGAATTTGGTGTCGGTTTAAGCATTTGTCGGTTTAGAGAGGTGTCGGATTGGACAGGTTCTACTGTACGTACGTACGTACATACCAAGCTGAAAATACATACAGTACACAGACGTGTAGCCACATATGCACATACGTACATACGTATGTGCAGAGTACCCTAGGCCTAGAGGTAATATAACTCATACAACTATACACACTGTACGTAGGTGCATACTGACATACGTATGTGCTTGCACACAGGCACGTGAACACCAACACACTTGACCTACAGATATTAGTATACGCATGATCACAACTCACATTGATAAGAGCTCCTCCAAACTGGTTCCTCGGGGAACTTTTTCTAGTATCTTAACATCGAAGTCAACGTCAGCATCATAAGTAAATTCCAAATGATATTCATCTGTACCTTGGATCCTGTACATGTACATAAATCACAAACACAGGAATGTTATGCATGTACATGCATACGTATGTATGGAGTAATTTGCTAAGTAGTAAGTACCTTGAAGGACACACCAAATCTATACTTCTTATGAGAGGTAAGTACGTACTTGCTACAAAGAGCTGGTTGACATAGTGAACATGAGCTACGTACGTATGCAGGTATCTAGTGAAGTGTACTCACTAACCAGGAGTGTGTACTAACCAGGAGTGTGTACTAACCAGGAGTGTGTACTAACCAGGAGTGTGTACTAACCAGGAGTGTGCACTAACCAGGAGTGTGTACTAACCAGGAGTGTGTGCTAACCATGAGTGTGTACCAACCAGGAGTATGTACCAACCAGGAGTGTGTACTAACCAGGAGTGTGTACTAACCAGGAGTGTGTACTAACCAGGGGTGTGTACTAACCAGGAGTGTGTACTAACCAGGAGTGTGTACTAACCAGGAGTGTGTACTAACCAGGAGTATACACTAACCAGGAGTGTGTACTAACAAGGAAGGTTTATTACTAACCAGGAGTGTGTACAGGTACCCCTACATCTGAATGTACAGCTCACAGACCTTAACAGTTTAATTGAATCCTTTTGCACGTTCACCAGACACTTCAGCACACCCGTTGGGTCTTTGGGAAGAGGACGCTGATACGGAAACTATTGAAATGACAGCAGAAATGCACATAACAAGTGATTCAAGTTCGAAAACCTAAAACTAACATTGTGGATGAAGTACGTATGTATGTATGAATGAGAAATAGCTAATACCAGCAAATAAAGAACTCATGGCTCTACTATCCCAGCCTTGAATCCTTGCCAGTCTTTGTCAGATTTCAAATAACCTTATTTTAAGACAAGAAGTTCGGTGATATCATCTTATTCCAATGGAGCATAAACATATTTTACAGTAATGAGATTTGTACGAGCCATCAGCCAACTTTCTCACAGCATATTTAAAGTTAACGTACAAACCAAGTACAGCACATTGAGACCTAGTGCATTTGAACACGTTAATTTTGTTCCTTTAAATATTTCAAACAAATCAATTATTCTTGTACATTTCTCTTGTGTGAATGACAATTGTATACGTACATTTCTCTTGTGTATAGAGTATCTATGGTATAGGTGATGTTTGTTTACACCTCTTTTGTGTAGGTGATGATAGTGTACATTTCCTTCTGTGTAGGTGACAATTGGTGTACTCTCCACCAGAGTAGCACCTACAGATGAGAAAACACCCTACACTCTTGGTGACCCCAAGGATCAAGTACATACAAGTACATATGTACAGAGATATGGCATTGTGTAAAAGAACATGCATAAATATGGATGCATATACCCTCACACCTCGTCTATCTGAAGTTTATTTATGCAAAAACCTCATTCACAAACAAGTAATTTGATTTTAAAACTTGTGGGGTTGCCACGCCCGCACTCAAATTACTTGGAGATCCCTTTCAAGGTCAAAACAACCTTTGCTGAAGATATTACGTATGTTTGGCAAAGTTTTGTGCTTGAATTCCAGTCTACTTTATAATGTTTAGCATTTCAAAATCGGTCAACTTTTCAGCATGGGTGTAGTGTCCTTATAGAAAATGGAAAGCCAAACAAACACAAAACACCCATAAACACACACACACACACACACACACACACACACACACACACACACACACACACACACACACACACACGCACGCACACACACACACACACACACACACACACACACACACACACACACACACAAGCGAGTACTTACAAGTGAAGGTACTTGTGGAAGAAACTCGACATCACTTTTATCTCCAAACAAATACGAGTCAGGATCGATAGATCGAAAATATCCTTTTCCGAGATAGAAATATCCTGAAAACTTATTGCCTACAAACACAGATATAGATTTATTATTCATCATGTCACTATCCCCAGAGGTGAACCTCAAAAATGACCGTAAGTAACGCCCCGAAGAACTTCTTCAAAATCATTCATGGACAGGAATATGTCGCATACTTTTTCGCTCTTGGTCTTGTACACCGACTTCCGGGTCTTCTGTCGGTACTGGACGTCTTTCGTGAGAGTAACCAATGCCCATCACGGTTTCTTGTGATGGTAATCAACCGGACTCGACTGATCAAGCTGAAGCCTTTGTTGACTTCCTTGTCGTACACGCTACTGGAAATATTGCAACGCGAAGTAACGGAATTTTGCGGAAATTAGAACATGAGTCCCTTTGCAAACGACCCCAACCCTAATCTATAAGCACTTGAGCTTACAAGACCAGGATAGTCTTCGCGTACATAGCCGGGCCATCGATGCTTACGGCTGTATATGAGATAAAATGACATTATTGTGGTCTGTGGGATGTATGCAAGAATATGTGAATAGCTAGACAACATTCACCGTCTTGAGTGTGTACACAAGCTAGGGTTGGGTAATATATAAGGTTATTATGGTACGGTAGGCTCTAATAAGTAACACTGGGATGCTTTATTTGTACATGAAATGAATGAGAAAGGCAACTGCGGTTTTATCTTCTGTGAAATTCAAATTTCAATTGAAGCAATTCCCACCTGCTCAAATTACAATAATGGTTATCCCCACGTACCTGTTGTGGATAGAAAGACTTTGAATAAAATGATGTGTATAGTATATATTACCATTGTACCAAAAACTGTTGAATACTGACACACATATATAAGAAAGGGTGTAGTAACATTATAATATGTATCATTTTTTGTCCAATTCACATCGTAACAAAACTAGACAGCGATTTTCGCTGATGTCAATTTATGACATAAGTGAATGTCCTGGATTTGGTGTATTAGTGTTCTGTGTTGATGGTTGGGGTTCACTGTAAGTTGACTGCACGGAATTAGGATAATTTCCATCTGCTTGAGAAGGGTTGGAAGATGTTTGGAGTGATGGTTCTGATGGTTCTTGAGATTGCTGTGTTGGGTATTGCAAGTGGGTTGGAGGAGGCTGTGGTGATGTTCTGTTTCCCCTCCTGGACTGTAAGTATTCGGTCACCAATCCAATGAATGTGTGAATCATACCTGATGTCGCAAAGACTCCCCCAATTATCCCACTCAATCTCACAATAAACTTCCAAAACGGTCGTCGATCTACCCTAATTTTCACCATCATGGAGGAAATGTCATATTTGAAGAAAATTCCTGGGACTCCACTACTTGATCTACCTGTAGCAATAGGCCTTTGACGCTCTGTCATAGAGTACTGGTTTGTTTTAGTTGTAGACCAGAAGCTGACGTATTCACTGGGAACAATTTGGATGAAGTACTGGTACATGTAATGCCGTATATCTGTAACCTGGAGGGTTGCATCCAAGGGGTTTATAGCCCCCGGAAGATGGGATCCAAAGGACAAATGATCAATTCGATGCGAGAGGTTATAGAGTTCGGGTGGTACCATCCCACCAAGGTGACGGTGTGCGTTACGCTGGAGAGGATCCTGAACATGCTTACCGATGGTTATGTGGAAATTTCCAGCCACCTTGTTTACCGTGATGGTCCCGTGGAAGCGACAAGCCTTCATTGAAATCCCTGTCTGCTTGTTCTCGGGCATTGGAGGGCTTTTCAGCATCATCAGGTCATTGAGAGAGCGATACTCACTGACCTTGTCCATTATACTCCTCTTGGCTTTCAACCACGACATTTGCTCCTGGGAGAGCTCGAACGGAGCTACTTCGGTTTTTAGGAACTGTTCAGTGTGAGTGGTCTCTCCAGCCAAATCCAGCACATCCGCTCCCAGCGCTTCACAAGGCATGGCCACCGTGATGTCTACGTTTATGTCAAGTTTAGTGTGCACATCCGAATCAACCGCATATTCGTATTTGTATGTTGTTGTAGTGAAGTATATAAGCTCCGAGATTACCAGAAATGTTATAAGGGAAAACGTCACTAAAGAAAAGCTTCCACCCCTGACTGACTTCTTTTGATAATCCTCCGGAACTTTCGAAAATGCATCCATTTCCTTTACTACCCTCAAAGCCTTTTTTCTACTTAATCTTCTCATCTTTAATATCTCAGTTCCTCGATGAGCGAACTCCTGTTAATTGGACGAAGGGGACACACCTACTATTAAATACAGGGTTTAACTCTATGAGCACGTGTTAGTCATGTGACAATGTCCGCTTTTTGTACTTGGTGCAGATATTTGCTCGAATTTCTGCTCGGGGTTGTGGGATCCTACAGTCTTTACTATCTGCTCATGGTCGTTAGGAAGCCTAAGGTGTGTTAGACTCAATTCACGGCATAAAATAGTAAATGGCGACTTATTCAGTCACCCTTCTCTAGTTGTTCGAGTGGGTTGTCTCTGCTTGTCCGAGTTTTCAGCAGTAGTGAACTCTAATGGTTAAAGTAAGGGTTGGTATTTGGATTGTTTTAGCACGCAGCTGCATCATTATCGACATAGCGGGACGGGCATGGATTGACTCTGCCACTCTGAACTTAGTCTTACCATAGATACTCCATGGTCTTACGTAGGAAGACCGTAAACCCTAGATAACCAGACCAGACAGACCTTACCGGCCGTTTAGTAGTCTTGTGTAAGTTATTTATTTTAGTTTTGCGTTTTTTTTTTTTTACATTTTTTTGATCTGGAAATCGTAACTGCCCAATTTAAACTCATGCATGATACTGCAACACATTTATGTGAAAATTGCAAAATGTTTTTTTTTTATTTTTTGAGTAAATTGTGTGATTCACATTCACAAAATTTAATATTCAGTGCCATTTGGTATTTTGTACCATGCCTACTGTGTACTATGTAGGCCTCTCGGTTGATCTTACTTATCCAAGCCAACTATAACAACATACTTATCCAAGTTACTTTGCTTTTGAATTTGCAGATACACAGTCATCGGTGTAGTGTCTTGGCTGAACTGTTGAAGAACGAGTGTCCAATATTCACCAGCAGATATTGGCCACCACCTTGGGCCTTTGGAGGACACTTCACCACAATTTTGAGGTCAGAGAAACAGGAGAATGCACCTGTCACATACAGAAGGTTTGCTAGACGTGTATGTGCACACACACACACACACACACACATACACACACACACACACACACACGCTCACATGTGGCCATTTGCACAAAAACTTCACAATCTTCAAATCCTCAATGATACTTGTACAGTCACCATGCCATTTGTCAATAATACTCCAGTAAACACAATACAGAACTGCATTGGTAAGAACGCCATGTAACCTTTAGAATATCAGTACTAGTGTGTACACCACTGTTCACTTCATTGTAGAGAGGTGGTGACTCTGAGAGATGGGGGACGTGTTGCTTTGGACTGGACCATTGCAGATTTTGTTACGAGTGAATTCACCCCCATTCTGCTCATGCTACCTGGACTGACAGGTGCGGTTATGCTACCATGAATATTTGTTCAGATGTTGGATGAAATCAGGCTACATTGTCCTCAAATAGGTGAAAGTAAATCGCAAAGGAGTGTTGAGCAAAATCTATAATATAATATTACAGTGAATACTCGTTAATCTGCCGCAATTCCTTTTCAAAGAATATGGTGGATTAATGAGTTTGGCGGATTAACTGGATATCCATTGGTACTTGTACATTATATTGGTATTGGGAAATTGTGGTGGATTAATAGGTTTGGCCGATAAAGCGGTGTATGGTGGATTAACGAGAATTCACTGTATATAATAATATAATGATATGTTTATCTTATGATGAAGCCATACATCAAAGGATGCAGGTGTGCAGTAAATCAATTACTGCACTGTGCACTGATTGCAGTGTTTTGAAAACATGCTTTAACTTACTTATCTCTTTAAAATCAAATGCAGAAAGCTTTAAATTGGGAGAAGTTGCCATTACATATCTCTTCAAAAAATCTTCGCTAACAATCAAAGTGTAGTTGTGTGCCTTGTTGAACACCCCAAAACTTCAACTCATCTTCACTATTAAATTTTTCTACAATGAAATTGTATTCTAAAACACCAGCGAAGACTTTTTTATTGAAAAAATAAGTTTCAATGAAATCATTTAATAGTAAATAGAATGCAATTGACCAAGAAAAGGTGTGTATATGTAATATGTGTGTATTTAGGAGTCCTCTTTCTATTGCCAGCCGTTGTTTCATCACAAAACAGGCTCCTCTTCGTGGAACTACGTCACGCACCTGGCGAATGACGGTCAGGTGATGAGGTACCGCAGTGCAGTTTTGAATCAAAGAGGAGTCTCCAACATACACATGGGGGTGAGTGCCCTTCATGTAGCACTTGTATTTGAATGACAGTTATAGAGTTGACTTTGAATACATACGTAGTAGGCTAGTAATTTGTTGGTTAGTACACTCAGTCCTGGTTAGTACACACTCCTGGTTGGTACACACTCCTGGTTAGTACACACTCCTGGTTAGTACACACTCCTGGTTAGCACACACTCCTGGTTAGCACACATTCTTGGTTAGTGCACACTCCTGGTTAGTACACATTCCTGGTAGATATATACACACTCCTGGTTAGTACACTCTCCTGGTTAGTACACACTCCTGGTTAGTACACATTCCCGGTTAGTACACATTCCTGGTTAGTACACACTCCTGGTTAGTACACCCTCCTGGTTAGTACATACTCCTGGTTAGTACACACTACTGGTTAGTACACCCTCCTGGTTAGTACATACTCCTGGTTAGTACACATTCCTGGTTAGTACACACTCCTGGTTAGTACATACTCCTGGTTAGTTTACGCCCCTGGTTAGTATAAGAACACCTGATTAGTAGACTTCACTTGGTCCCTAGCTCATGTACACTATGCCAACCACTACTGGTAGCAAATATCTCTGAAAAGAAGTACAGATTTGGTGATTTTGATATCAAGGTACAGTACTAGTGTACCCACCAAGCTAATTGATATTCCTGGTGTACTGTCGGTCAGATGTGGTCCACTACGTCAGGGATGACTGCACGTGTTGTCATCGAATAGTTCACTGTTGTCATTCTGTTTCACCTTGTCATGTGCAGACACCGAAGATGTACTGTGCAACCAGCACCGACGACCTGCAGGATGTGGTGGACCACATTGTAGCATGTTTTCCACAAGCACCTATTGTTGGAGTGGGAGTCTCCATAGGCGGGTTGGTGTATTCTTTAGTGACAGTCTGGGATGTAGTTACCGTGTGCATGCATAGAGTGACCACAGTCTCTAACAATAGTACAACTTGCTTGGTATCCTAGTTAGCACACACTCCTGGTTAGTACACACTCCTGGTTAGCACACACCCCTGGTTAGTACACACTCCTGGTTAGCACACACTCCTGGTTAGTACGTACTCCTGGTTAGCACACACTCCTGGTTAGTACACACTCCTGGTTAGTACACACTCCTGGTTAGTACACACTCCTGGTTAGCACACACTCCTGGTTAGTACACACTCCTGGTTAGCACACACTCCTGGTTAACATGCACTCCTGGTTAACACGCACTCCTGGTTAGCACACACTCCTATTTAGTACATACTCCTGCTCTTGTCTCCAGGATGATACTGACCAGCTACCTTTTTGAGTATGGTGATAACAGTCACTTGAGCTGTGTCATCACACTGTGTACGCCATGGGACATGTTTGCAGTTTCCAATGCTTTGGAGAAATTCCCAAGCAAACAATTATACAACAAATACCTTTGTGAGAACATGAAAGATATTGTATTAAGGTGTGTTGGCACAT
>OZ026561.1:1604546-1649546 GCA_964020155.1 Chondrilla cf. caribensis
TACGTATGTTTAGATGTTGGATAAGGAGTCAAATTTTCATTGGAGATTGTGATCAGGGTTCCTTTGTGTTAATCTCACCTTGTCATAGCATGCTACTTACCAAGTACCTCCATGAATGTGGGCCCAGTAGCAATTTGATTGGCGTGGTGACGATTTCGTCACTATGGGACCCAGTGGCAAGTCGGGAAAAGTTGTTGTCTTTTCCTAACAAGTACATCTACAACTACTTCTTTGCCAGGAAACTACGTAACATGTTACTAAGGTGGGTTCATGTTTCATTGTTAGTGTGTATTATACAGCATCAGCACATTTGTATGGTGTACTGTAAGAACAATGAAACCTGTCTAATTTGGTCACCTATGGGACCGCCTGTACAGTGTAACCTGTCTAATGTGGTCACCTATGGGACCTCATGTACAGTGGAACATGTCTAATGTGGTCACCTGTGGGACCTCATGTACAGTGTAACCTGTCTAATGTGGTCACCTATGGGACCTCACGTACAGTGGAACCTGTCTAATGTGGTCACCTATGGGACCTCACGTACAGTGGAACATGTCTAATGTGGTCACCTATGGCTGGATTAGACAGGTGGTTGTGTTGTTGGAATCAAAGTGTGTATGAGAGTTTAATATCTCTGTACAACCATGTGTAATAATTACGTAATCACACATACATTATGCAGACAGGAGAGTGATTTTGAGGGGAGACCAGATGTTGCTTTTGATATAAAATCTGTACACAAGGTTAGCTATCCACACACTCAGCACTCTGTACACATAAGCACATGCATGCATGCACACACAGACACACACACACACAGACACACACACACACACACACACACACACACACACACACACACACACACACACACACACACACACACACACACACACACACACACACACACACACACACACACACACACACACACACACACACACACACACACACACACACACACACAGACATACATACCTACACATGCACGCACACACACACGCATACACACAATTTGCAAAAATGATCAGAGTATACCTTTTTTGACTTCTAACTCTTGTTGTATCAACACCACATATATTCTACTGTATGTACTAGTGATCAGTAATGCAGTTCCTTACTAATTACCTCATCAGGTGAAGACGCTTGAAGACTTTGACAAGCATGTAACTATAAAAGTGTTCAAGTATTCCTCTATTGATGAGTACTACAGGGATTGTATGAACAAGAAGAGGGTTTCCACTATCAGGACACCACTCATTTCCATCAATGCTACTGATGATCCTTTTGTTCCTGCATTTAGTGAGTTGTCGTAGATGTCAGCTGGATATACGTACATAGTGTTTGTGTTGCAGGATCTCTGTATACACGCATGCAAATTGAAGCCCATGCAGGCACAGCCCACACAGTTGCATGTATTCAGACATGTTGACATGCTGGCATACCCATAGAGATACACTCTTAGACACACCCAAAAAGATACACTTGTACAGGCACAACCACATAGGTATGGTATTATAATTATAACCGTGATATGCCCATACAGAGTACAGGAGTGGGTGTGCCTGACGTATGGGTGTGTCTGATTTTATAGGGGTGCTTGTAGGCCAATAAGAAGCATGTGAAGTGCATGTGTATACACATATAATATATGTATATGATAAGTCTATATTGTATCCTTTTGCATAGGCGTATCAAAGGCAAAAGTGTGCACATATTATATGTGATATGTGCACACTTCCTCTGATATGTGCACACTTGCTGATCGATTGATTGATGTCAATTAATTACCATCGATCGATTAATTAATGTCACTTAGCTATACCATCGCACAATAATGACAGCGTCACAACAGTAGCCTTTAGTAAAGTTTCTCTAAATCGTTAGTTGTTCTTCTACAGGAGATATGTTCGCCGAAAATAATCACAGCGTAGCAATTATTCAAGTTACAGTGTCACAACAATTGAAAGTACAGTAGTCTTACTAAAGTCTAAGAGGAGTTTCTGTAAAATTGTTAGTACTAACTAAGATGTTAGGAAAGCGTCATTTTACAGGATATATGTTCTCCTTATCGTCCTTTTGGCAGCGCGGGAGTGGAGGCTGTTCCTCGTATCTGTATACGTGCCGGGAGAATTTCGTTCTTGAGAACTTTCAAAAACTGGGCTTTTAACTCCTGATCGAAAATTATCCCAATCGGTAATTTGATCAATGAAACTAAAAATATCGGCACATTCGACGGAATCCATAGAACAAATCGATACACAGCAGCAGTTTGAAAGGACATAACTACTACATATTATACACTCCTATAGGCATAGGTACACTTCCTATCCTCCTATATGATACAAATTAATTGTTGATACCTTTTACTATAGTGCATATTATCTATGCTTCAACTCGATATTCTCCTGTCTGCAGGTTTGCCGGTGGAAGAGTTCCAAACCAACCCGCTGACAGTTCTTGTATTGACAAAACGAGGTGGTCATTTTGGTTTCATTGAAGGTCTTCTACCCACTGGTGGAACATGGATGAACCGAGCTCTTAGGCAATGCCTTCACGCCCTTCAGCATCATAATAACTGACACAAGAATAATATTAACAAAATTAATGAAATCAAGTAATAATATTATAAATATTATTTGTGCTGTACATAATTTCTCATGCTTGTATATAATATTAAATAGTAACCTCACATGTAATACGTAATAATTATTATATAATATATTAAACATCAGTAATTTGAATTATAATGATATTATTTATGCACATAATATATATATATCATACAATCTATAGGTAGAAAATGGCACGTAGGTTATTATTGCTGGACGTGACCGGGACACTCATTCGAGTACGGGGCAGCGTAGGAGATCTATGTAAGTTTATGCTACGCCGACACTAGCAACGTGGTGTACATTACTTATAACTACTGTTCCACGCAGTCCAAAGCTGCCAGAGATATTCTAGGGGTTAGCAGAGAACAAGCTGATCCGGTCCAATTAGACAAATTGTTCAAGTTAGTCGAATGATAGATTTGGATTTGCTGAAGTACTTTGACATATTGGTTGTGTCCAGAAAGGTGGGTCACATGAAGCCAAGCCTGCTTATTTTTCAGCTTCTAATTGAGAAAACTGGAATGGAACCCAAAGAAATTGTTCACGTCGGGAATTCTCTGGTATGCTGTATATGTGCCTGAATAATTATAGCTATATACTTGTGTGTGTGTGTGTGTGTGTGTGTGTGTGTGTGTGTGTGTGTGTGTGTGTGTGTGTGTGTGTTTGTGTGTGTGTGTGTGTGCATGTGTGTGCATGTGTGTGTGTGTGTGTGCGTGTGTGTGCATGTGCGTATGTGTGTGTGCTTGTATATACATGTATGTTATCTTCTGTTACAAATGTGTGATATTGTCATTATCTGCTGTTGCATCTCAAAACTAGTGAAATTTGTGTTGGATTGTAGTCTCTTCACTACATCTTGTGTAGGGGAACGACTACTTACCTCCGAGGGAACTCGGGATGCAGTCATATCTTATCCTGAGGAATCCTTTGGATTCCCTCACCATCAGAACTGAAGGGCTCGATGTCATTTCGTCCCTGACTGACTTATATACCAAGAACCTCATTTGACCCTCAAGTACACCAAGTATACGGAACTTTATATTATTATGTATCTTTTTGTACAGTTCATACTTATACGTATTGTACATGTAAGAATATGATACATGTATAAATTGATTGTGTTTAATATTATAATAATTCAATTGAAAATCATCAGCTTTTGCTGGTTCATTGGATAAATCATGTAATGTAAATGAGGCATCTCCTTTAGAGGACTTTCCGTATACTTTTAGGGGAAGAACATCTCTGTTATTTTTAATTCAAGTGAGAATTAATTCCAGGGGCTGGAATCACTTGAACGTTCATTGAAGCCGTTGTGCTTGAATTCCAGCCAAATCGAAATGGCCCCGAAAATTAATAAAAAAAGGTCACCCACTCAGGGTCGAATACACCTATATTATGGAGAGCTTTACAGGGACTTTCCACAGATACTGTGTACTTGCGTCATTCCGCGAATGCAGAAGACACTATTCTAGCTGGGAGGTCAGCCGCGAGTCCCAAAGCTCCCCCCTACGGTTCTTTGTAGAGAGTATGCGACTGACCACCAGGAAGTGAGCTCTTTTTTTTTCATGGAAAAAAACCGTCCTATGGAGGATTCGAACCCGCGACCTGGAGCCTAGAATCGTGTCACCTGACCACCCCGCCACCGTGACCTATCTGTTTTATTACTATTATCTGCACTATTTATAGTTGCCCTTAATGTTCAATTCGAAAACTAGGCCGCCTCCAGGGGCTGGAATCACTTGATCGTGTCTAATAGGTTTGAAAGAACCTTCGCTAAAGATATTACGTTCGTCGAAGTCATTACGCTCGAATTCTAGATCAAATTCTAATTCTCGGCGTTTTGAAATCGGCCATTTTTTTCGCACAATCTACCACTTAGGACGGGATATTATATCGAGCGAACATGCCAAATTAAATTGCAGTTTCAGTGAAGGGTGAGAAGGTGAATGTTGTTAACCTAGAAAATGGCGCGTAGGTTATTATCGCTGGACGTGACCGGGACACTCATTCGAGTACGGGGCAGCGTAGGAGAAATCTATGTAAGTTTATGCTACGACCCTAGCAACGTGGTGTACATTACTTATAACTACTGTTCCACGCAGTCCAAAGCTGCCAGAGATATTCTAGGGGTTAGCAGAGAACAAGCTGATCCGGTCCAATTAGACAAATCGTTCAAGTTAGTCGAATGATAGAATTATTGTACGTGGCCTCTTCTACTTGTGATCTGAAGAACTCTGTGTTATGGCCCAGGAACTCCCACGATGCCATGGTTCAAGCTATTCCTAATTTCGGATCCACAGCAGGAATGACTTCAAGGCAGTGGTGGACGGAGGTCTGTGGAAGCTGTGGGTGTAACTGGGTGATGTAAAGACTTGGAATCCAAGTATCCTTCTGTCAAGAAACCAACCAAAGAAGTAAGTACTCAACTCCCTTTGACCGTAGATGTAGGATCTAAGTATGTTTGGTGTGTGTTAGTATGTATGTATGTATGTACAAACACACACACACACACACACACACACACACACCTATTGATTATGCCCTTCACTTCTGCTATTCCCTGTCACCAAGGTGATGACAGATACAAAGGAGGTTATTGGGAATGCGTGGAAGAGTGGAACCGAGCGTGTGTCTAACCTCCCCGGAGCCGGACTGGTGGGGTCCTCCTACAGTGGCAGCAAGAGTGTGGTTGTGTCCACCACCGGCTGCGTGAAGAGTGCCTATTCGGGGACCGTTGGTATGATTTCAAGTGGCTACACCTCCGGCAAGGAGAAGCTCGCTAGTGGCTACACCTCCGGCAAGGAGAAGCTTGCTAGTGGCTACACCTCCGGCAAGGAGAAGCTTGCTAGTGGCTACACCTCTGGTAAAGATTATGTTGTGGAGGGCATTAAGTCTGGATCTGTTTATGTCAGTGAGACCCGTGCCGGCATGCTGATTGGTGGAGGTGTAGGACGTCTGCTGAATGCCACTAATTCTGTGGTTGATTACGTTCTCCCGGAAGACAGTGAAGAGGTTGAGAAAGATGAAGAAGAAGAGAAGCATGAGGATGAGTCTGGTTCCTTTGTTCTTGAAGAGGACGAGGGACAGATTGAAAAGGCAAGGATCATCTCCAGAAAGATCCGTGCCCGAATGTATCATCGCACGATGAATCGCCTCCACGCTGTTCAGGAACTGTACCTGTCTCTCCTGACATCACTGAAGGCCCACACCGAGCTAGTAAGCCACTCTACACCTGTGTGCATGCCCTTCACTCCCCCACCATCACTTCATGTCACATTCTGTCCAGTTGAAGGTGGCTCATGCCGTGAAGGACATCCCGGTTCAAGGCTACCACACTGTGGAGGAGTACCTGCAGAAAGTGAAGGCAGGAGACATAAAGCTGGTCCCTGGTGGCCTGGAAGACAAGTTGAAGTGGATCAAGGAGAAATCTGGAAAGGTACGTACTTAGTCTGTGTGATTTGAGAGAGATGGCTTTTGTAACCAATGTTGATGTCAGTGTATGTGTGACCATTGTTGATGGAGTGTTTGTGTGTGTGTGTGTGTGTGTGTGTGTGTGTGTGTGTGTGTGTGTGTGTGTGTGTGTGTGTATTTAAAGGTGAGTTGAACCACCCCATGAAGTCTTGTGTAGTGATTGAGATTGGTGTCCCCCGAATACTGCATCTAATTCAAGGCATGGCTTGTGCCATTGCTCACAGGTGACTTACCAGAGTGTGTTGGAGAGTGCCAGGAACACAGCTGGTGACATCATCACGTCTGCACAGTCTTTGCTCAAAGCGGCTTCATACTTCCCCCACACCCTGAGAGAGGGGGCCACCAGAGCTGTCCACAGTGCCACTTCAGTGCTGGAGTCCCTTCGCAAGGTGGGCAGCCTATTACAGTTTGCTGTCAAGTGCATGTACGTAATATGTACAGTGTTCATGTGGCTCACATCTGTGCTCTCCACACTTTAGGCTAAACTGCCTTCAGATGTACCCAAGTCCACTCAGAATGCCATCAGCGGGTTCATTGAACGACAGATGGAGTATGCTAACTGTGTGGGCAGCAATGCGTCCTCCACTCTAAGCTAATATGTGAGTCTCCCAAAGGTCATGTTAACCTGCACATGAGTATCCCAAAGGTCATGTCATGTTCACCTGTACATGAGTCTCCCAAATGTTATGTCATGTTAACCTGTACATGAGTCTCCCAAAGGTCAAGTAGTTCACCTGTACATGAGTCTCCCAAATGTCATGTCATGTTAACCTGTACATGAGTCTCCCAAAGGTCATGTCATGTTCACCTGTACATGAGTCTCCCAAAGGTCATGTAGTTCACCTGTACATGAGTTTCCCAAAGGTCATATTGAGTTCACCTGTACATGAGTCTCCCAAAGGTCATGTCATGTTCACCTGTACATGAGTCTCCCAAAGGTCATGTAGTTCACCTGTACATGAGTTTCCCAAAGGTCATGTAGTTCACAACTGTACACAACTATGACTTTCCTAAGTGGTTGCTCAGGGTGCATTGTTGCAATGATGTAATTGTAGCTAATGCAATTAGGCATGTACCTGTGATCTTTTGGGTGTAATATATTGTGATAACAAACAAATTATTTTTTCTTTGACCTTTACCCTTTGTGGTATGCAGCTGTATCTGGGAAAGAGTGACAAGTCTACGACCACTAACGAATCGGATGAAACTATTATCCCTGGGGATACTGCGACCAAAGATAACACCAACACAGACGATCCTCTGAGCAAACGGCCAGTGGATGTAGAGGACTACCTTCTGAGCAGTGAAGAAAGCGATGGAGACAGTGATGGGGACAGCGATGATGAAGAAGATGAAGGCACTGGTTTCAAAGTCACTGTTTCTACTCCGGAAGATGGTTACGATACCTTGGATTGATTAAAACATTAATTTCATTATTGAAGCTTTCAGAATAATAGGCTTAGTTACATACTGCTCTTACATTGGAGAAAACTCCTTTAGATTGAGTTTTGTAGCCAACTCATTATTGCTGTGTATAATGGAATAAAATTTGAACCAGTAATTCTAGTTGAAGAAGCTCATTAGGGCTGCCACCCCGCATTACTCGGGCATCTCCTTTAGGGGAAGAACATTCGCTGTTATTTTTAATTCAATTGAGAACGTTCATTGAAGCCGTTGTACTCGAATTCCAGCCAAATCGAAATGGCCCCGATAATTAATAAAAAGGGTCGAATACACCTATATTATGGAGAGCTTTACAGGGACTTTCCACAGATACTGTGTACTTGCGTCATTCCGCAAATGCAGAAGACACTATTCTAGCTGGGAGGTCAGCCGCGAGTCCCAAAGCTCCCCCCTACGGTTCTTTGTAGAGA
Organism: Chondrilla cf. caribensis; assembly: GCA_964020155.1. Taxonomy (NCBI): domain Eukaryota; kingdom Metazoa; phylum Porifera; class Demospongiae; order Chondrillida; family Chondrillidae; genus Chondrilla; species Chondrilla cf. caribensis. The sequence continues at coordinate 1,612,513 of OZ026561.1, forward strand.
GTATGCGACTGACCACCAGGAAGTGAGCTCTTTTTTTTCATGGAAAAAAACCGTCCTATGGAGGATTCGAACCCGCGACCTGGAGCCTAGAATCGTGTCACCTGACCACCCCGCCACCGTGACCTATCTGTTTTATTACTATTATCTGCACTATTTATAGTTGCCCTTAATGTTCAATTCGAAAACTAGGCCGCCTCCAGGGGCTGGAATCACTCGATCGTGTCTAATAGGTTTGAAAGAACCTTCGCTAAAGATATTACGTTCGTCGAAGTCATTACGCTGGAATTCTGAATCAAATTCTAATTCTCGGCGTTTTGAAATCGGCCATTTTTTTCGCACAATCTACCGCTTAGGACGGGATATTATATCGAGCGAACATGCCAAATTATATTGCAGTTTCAGTGAAGGGTGAGAAGGTGAATGTTGTTAACCTAGAAAATGGCGCGTAGGTTATTATCGCTGGACGTGACCGGGACACTCATTCGAGTACGGGGCAGCGTAGGAGAAATCTATGTAAGTTTATGCTACGACACTAGCAACGTGGTGTACATTACTTATAACTACTGTTCCACGCAGTCCAAAGCTGCCAGAGATATTCTAGGGGTTAGCAGAGAACAAGCTGATCCGGTCCAATTAGACAAATCGTTCAAGTTAGTCGAATGATAGAATTATTGGATCAAGTGCAGCGCCTGGACCAGCCATCGTAGCGATTCTGTGACGTCATTATGACATCATACATATCAATTACGTCATTTCGGTACTATTTATAGCGTAGTATTAATCATAGCATTAATTATAACTCTAATATACACATTAAATCAACATTAAATGGGATTTATGAATATAATTATCGTTTCGGCGCGTAATTTAAGAGTTCAAGCTGTTTAGAATGTCTTTACTTGATCTTGGCCCTGTTCTTTTTGGTGGCAATGATGGCATAATTTCCTACATGAAAAGTAAGTAGGTATGAATTAACATAATATCATACTATTAGTACAAAACAATAATTACTATGTAGGTAAGCAACTTCTGTCCAGTTCTAAGAACTGCCCTAATTGCAGTACACCAGGCAACCCCCAACCCATGAATTGGGAAACAAGAGGGGATGGGGCAGATGGATATAGATGGAGATGTCCAGTGTCATCCTGCAGGAAATCTGTGGGTATTCGCAAGGGAACCTTCTTTGAAAAGACTGTAATAAGTCTGCAGAAGTGGTTACTCTTGATTTATTGGTGGTCAAGAGAATACCCAGTGAGTGCAGCCATGGAAGAGGCTAAAGTGTCAAAACACACGGCCATTGATGTATACCAATGGCTACGTGAAATTTGCTCATCGAAGTTGTTGGCAACGAGCATTAAATTAGGTGGTGCAAATAAAATTGTACAAATTGACGAGAGTCTTTTCCGCCACAAGCCAAAGGTAAACAAGTGAAATAATTACATTCAATTTGTCCAATAGTGTATCTTTCAATGATCCTACTTTTGCATTCTTGCATGATTAGTATCAAAGAGGTCGTCGGACAACCCAAGAAAAATGGGTTTTCGGTATGGTGGATTGCAGCACATCTCCTGCTCTAGGATACATGGAAACCGTTCCAGATAGGACTGCAACCACCTTGTTGCCGATTATCCAGGCCCACATTCTGCCAGGGACTACAATCCATTCAGATCAGTGGCGGGCCTACCAGAGAGTGCAATCTCTACCAAATGTTTCCCAGTATAGGACAGTCAACCACTCAGTAAATTTTGTCGACCCCCAAACTGGAACGCACACTCAAAACATTGAGTCCTACTGGGCCAGAGTTAAACTAAAGTTCAAAAGAATGAAGGGTGTATACTCCGAACATTTAAACTCGTATTTGGACGAGTTTTTATGGCGAGAAAGACATGGGAAGACCAGTGAGGAGACCTTTAACAACATCATTGCGCATATAGCTGATATTTATCCGGTGTAGGTACAGGTGTAATCAACACAACATAACAAACATACAGCAAAATAACCTGAACAAATCAAAAAGTCATGGAACGATTAAAATCTACAAAAATCAACTTATCTTCCATTTTTCAGTTATTCTATTCCGTGTAACCTTCATAGCCATCTTTTTATATCACCACCTCTTTTTGTGTTGGAGCTACAGCTTCACGAATCTTCACTTTTTTTAGTTTGTCTTCAAGATGACTGAAACACGAGTGAAAATTACTACTGACGCTATTACTATGCTATAAATAGTACCGAAATGACGTAATTGATATGTATGACGTCATAATGACGTCACAGAATCGCTACGATGGCTGGTCCAGGCGCTGCACTTGATCCGAATTATTGTACGTGGCCTCTTCTACTTGTGATCTGAAGTACTCTGTGTTATGGCCCAGGAACTCCCACGATGCCATGGTTCAAGCTATTCCTAATTTCGGATCCACAGCAGGAATGACTTCAAGGCAGTGGTGGACGGAGGTCTGTGGAAGCTGTGGGTGTAACTGGGTGATGTAAAGACTTGGAATCCAAGTATCCTTCTGTCAAGAAACCAACCGAAGAAGTAAGTACTCAACTCCCTTTGACCGTAGATGTAGGATCTAAGTATGTTTGGTGTGTGTTAGTATGTATGCATGTATGTACAAACACACACACACACACACACACACACACACCTATTAATTATGCCCTTCACTTCTGCTATTCCCTGTCACCAAGGTGATGACAGATACAAAGGAGGTTATTGGGAAAGTGTGGAAGAGTGGAACCGAGCGTGTGTCTAACCTCCCCGGAGCCGGACTGGTGGGGTCCTCCTACAGTCCCAGCAAGAGTGTGGTTGTGTCCACCACCGGCTGCGTGAAGAGTGCCTATTCGGGGACCGTTGGTATGATTTCAAGTGGCTACACCTCCGGCAAGGAGAAGCTCGCTAGTGGCTACACCTCCGGCAAGGAGAGGCTCGCTAGTGGCTACACCTCCGGCAAGGAGAAGCTTGCTAGTGGCTACACCTCCGGCAAGGAGAAGCTCGCTAGTGGATACACCTCCGGCAAGGAGAGGCTTGCTAGTGGCTACACCTCCGGCAAGGAGAAGCTTGCTAGTGGCTACACCTCCGGCAAGGAGAAGCTTGCTCGTGGCTACACCTCCGGCAAGGAGAAGCTTGCTAGTGGCTACACCTCTGGCAAGGAGAAGCTCGCTAGTGGCTACACCTCTGGTAAAGATTATGTTGTGGAGGGCATTAAATCTGGATCTGTTTCTGTCAGTGAGACCCGTGCCGGCATGCTGATTGGTGGAGGTGTAGGACGTCTGCTGAATGCCACTAATTCTGTGGTTGATTACGTTCTCCCGGAAGACAGTGAAGAGGTTGAGAAAGATGAAGAAGAAGAGAAGCATGAGGATGAGTCTGGTTCCTTTGTTCTTGAAGAGGACGAGGGACAGATTGAAAAGGCAAGGATCATCTCCAGGAAGATTCGTGCCCGAATGTATCGTCGCACGATGAATCGCCTCCACGCTGTTCAGAAACAGTACGAGTCCCTCCTGACATCACTGAAGGCCCACACCGAGCTAGTAAGCCACTCTACACCTGTGTGCATGCCCTTCACTCCCCCACCATCACTTCATGTCACATTCTGTCCAGTTGAAGGTGGCTCATGCCGTGAAGGACATCCCGGTTCAAGGCTACCACACTGTGGAGGAGTACCTGCAGAAAGTGAAGGCAGGAGACATAAAGCTGGTCCCTGGTGGCCTGGAAGACAAGTTGAAGTGGATCAAGGAGAAATCTGGAAAGGTACGTACTTAGTCTGTGTGATTTGAGAGAGATGGCTTTTGTAACCAATGTTGATGTCAGTGTATGTGTGACCATGGTTGAGGGAGTGTGTGTGTGTGTGCATGTGCGTGTGTGTGTGCATGAGTGTGTGTGTGTGTGTGTGTGTGTGTGTGTGTGTGTGTGTGTGTGTGTGTGTGTGTGTGTGTGTGTGTGCTTGTGCATGTATGTTATATATTTTCTGTTACAAATGTGTGATATTGTCATTATCTGCTGTTGCATCTCAAAACTAGTGAAATTTGTGTTGGATTGTAGTCTCTTCACTACATCTTGTGTAGGGGAACGACTACTTACCTCCGAGGGAACTCGGGATGCAGTCTTATCTTATCCTGAGGAATCCATCGGATTCCCTCACCATCAGAACTGAAGGGCTCGATGTCATTTCGTCCCTGGCTGACTTACGTATATACCAAGAACCTCGTTTGACCCTCAAGTACACCAAGTATACGGAACTTTATATTATTATGTATCTTTTTGTACAGTTCATACTTATACGTATTGTACATGTAAGAATATGATACATGTATAAATTGATTGTGTTTAATATTATAATAATTCAACTGAAAATCATCAGTGTTTGCGGGTTTATTGGATAAATCATGTAATGTAAATGAGGCATCTCCTTTAGGGGAAGAACATTCGCTGTTAAGTCAAGTGAGAACGTTGTGCTCGAACTCCAGCCAAATCGAAATGGCCCCGAAAATTAATGAAAAAGGTCACCCACTCAGGGTCGAATACACCTATATTATGGAGAGCTTTACAGGGACTTTCCACAGATACTGTGTACTTGCGTCATTCCGCAAATGCAGAAGACACTATTCTAGCTGGGAGGTCAGTAGTAGAATCGTGTCACCTGACCACCCCGCCACCGTGACCTATCTATTTTATTACTATTATCTGCACTATTTATAGTTGCCCTAAATGTTCAAATAAATTTCAAATTCTAATTCTCGGCGTTTTGAAATCGGCTATTTTTTCGCACAATCTACCGCTTAGGACGGGATATTATATCGAGCGAACATGCCAAATTAAATTGCAGTTTCAGTAAATGGTGAGAAGGTGAATGTTGTTAACCTATAATGACAAAATATGGAACAATGTGTTCATTCTCATCGAATATTATATTATTATATACTGTGATGAACTACACTATTTTTAATCAGATTTAGTTACATTATACATTTCTTCTCATTTTATAGGCAAATTCACACATGCGGCATTTGTAATCTGCTCTAAAGCAATACTTATCCATCATTCTCTTAGTGCGATCCCACTCAAAGTTGCTTGTATGATACTTGAACAGTTCATCGTCCTCTGCCACTCGCTTCATGTACTCGGCCAACTCCTTTGGACCTGAGAACTTGTGAGGATCAATGAATGTATGGTTTCCTGGAACCCAATCGTAGATGTCAGGTGGTCCCAGGTAAACAGGTATAGCTCCACCTTGATAAGCTGTCCATATTTTCTCTGTGATGTAGTCTTGTTGGATGAGATTTTCAAATGTTATCAACATTCGGTAGGATTGCAATGTTGTGGAGATAATGTTATTCCTATCACCATATCGAGACTGTTGTTTTGGAACGTTATGAAGACATTTTCCATATGAATCAACATGAATGTACTTCATGATTTTCTTTATATAATCAGTTCGCCACTTGAAGCTGCAATCAGAGAGAAAGAGTGCAGCTGCCTTGGTTCGCTTAGCTGGATCAGATGGTGGTTGACCTTCGAATATGTCTGGGAATGCCATACAAGAAGGCCTCCAGTAGGCATCTGAAGTTAGGAATTGATCAATTCGAAAATCAGCCAAGTCTAGTTGTTGATAATTCCGGCCAGTTCCTCTCAAAGCCTCAGAATTGAATACAATCAGTGTTTGCCCTTGACAGTAACGCAACGGCCCATTGCTATCGATGAAGTTGACAAATCGGAACACAGCAGCAGAAAATTTGTCAGCACTTTGCAAGTTACACTTCACACCATCAGGTAAGTTACAAGATGTACTGTTCAAGCGAAAAAACTTGGGCCTCTTTGAAAAAAATCCATTTAGTCTGTCCCGTGACTCCATGTATATCGACACCACCTTGTCATCCTCCCTGTGACATGGTGGAAGATTGGGAGGTTCTGTATTGTAAGTTCTCTTTGGATTAAGTGAATCTGGATGTAGAGTACTAGTTGGTCTCTTAGACAGTGGTCCATCAAGTGGTAGGTAATCCAAAGCCTTGAGATTTATTTCCTGTTTGTCAGCTGTCTTGTCAATATGTTTTTCTGTTGGCTGCCCATGTTGTGGTGTGTTACTTGAAGAAGAAAGATTTGTTTCGACTGTGTCTACTTTTCTATCAATGTGTTTGTCAGGGACAGTTAACGTTGTTGGCTTTTTATAGATATGTTGCAGTGTGTTACTTGAAGATGAGGGATTTGTTGCAACTGTGTCTAGTACATCCCCATCAATGTGTTGGTCAGGGACGATTGTTGGCTCTCCATGTTGTGGTGTGTTACTTGGTGATGAAGAAGTTGCTTTTGTTCCATGCACTTCTACCTTCCCATTGATATATTCTTCAGTAACAACTTGTCGGTGCCCTTGTCGCTGTGTGCCATTCAAAATAGTTGGATTTGTATTATTAAGCTTGACTGCCATTTTGTTAGCACCATTCTCGTTAACGAATACTGAAAGACTGTCGATTGGATTAGGATAGTGTGTATAATAGCTATAAAAGTATAACATACTGATAATAAGTGATGCAGTGAAAATATAAAGGAGACAGTGGAGCCTACGCTTCCTCTTGGATGGTTTTACCGATGAAGTGGATGCTACTTTGAATTTCATGTCTTTGGTTGTATTTAATGAAATCTGTTGCAATTCACAAATGATGGGCTTCTATAAAATAGAAAAATTTAATACATATTATGCACATATTATTTCACTGATATACGGGTAATATTATAATTACAATCTGCCTGAATTAAAAGTAGCTTCAGCTCTGCACTAATAATTTTATTGTAAACATGTTACGAAAGCTAAGCGTACAGCTGTACATTCACGATGCGATAATTAATTAACCATACTGTACAGTAGATAATAATATTATTGACATAGACATAATATTGATGTAGGGACAATTGGTGTCTTTCCATGTCGTACATGTAGAGTTGAAAATATATAACATCATCATTACCAATAAAAATAATTATTGAATAATATAGATTCAAAACTACTTATATAACTACATCACAGGGTACATCGAAAATGTAGTTCTTATAAGCACCATAGTTTTGATAATAAGCTGAATGTTTTACACCTTCAGTATAATATGGTAGTATGGACAGTTCAAGTATGGACAAGTTAAAATACATGCACACACTATGAGTATGAAGCTGCATTTCAATTGAAGTGTTAATTCAAACCAACTTAAGGCATGAAGTGTCATTGAATGACAAAGACACATACATTGATCCCAAATATTTCCTGAGACTAACCACTGGCAGGAAAGCTTTGGAAAACAATTTTTAAACGTAAGTTATACCTGACCTCCTGTTTGAATCATGTTGCTGTCTCTTACTAATGAAATCTGTTAATAGTTGATTACTTTCTTAGACTAGTATATCAACAAGAGGCAGATCTAAGTTCAGCAGTTCTATCCGACATCGTTGAGCTGTCATCCCTACATAGCTTCGATTATATCTTGTAAAGTGTTAATCAGGAAGATATTTATCTAGGTATTATTGCTGGAACTGGATTTTTTAGAGGGGAATTACAAACTGCAGTGATCTAATAATTTCCAAGTCGGCAGACATCCTCTTAATGAACCTAATACATTCTGTTACACCGAAAGCTACCACGACCAATGTTTCAAAGATGTACAAATTGAAGAATGCAGCAAAGAACAAAAAAGACATGGCATAGCACAGCTCTTCATATACAGTGAAACCCCTCTAAACCAAACACCCCTGGGACAAATGAAAATGTTCGCTTTAGGGGGGTTTTCAGAGATGTACCAATTAAGTCATGGCGGTGAACTCCAGAGACGTCACCGAGAGGTATGATTCGATTGTAGAAGCAAATGGATCCGAGATGATAGTTATATGCGAAGTACATGCAGAATATGTCAGCATGAAGAAATAGAAGGTCTATGTAAATGCGCCTTTAGTCGCCTTTTATAGTATCCACGACTATCCAAGGCATTTAGAATCATTAGTTGTTCGGTGTCACACATACATAAGCCATACATTCCTGATTTTCAACTAGTATCGCATATTGCCACACCTTATTCCGGTCACAGGGGAATAAGGTGTACATTGCGACGCGAGACTAGAATCGAAAAGTTCACTGAAACTTCATTTTGCAGCTACGAATGTTTAAACATAGACACTCTAAACTACGTAACCGTAGTTTAGAGTGTCTATGGTTTAAACACGTAATTGATGATCGTGAGTATTAGGGTAAAGGACTCAAAAGGTATCTCGAACCATATTATTCTCCATAAAGGACCCGATCCTACGAGACGTATAACGAGACTAGAGTTTGAGTGCACACACAAGTCATGCACATTGTTTGATACCATGCATATAGCCGGATCTTCCATACCAACATAATCCTTGATTCTAAAACTACTGGCAAATGGTGAAATACGTACCTAATTGTCGCGTGCGAGTCTGGACGAGGAGGTAGCTCCTGTTCTCCCAGTAGGAAGGAGGCAGTTACGAAAACGAGTACTTGATACGGCCCCTTCCTCATGCAGTATAATATGGCGCCCCTTTCTCGGTCTGACTCGCCAGACTAAACTTATGTAATTCTTTAGTAAAACCCCGCATTACGTTCGTACACCCTCCGGTACAGCTCACCACTACTGCTGAGGGTTAGTTCTTAACCTTAGCATCACACCTTCCAAACGTACAAGAACATGACAACAACAGCTCTATGGGAGGTTGTGTGCATTCAGCATGCAGTGTTGGATGTTAAGGGTCTTTCTGACCACAGCACCACATGCACAGTGTATAAACCTATAAGATCTGAAAATCTGAGCAATTTGATGCTTTTGAGGTTTGGGATCGTGATGCCACATGTCATGTGATATGTTGCCATTACGGATACTTAACACCCCATAGGGAGGCTATGTGTACTCAGTGTTAACGTTGTCTGTGGTGCTAAGGATCAATTCCTGGGGATATATCTATCACAGTGTCCACACCTACTTAACAACTCCTTTGGAGGTTGTGTGTACTATTTTTGTGTCCATAGTGTCCAAACCTACAAACTTTGTCCGTGCTATATTATAATACAATTATTGGAAATTCTTTCCTAGCCTGTGTGGGGTGGGTGGGGGGTTACCCATTCAAGCCATGCAAGGTGTTTATTATTGTTCTCACCTCTCAGGTCTTTTAAAATAATATTGCAACATCAGACACGTAATATTATAATTACATGCATCCTCGTAAGCAGTGATTATTATTATTCAACATTTAATTATATTATTGATACTATTATATATCATGCTTATATATTATTCCTTTTGTAAAATGAGCAAAGATTCAAACAATCACACAGTCATTAAAGGTAACAAAACAATTATTAATTCAATAATATGCATATTAATAAATATAATACATTAAAGCATCAACATGCATATTGTTATGATAAATTAAATGAGGAAATTTTTAAAAATACACAATGATTGATGACATGCATGCAATCAGTCTGAATACTAACAGTACTGTACATTTGTTATGAAATATACTACTATTCTGAATTGGACCGAGTTAAATTCTTTTTCATTTTATAGGCAAATTCACACATGCGGCAGGCAAAGTTTGCCTTAGAGCAATACTTATCCATCATTCTCTTAGTGCGATCCCACTCAAAGTTACTTGTATGATACTTGAACAGTTCATCATCCTCTGCCACTCGCTTCATGTACTCGGCCAACTCCTTTGGACCTGAGAACTTGCGAGGATCAATGAATGTATGGTTTCCTGGAACCCAATCGTAGATGTCAGGTGGTCCCATGTAAACAGGTATAGCTCCACCTTGATAAGCAGTCCATATTTTCTCTGTGATGTAGTCTTGTTGGATGAGATTTTCAAATGTTATCAACATTCGGTAGGATTGCACTGTTGTGGAAATAATGTTATTCCTATTCCTAGAATATCGAGACTGTTGTTCTGGAACGTTATGAAAACATTTTCCATATGAATCAACATGAATGTACTTCATGATTTCCTTTATATAATCTGTTCGCCACTTGAAGCTGCACTCAGAGTAAAAGAGTGCAGCTGCCTTGGTTCGCTTAGCTGGATCAGATGGTGGTTGACCTTTGAATATGTCAGGGAATTCCATACATATCGGCTTCCAATAGGCATCTGAAGTTAGGAATTGATCAATTCGAAAATCGGCCAAGTCTAGTTGTTGATAATTCCGGCCAGTCCCTCTCAAAGCCTCAGAATTGAATACTATCAGTGTTTGCCCTTGACAGTAACGCAACGGCCCATTGCTATCGATGAAGTTGACAAATCGGAACACAGCATCTGAATATTTGTCAACACTTTGAGTCTTACACTCCACACCATCAGGTAATTTGCAGGATTTACTATTCACAGAAGGAAATCCATTATAAAAAAATCCATTTAGTCTCCCTTGTGACTCCATGTATATCGACACCACCTTGTCGTCCTCCCTGTGACATGGTGGAAGATTGGGAGGTTCTGTATTGTAAGTTCTCTTTGGGTTAAGTGAATCTGGATGTAGAGTACTAGTTGGTCTCTTAGACGGTGGTCCATTCCCATCAATAATTAAGGAAAGACTAATGAATGGATTAGGATAGCGTGTATAATAGCTATAAAGGTATAATATACTGATGATAAGAGATAGCACAAAAATCGGAAGGAGACAGCGGAGACTAAGCTTGCTCTTGGATGTTTTTGCTGATGAAGTTGATGCTACCTTGAATTTCATGCTTTTGGCTGTATTTAGGTATTGGATGTTTTTCCCGAGTATCAAATCAGATTCTATTGCAATTCATAAGTGACGGGATTCTGTAAAATTGAAATACATGCACAGACTATTTCACTAATAAACAGGTAATATTATCATTACAATCTCCTTGAATAATTGAAATTGGTTTCAGCTATCCGCTATTTGCCAATTGCAAGTGTACAGCTATACACCATGCAATATTTAATTAACAATACTGTACAGAAAATAATATTGACATATTGATATAGGGACAATTTCCATGTCATGCATGTAGAATCGAAGATATACATTATGATCATTACCAATTATCAAATTATATACATTCAAACCTACTTATAATAATCTTACATCACAGGGTACATCAAAATGTATCTCATATATACGTACTGTATTATAATGTTTTTAGTAATAAGCTGAACATTCTACACCTTCAGTAATAATATGGTAGTATGGACAGTTTTAAGTATGGGCTAGTTAAAATACATGCACGTACTATGAACACGAAGCTGCATTTCGATTGAAGTGTTAATTTAAACCAACTTAAGGCATGAAGTGTCATTAAATTGTGAAGACACATACATTGATCTCCAAAAATACCCTGAGACCATCCAGGAAAGCTTTGGAAAAAAAATACTACAGTAAGCTATACCTGAACTCTGACATCTCTTAATCAGTAGTAGTTGGTTACTTTCTAGTATATTAATGAGGAGGTCTAGATTGTGAGTCAGCAATTCCATCCGACATTGTTGGGCTGTCATCTCTGGCTTTGAATTTACCTTGTAAACTACTAGCTAAACAGGAAGATGTTGCTTCATGTATTATTGCTCAAATCAGGTGATATTCTAGAGGGGAATTACGATTGCAATGATCTTCATTTGTACGAATGTTTAAATACGTAATTGATGATCGTGAGTCTCGGGGTGAAGGACTAGAAAGGCCCGGTGTCTCGAACCAAATTATTACGCTACTTAATGGGTCCAATCCCACGAGTCTACAGTTGAGTTCATAGCCACACAAGTCACCTTGTTTGATACAATCCTTGATTTTAACTGTTATAACTACTGGCAAATGGTAAAATACGTACCTGATGGTCGTGAGAGAGTCTTGGCGTCCTGTTCTTCCAGTAGGAATCTAGTCCTGCGTAGCCCAGACCCACTCCCGTCTTCAATGTACAATTGGAGGCGGGAATGGGTCTTGGCCATCATGGCAGAATCAGAAATCTTATACTGGACCGGAGTAACCCCTTGCCCAAAGAGCTACTATTAAGGTGCACTTACCCAGTTAAAAACTATACAAACACAACAACACAGAACGCAAAGGAGCAAGAGAAAAAGATAAAATGAGCATCAAAGGTCATTTTTACGCATTGCCATAAATATATAATAGCTAGCTAGCTATTAAGCTGTTACAGTAATGATAATAGCTACTTAAAATAATTCGAGTTAAGATAATATGAGTTAGCTAAATAACGAACTCGGCAGATTGAATTTAAATGAGTACCGGAACAAATGAGTAAAACCAGGCAATGAATTTATTCGTCTTGCTTCAGTGGGCGGTGAACTCCATGCTATCAGACCTGGTCCAGCAAAACTATTCCAGACTAGCAGGAATCAGGAATGAGTACTTGGCATATGCCCCTACTCAGCATATTAGTCTGGCTTGCCAGACTAAACTTATGTAATTCCCTAGTAAATTACTGCATCTCGTTTGTAAACGGTACAGTTCACGGTAATGCTGAGGGTCATCACCTAACTTTAGTATTACACTTTACAAACATGACAGCAACACTGCTATGGGAGGTTGTGTGCATTCAGCATGCAGTGTCTGTGATGCTAAGGGTCTCTTCCACCCACATCACCAAAGTGTATAGCAATTTAGTGAGAAACTCCTCCTTGGGAAGCTATGCATGTGTACTTATAGTATCCATATGTATGGTGCTATATGTCAATTTCTGGCACAGTACAAACCTATAATGTCATGCAAAACTATTATAACAGAAACACCTCCTTTGATGTTTTTGTGTATTGTATTAAGCAGTGTCCATGGTGATAACAATCAATTTCTGGTCATAGTACTAATCAGTGTCCACAATACTACGCCACCACACCATCAATAAAATATTAATGGAGGCAAAACAACTATTTGGGAGGTTGTATGCACTCTTCAATAAATAGCATAAAAATGTGCATTATGTTAATGTGGGAATGATTTTACAATACGAAGATTGATAACATGCACTGAGTCTGAATATTAAACAGTACATTTGTTATGAAAAATATGCTACTATTCTGAATTGGACCGAGTTAAATTCTTTTTCATTTTATAGGCAAATTCACACATGCGGCAGGCAAAGTTTGCCTTAGAGCAATACTTATCCATCATTCTCTTAGTGCGATCCCACTCAAAGTTACTTGTATGATACTTGAACAGTTCATCGTCCTCTGCCACTCGCTTCATGTACTCGGCCAACTCCTTTGGACCTGAGAACTTGCGAGGATCAATGAATGTATGGTTTCCTGGAACCCAATCGTAGATGTCAGGTGGTCCCATGTAAACAGGTATAGCTCCACCTTGATAAGCAGTCCATATTTTCTCTGTGATGTAGTCTTGTTGGATGAGATTTTCAAATGTTATCAACATTCGGTAGGATTGCACTGTTGTGGAGACAATGTTATTCCTATTCCTAGAATATCGAGACTGTTGCTTTGGAACATTGTGAAAACATTGTCCATATGAATCAACATGAATGTACTTCATGATTTCCTTTATATAATCATTTCGCCACTTGAAATTGCAATCGGAGAGAAAGAGAGCAGCTGCCTTGGTTCGCTTAGCTGGATCAGATGGTGGTTGACCTTTGAATATGTCAGGGAATTGCAGACAAGAAGGCTTCCAATAGGCATCTGAAGTGAGGAATTGATCAATTCGAAAATCTGCCAAGTCTAGTTGTTGATAATTTGGGCCAGTTCCTCTCAAAGCCTCAGAATTGAATACAATTAGTGTTTGCCCTTGACAGTAACGCAACGGCCCCTTGCTATTGATGAAGTAGGCAAATCGGAACACAGCATCTGAATATTTGTCAACACTTTGAGTCTTACACTCCACACCATCAGGTAAGTTGCAGGATTTACTATTCACAGAAGGAAATCCCTTAATGAAAAATCCATCCATACTCCCTTGTGACTCTATATATATCGACACCACCTTGTCATCCCCCCTGTGACATGGTGGAAGATTGGGAGGTTCTGTATTGTAAGTTCTCTTTGGGTTGAGTGAATCTGGATGTAGGGTACTAGTTGGTCTCTTAGACAGTGGTCCATTGAGTGGTAGGTAATCCAAAGCCTTAGGATTCATGTCCAGTTTGTCAGCTGTATTGTCAATATGTTTTTCTGTTGGCTGCCCATGTTGTGGTGTGTTATTTGAAGAAGAAAGACTTGTTTCGACTGTGTCTACTTTCCTACCGATGTATTTATCAGCGACAATTGTTGGCTTTATATGTTGTGGGGTGTTACTCGGTGATGAAGAGGTTGCTTTTGTTTCATGCACTCCTACCTTCCCATTGATATCTTCTTCAGCATCAACTACTTGGTGCCCTTGTGGCTGCGTGCCATTCACAATAGTTGGATATGTATTATTAAGCTTGACTGCCATTTTATTAGCATCATTCCCATTAATAACTGTTGAAAGACTGTCGATTGGATTAGGATAGCGTGTATAATAGCTATAAAGGTATAATATACTAATGATAAGAGACAGCACAAAAAACGGAAGGAGACAGCGGAGATTAAGCTTGCTCTTGGATGTTTTTACTGATGAAGTTGATGCTACCTTGAATTTCATCCTTTTGGCCGTATTTAGGTATTGGAGGTTTTTCCCGAGTATCAAATCTGCTGCAACTCAAAAGTGATGGGATTCTGTAAAATTGAAAATACATGCACAGATTATTATTTACACTGATAAACAGGATATATTAAACTGACGATATCCTTGAATTGAAATTAGTTTCAGCTATTTGCTATTTTATTCTAAACTGACATGTTACGAGAGCCAAGTGTACAGCTGTGAACCATGCAATAATTAATTAACAATTATACTGTACAGAAGATAATATTGACATATTGATATAAGGACAATTAGTGCCTTTCCATGTTGTGCATGTAGAATTGAAGATATACACTATCATTACCAATTATTATTAAATCATGTACATTCAAACCTATACTTATAATTACGTTAAAGGGTACATTATTTGAAACTGTATTTCCTCATAAGTTTACTTTTTTGGTAATAAGCTGAATGTTTTACACCTTCAGTATAATATGGTAGTATGGACAGTTTTAAGTATGGGCTAGTTAAAATACATGCACATATTATGAGCATGAAGCTGCATTTCGATCAAAGTGTTAATTCAAACCAACTTTAAGTCTTAAGGCATGAAGTGTCATTGAATTGCAAAGACACATTGATCTCCAAAAAATACCCCAAGACCATCCATGCAGGAAAGCTTTGGAAAACAATTGTTATACAGTAAGTTATACCTGAACTCTAGTTTAAATTGTTGCTGTCTCTTACTAATGAAATCTCTTAAGATGATTACTTTCTAGTATATCAACATGAGGGAGGGCTAGATTCAGCAATTCTATCCGACATTGTTGGGCTATCATCTTTGGCTTTGAATTCACCTTGTAAAGTATTGACCAGGAAGATGTTTATCTATATTATTGCTGGAGTTGGGTGATTTTCTAGAGGGGAATTACGACTGCAGTGATCTTAATTTCCAAGTTGGCAGACATCCTCTTAATGAACCAAATACATTCTGTTACACCGAAAGCTACCACGACCAATGTTTCAAAGATTTACAAATTAAACAATGCAGCAAAGAACAAAAAAGACATGGCATGGCACAGCTCTTCATATAGCAGGTCATGGTGGTGAACTCCAGAGACATCTCCAAGAGGTATGATTCGATTGTAGAAGCAAATGGCTCCGAGATGATATTTATATGCGAAGTACAGATTAGGTCAGAATGAAGGAATAGGTCTAGCTAAAGGCGCCTTAATTTAGTCGGCTTTGATGGTATCCACGACTATTGATCCAGAATTATTACATAGTTTTTCGATGTCACAGAGAATCTGGGACCCCGCGAAAAGCCATATAGCTACAATCCTGATTTTAACTAGTAGCTATAACGCATTGCCACACTTTATCCCGCTTATAATGCGACACGAGACTAGGTACCAGTACTACACTTTGTATGAATGTTTAAATACGTAATTGATGATCGTGAGTCTCGGGGTGAAGGGCTAGAAAGGTCCGGTAGCTATTTCCAAATTAGATATATGTTGCAAAATGAATCCAATTCCACGAGACTATACAGTTGAGTTTATACACAAGTCACCTTGTTTGACACAATCTTTGATTTTAACTGTTATAACTACTGGCAAATGGAGAAATACATACCTGATGGTCGTGAGAGAGTCTTGGCGTCCTGTTCTTGAGTAGGAATGTGTCTTTCGTAGCCCAGACCCGTTCCCGTCTTCAATGTACAATTGGAGGCGGGAATGGGTCTGGGCTATCAGAATCGGAAATCAGGCTGATTTATACTGGGGCAACCACTAGCCCAAAGGGCTACTATATATCAAGGTGCCCAGTAAAATAATAGAAAAACAACAACACAGAACACAAAAGAGGAAAACAAAAAGATAGAAATTAGCATCAAAGGTCATTTTTGTGTATAAATATAAGAGTAAGCTGTAGCTAGCTAATGATATTAAAATAATTCAAGTTAAAATAATATGGGTTAAATAACGAACTTGACAGATTGAATTTAAATGAGTACGAACAAATGTAGTAAAACCAGGCAATGAATTTATTCGTCTTGCTTTAGTGGGTGGTGAATTCCATACTATCGGACCTGGTCCAGCAAAACTACGCCAGACTAGCTAGCAGGAATCAGGAATGAGTAGCTACTTGGCACATGCCCCTACTCAGCATATTAGTCTGGCTTACCAGACTATAAACTTATTTAATCCCCTAGTAAATTACTGCATCATGTTTGTAAACGGTACAGTTCACGGTAATGCTGAGGGTCATCACCTAACCTTAGTATCACACTTTACAAACATGACAGCAACACCGCTATGGGAGGTTGTGTCTTACCATGTAGCTATGAACCTATAGTAATGCAATTTAGTGAGAAACACCTCCTTGGGAAGCTATGCATGTGTACTTATAGAATCCATATACATGGTGCTATAAGTGTCAATTTCTGGTCATCTATATAATACAACACTGCTATGGGAGGGTGTGTGCACTCAGCATGCAGTGTCTGTGATGCTAAGGGTCTCTTCCACCCACATTACTAAAGTGTATGAACCTATACTAACAATTTAGTGAGAAACTCCTCCTTGGGAAACTATGCATGTGTACTTAATATATAGTATCCATATGCATGGTGCTATATAAGTGTCAATTTCTGGTCATCTATTATAGAGTGCGATAGCACTCTATATGTAGGGATGACGCGAAAAAAAACATGGCGGCCTATAGCACGCATACATTAATGTTTCGCAAAAATATTATAATATAATTAAAATAACATAAATATAGCACCATGCACTGTACCTACATGCAAAACTATTATGACAGAAACATCTCCTTGCCGGGAGGTTGTGTGCACTCTTCAATAAAATAGCATCAAAAGATAGTACCAATCAGTGTCCACAATAATATGCCACCACACCATCAATAAAATATTACTGAAGTCAAAACAACTATTTGGGAGGTTGTATAAGTGCACTCTTCAATAAATAGCATAAAAATGTGCATTATGTTAATGTGGGAAATTTTTTAAATACGAAGATTGATAACATGCACTCAGTCCGAATATTAAACAGTACATTTGTTATGAAATATACTACTATTCTAAATTGGACTGAGTTACATTTCTTTTCATTTTATAGGCAAATTCACACATGCGGCAGGCAAAGTCTGCCTTAGAGCAATACTTATCCATCATTCTCTTGGTGCGATCCCACTCAAAGTTGCTTGTATGATACTTGAACAGTTCATCGTCCTCTGCCACTCGCTTCATGTACTCGGCCAACTCCTTTGGACCTGAGAACTTGCGAGGATCAATGAATGTATGGTTTCCTGGAACCCAATCGTAGATGTCAGGTGGTCCCATGTAAACAGGTATAGCTCCACCTTGATAAGCAGTCCATATTTTCTCTGTGATGTAGTCTTGTTGGATGAGATTTTCAAATGTTATCAACATTCGGTAGGATTGCAATGTTGTGGAGATAATATTATTACTATCACCATATCGAGACTGTTGTTCTGGAACATTATGAAAACATTTTCCATATGAATCAACATGAATGTACTTCATTGTTTCGTTTATATAATCTGTTCGCCACTTGAAGCTGCAATCAGAGAGAAAGAGAGCAGCTGCCTTGGTTCTCTTAGCTGGATCAGATGGTGGTTGACCTTTGAATATGTCGGGGAATTGCAGACAAGAAGGCTTCCAGTAGGCATCCGAAGTTAGAAATTGATCAATTTGAAAATCTGCCAAGTCTAGTTGTTGATAATTTGGGCCAGTTCCTCTCAAAGCCTCAGAGTTGAATACAATCAGTGTTTGCCCTTGACAGTAACGCAATGGCCCCTTGCTATTGATGAAGTAGACAAATCGGAACACAGCATCTGAATATTTGTCAACACTTTGAGTCTTACACTCCACACCATCAGGTACACTGTAAAAACAGTGGTGGGCTATACCCACCAAAATTGGTGGGAAGTGTCTCCCACCAGTGGTGGGTTCAGCCTTCCACCAAAAATGGTGGGTATAGCCCACCAACTTTGGTGGCACACGGTAAAGTGGGAGTGTCAACAATAATGAATATGTTTATCAGTTGATGAATATAATTATGTGGGTTCCACGTGATCAGTGAAACTATGTTAATAATATTCATAGAATAGTAACCATGACAATGACAAAACACAGCAGACTGAGCATGCGCAGTAATTCCTTTGCCTTGCCTGGATCATAGATCTTCCATATGCCTGGATGCCCCTACCAACTGGAGCAGTCTCTTATAGTTGCCTATAGATTGATGACCATTGTAGCCCTGTATTTCCAGCTCTAAACAGCACAAGGTAAGGATCTAACATTTTCATTTTTTTCTAGGTTAAGACCTGTTAGAAATAAAGCTGCTTGTGCTTATGGATTCAGGAGGTATGATTGCAACAAAATGTAATCTTGAACAAAACAACACAATTTGTAACAAAATCTTGTATTCTTGTTTTGGGTCTTACTGAGGAGATATTAGTACTGTTTCAACCCCTACCGGTTAAGCATAATTTTTAGCAGGTTTTGACCCGCTGCTTATCGATTTGAAGAAATTTACTGACTGTATATAAAGTTATTCATCCTCTTATGTCACAAATTATATATGCTTATGCAGTGTAGGCAAAAGAGTCTGATACAGATCAAAATTCAAAATTGGTGTGAAGACAGCATACGTTTATCGGTTATAAAACTTAAGGGAATAAATTGTATCTTGGTACTATAAAATGGCTACCTAGCCAGTTCTGTCCACAGCTTTGGAGTAATGTTAATGGTATTTGGTCACAGATATCAGTGTAACGCACACAGAGAATGACAGGTCTAGATTCCGTCTTAACTTGGTATGCATGATAGTGTTCATTAAAACACTGTGTTGTCATTTCGTGTACAATAAAAATCACCCGACAAGCATCGTATACAAAAATCTCCGATACTTCTCCAAACACTGGCACATCGCTTTCCTGGCGAAGTGTGAGGATGCTGTTGGATGTATATTGATACATTTTGACTTTCACCCACTTCACTCTATAATTGAAAAGTTGATATCATATTATTATAAGGTATGACGTAGTATAATTTAAGTCCTTACTTGTACAAGTACAATACATCAGGGATTATTGTCTTCAATTGATGGTGTTCTTTATGCTTTGCTACTTCTACTTTTGTAACTGTAATACATTAGGTGAAACGTGAATGTATGGTCATAAAGTGTGTAATTATATCCATCGGATATTCACACATGGTGAAGCATATGTACCTTGTTTACTTGTTTGAACTGCATCCTCCATGTAAAAGTTGCTGAACCTCATTTCATTTGATGTATGGTAACACATCAATCTTTGATGCCGTGCCGCCAGAGTCTTGGGGAGGTTTTTGTAGTTTTTTAATGATGTAGCGACGGTCTTAAAATAGTGATGCTTTGCCTCAAATCGCATGCACCACATTCGCACAAGAGGTCCACACCTGATTTATTAGAAAGATACATGTGAAGATTTTCTAATGATAACTTTCTCCAAGTCATTTTATTGACTTTAATTAGTACTTCCATTACCTTCTTATCCATTGAGGGTAGTGTACCATGTAGTGTTGTTTAGGGATCATTCTTAGGTGTGGATAGGCTTCTTTGAAAGACTCGTGATGAGCCTTGATGAGAAGGGAAAGATGGGAAGCTAGCTGATCAGTAGTAGTTGGTGCCAAACAAATATCCAAGATGTTGAGTAAAACTAAGAAAGTTTCCCACTGTTCATCATCATCTGGAACCAGGTCTCCAATTAAAAGAGGTAGATACCTAGCTAGTGTCCACATTTGCATCGCTGTAAGATTTTGTTGAAAATGAAGCATGTTTATTAAAGGCAATTTAAATAAAATAATTTATCACTTTACCCGACTGCTTTAGATTGTGTCCATTGGCCTTTAAATGTGCCATCGTTATGATTGAGGGTTTGTCCTTCATATCGGCTTTGGAATACCTGCAGTGCATGTAGTAGATATCTGCTTACATACATGCTGAGATGCTTCATCAATGTAGTCTATAGCAATGTTAGAACAATCAATGCTTATGTGCCCATGAACCGTATTGTACGTATGTACGTACTTGTACTAAAATGTGTATAATACTACAGTGGTATACGTACATGAACAAAGTCAGCCTTGTGTTGAATTGTTCAATGGTGAAATACTTCTTATCCATTGTGTACATCTGAAGTAATGCCTTGACCTCCATTTTCACTGCTCCTTCCAGTAGGTCATGCATAACATCTGGAGCAAGGCCATCTGCTACATGAAAATATTTTAAACTATTGAGAGCCGGTTGTCTGTTAATACCATACGTTGTTGATATATGTTCCGGGTCAGACCGCAGCATCTTGTAGTGGTACTCATGTATCTCCTTTGACCGAGTTTGAAAGTCACTAGCTGTGAACTGAATTGGAAATTGGAAAATTCCTGTGTTTATGTCTTTACTCAGTGCTAGTACTTATGTACACACCTATGTCCCGTAGACTGTTGACTTTTTTACTTTGTGTACCGTACATACCTTACTACGAATACGTAGGTGTACATACGTACCTTTGATTGCACTTGATCGTCTGTGGCCATGCAAAATCTGCATTTTCTAAGTGCAGATGCCAATTGTTTGTATCCTCCAATGAATTGACTGGCTAAATTGTCTGCAGAGAAAATAGTAACAGTACCATACCAAATTTCTGTTTTGTTTCCTATTGCCAGCTCAAGTCCCTGTATTAGAATGAAGAAATTTCTGTATGATACAATTAAAATTTGTTTGCTTATTCGAATATTCTGAGCGTTTACATGCATACGTACATTCTCCAGTTCTGACACTCCATCTATTATTGGTTTCATAATTCTGTCAATTCCGTATGTTTTCACATAGTCATACTTGACCACTGTGAGCAGTTGTATCGCTAAAAGTGCTGACCGTAGTTCAGGATGTATATTTCCCAGGGTGTAATAAAACAAACCTTTCATGGAAAAAAAATTGTAACCCTATAGACCAGCATACAAGTACATATAATACCATATACTGTGCAAACCCTAACATACCAAGTTTATGTTTAAGGGCTTTTGATCCTAATGGATTGCAAATCTCTAGTTCATCGTAATACAACTGTATCTGTAATGCTCCTGGATGCTCTTTATATAAGGGGTGTACCTTGAAGTTGGCCCCATCACTATAGTCCAACATGATACCCTCTGATGTTGTACGAGTTCTTGTTACCTAAGGACGAGGTCAAATTTATCACAAGGTTTTCTATTAAATTATGTATTGAAGTATGTCAGTCTGTTTCGTTCCTTACCTGATCCAAAATGGCTTTATTGTTGAGCAGCTGCGTTAGTGAATCTTTCAGGCTTATATCATAACTACAGTGCCACACTCTTTCCAGTCGTGTCCTACCAAATCTTTGTATTCGGGAGAATCCACTACCCAGCCTTCTTTCTGTTGGGTCCTACGTACATTATATGTTATGTATGTTTGTCGTATTCTTTGCATCTCTCGTATATTTACCAAGTGCATGCTCTTACCAGCAAGTGAAACTTCTCTTTGAAATACTTTGTCTGCATATATTCTGTTTCCAATCCTTTAAATATGCTGGTTTCTGTACATTCCAGGTGGTCTAAAAGATCTTGGTTACTGCTAACATCTATACCAGTCTTAGACATTATATTTTTTATCGTTATTCTTTCTGTTGCAACTGCAGTGCTTACCAGCTCGGTAGTGTCATCAATCAAGTTGTCAATTGTCTTCTGTGGTAAGCATTTCACTTCTCTCATTTTTAGAATAAACAAAGCTGCCGATTTCTTCATGGGATGCTCTGTCCTCCGACTATTGTTGCCCTCAGTATAGGAATTGGCTGTAGTATATTGCGTAGATACGTACGTATCTAATTTCAATGTCCACATAGTTTAGATCAAAGAAAAAGTTTGTGAGAGTACTTATTATGCAGAACTTTAGTTTCTAAAGCCTCTGATTGTACATGAATAGAGAATACATGCTTGATATTAATCAACATGTAATTTTACATTGTATATTTCCACTTTATACAATCCTAGTGGTACGTATATGTACCTATGAATCGGAGAGATTATCGCTTGTGTGTACGTACATACGTACATGCATTACTGCAGCATATACCTGTACTGTCCACTTCTTCCATCTCGACAGAGTTCTCTTCATCTGTTCTTTGTTCATGAGATGTATCAAAGATATTATCTGTTGTCGTGTGTTTTCTTTTGACGTGTTTTCTCAGACTATCAACTTTATTATACTTCTTTGGACAACCATCAATTCCACATGTTATCTCATACGGTTCAGACCAGTGGTTACAGTTGATATGCCATAATATTGAGCTGAAACTGGTGGCAGCAAATTCTTTGCACAGTGGGCACACGTACCTTCCCATGGTTGGCTATTCAACTGCTTTCATGCCCATAAACTGAGATCTCTCCATTTATATTCCAACTCACCGGAAGTATTAGTCATCACTCTTGGTTTCTTATCACATCAATTATGCCCACACAATGTTTAATCAATGATATGTTTGATTGTTCAAATACGTAGTATTATGGGACTGGCATGCAATACAGGATGGCTTTGCTGCGTGTCAAAGTACAATGATGATAGCATAATATTAGGTATGTACGTACATGCATACAAAAAATTTAGCTTTATTGCTATTTTGTTGTACTAAGTACTTGGTACAAGCGTGAAGTAACTTGTCCTGGAGTTGTGATGTATTTACCAAAGACAGTTTTCTCCAGAAAAGCAAAAACATGTTTCAGATTAGGCTTGTATTTGATGTTAAAAACATAATATGCTGCCACTAAGCACTCTGGAGCCTCTGCCTTAGTGGGTTCCAAGATGACTTGTCCATCAACAACTAGCCAGGCCTGCTGAGTGTTATATATGATGACAGGATGAGTTTCACTCAGTGCTGCTTCTTCTATTGGTGTGTTACTCTGTAAGAGTATAGCGAGTACATACATGTAATCAATTATGTAATTTTATTGTTGTATGTGTTACTATTAGTATAATCATTATAATTTAAACTGGCGTACCGAGATCTGTCTGCAAACATCATTTATGTCTGCTTTTCCTTTCTTGATTCCTAACATGTGGTATATTAGTTTCATTCCCAGCATAGCATCATGATCTAAATTAGGGGATACATTTTAATGTGTAATTTATAATGTAATGTGTATTAATTTTGTACATAACACTTAGAACTGTGTACGTACATACATGTGTAGGTACGTACATACAAGTCCATTGTTCAGACCTTTGTTGCTTGTGGATTCCTCCAGTTGTGCTCTTATTGATGGACCTTTTTCCGCCTCTGCCTGTAGTTTTATTTTATGCATCACTGTAACAGTTTCACTCACACTGCATCCAAGGATTTGTTCAACCTCTTGCTTAAACTACATGGGTATGATTATGTTTACAGAATATAGGCTTAATATGTCATTTGCCACATTCAATGAGGGAATCATGAAGCTTGCTTACGTATGTGACATTTCGTAAGAAAGGATACTTCTCTACCACCTGTTTAGCGTTTGGACTCTCATGTATTATATAATGCCTTCTGAATGGAAATGTTACTCTCATCAGGTCTGTAACCACAACTTGAGACGGCTCAGCTTTGAAGTATTCCTCCTGCATTCGTCTGCAGTGCCTACTATGTGAGGTTTCATCCTCACCAAAACTGGTGAGATTTTCAATGTTTTTAATCTATTATGTAAACAGGAGTTTAGCAATGTTCACTATCTTCTCAATATGTTTGCATCCTGCACACTGTACCTCTTTTTTCACCAAGTCTGTTATCTTCCGCTTGTGTTCATTGTCAGGATTTTCCAATGAATCCCTCGATCTCCTCTTTCTATTTCTCTCTTTGAAAACACTCCTGATTTCTTGAGACATTGCTTCCTGTAGTCATATTGTGTACACAAATTCACAGATTTGTGCTATTTACACAGTTAAACCCAATACATACTTCCGGAACATCCGAGTCTTGATCAGCCAAACAAGGGTACATCTTGATTAATTGTCTTGCTACCCTGCTTCTCTCCGTTTTTTGGGGATGAGTTGTATAGACGCGCATTGCATTGACCGTTAGTTTAGCCACTTCCTTCATGGTACGAACTGTCAATTTCCCTGTTTGTAATTCCTTCTGAATTTCAACAGGCATTACAGGCAATTTGAAGGGATTTGGGAGTGGCTCGTTATCATCCATCAATACAATACTTGGCTGCGTAAGATAACACTATTGATGGCACTGTGTAATGCGTATAGGTCACTTCCAATATGTTTACTTTTTCTTCACTTTCAAACATTTTAGAAGGCCCGGGAATGTTTTTTGCCTTGGGGGTTTCTTCCAACAGGTCATGTGTTTCTTTTGCTTGGTTCTATAGGTACATATATACACATGTATGTACTTGGATGCATGTACGTATAAGATTGTATAAGGCCATACATTTTGCTCAATAGGATGGTTCTGAAGTACTTACCTCACTACTAGTATCTTGGTTTCGAGTGTCACAGCAGTCCTCAACAGGAGTAGATGACTCCTCGACAGCTTTATGAATCTGACAAGTGTACATTTGGATATCCATTTATGGATGCACTTTTAAGTTGTTTGGTCTCCATAATGAAAACCAACCTTCTGCTCCACTAATCTTCTTAGTGCCATTCTGTCCTTTAATTTAGGACAAACATTGTGAAGTTCAGGCAAGTTTCTTTCTTCCATAAATTCAGCTAAGCTGATGCCATCAATTTCCTCCTCTGTAGTATCAATTAAATTATATATTTGAAATATGTACGTATGTATATAATATATTGTGTTCAATAGATGTTAATTGATGATGTGAGCTTACTATGTAGTGTTTCCACCACTTCTTTGGAGATACCTTCTTCTGTGAGCCATTTTTCTATCTCTGAATAACTCATTTCTTCCAGTAACTTCACCATTTTTATGTGATCTAGTTGTGTATACAGTTGTTGCAAGACTGGTAGTATCAGCCCTTTTATAGCGGTTTTAGAAATATTCTCATATTAATATCAGATTCTATGTGCTGAGTCATAATTTTTGCTAAAATTAGGATTTCGCATCTTTATACATACATAATAGTATGAGTCATTTGTATCTAAATCAACAGCATTCCTTTCAATGCTGTTCCTTGTCAATCATGGGATATTAGATCAGTTTACTGAGTCATTTGTTGCTAAATCTGGAATATGATGTAAATATTAAAGAGTCATTGATGCATAGCTGAGTCAAGTCAGTCCCTGTAATGATATTCATTGTCAATCATGGGATATCATGTCAATTACTGAGTCATTTGTTGCTAAATCTGGAATATGATGTAAATATTAAAGAGTCATTGATGCATAGCTGAGTCAAGTCAGTCCCTGTAATGATATTCATTGTCAATCATGGGATATCATGTCAATTACTGAGTCATTTGTTGCTAAATCTGGAATATGATGTAAATATTAAAGAGTCATTGATGCATAGCTGAGTCAAGTCAGTCCCTGTAATGATATTCATTGTCAATCATGGGATATTAGATCAGTTACTGAGTCATTTGTTGCTAAATCTGGAATATGATGTAAATATTA
Organism: Chondrilla cf. caribensis; assembly: GCA_964020155.1. Taxonomy (NCBI): domain Eukaryota; kingdom Metazoa; phylum Porifera; class Demospongiae; order Chondrillida; family Chondrillidae; genus Chondrilla; species Chondrilla cf. caribensis. Next base: position 1,638,749 of record OZ026561.1, read on the forward strand.
AAGAGTCATTGATGCATAGCTGAGTCAACAGCAGTCCCTGTAATGATATCCATTGTCAATCATGGGATATTAGATCAGTTTACTGAGTCATTTGTTGCTGAATCTGCATATTATCTTCACATACATATATGTGAGCATGAAAGCAAAAAGGGCCCCTGTCGATACGATTCGTACTTTTCGAGAATGAAGCTTTTTTGTCAAACGTTCAAAGTCACCATTTTAAATTATCCGGAGTTATGCAGTTCCATCTTGAATGTGGATTCGCCTTGAATGACATCAGGAATTTCTATTCATCAGTGCCAAAAACGGAAATGAGCCTGTTATCCATTATAACGTTGCTCAGAGGGACTCAAACAAAGACCTGTAGCGCATAAATAGTCACTCCTATGATAGGGCCATCATCTGCAGTGTGGAATAGGCTATTGAACAATACCAAAAACGTGCATTGGACAAAAAATCACCAAGAGCCTTTTTTGCTTGCACAGAGTTATTTGTATGTGGCTACAGTACAAATCATCGATCTGACCATGCTATGGCTGTACCTGCATTCTGAGAATGCACATACGATATAGTTCATAAAAAACTGAACGTTTTATGCCTGTATCCGTAACCGCAGTATGTGCATTTCTGGTCGTCTGTTTTTTCGAAAAAAACTATGGGCCCAAGTCAAGAAACATTTGTACGTGTGTAACAGCTGTGTGATTTACAAGTACATACGTATGTACAAGCCGGACCATCCATCCGAACCTACGAACACACCATTTGTCTGTCTTCTTTCAAAATAGGAACAGATCCGTAGTATACATACGTATGTATAAATGTTCAGCCATAACTGATTCGTTCTCTGAAACGTTGAAGATCTTAGGCATAGTCATGATGTCTATCGTCTGCCTCAACCATACGTTTGTATGTTTTGTTTGTTTACTACGTATTCTTATAAAAGTGCACATGCCCTACCTGTAAGTTTTTTGTTTACCCATATGGAAGCCCGTGCATACGTACATAGTGTAAGTACGCTTCCACCAACATAGTAGTATGGCTGATCCTTGGAGTAAAAACAGCCCCATACGTATTAAAGGTGTAAAACGTTTTTTTTTTTTGTGAATTGTACCGTAGAACAGGTACAGGTATGCAGGCATCCTTTCTGATGTCAGTTTTAGGTGTTCCATGTCAGACTACTCTACACTGATGAGGACCAATTAGTCCGAAACAGTTACTGCAGTAAAGCCCAATGCCATGTGTCAAAAGGAGTGGCTTTTACTGCATAACTGTCTGTAGATGTCTGGACAATGTTTGGCATAAATTATTTGTTAAATGTACTTTTGCTTCGTTTCGTTCCACTTGTACTCCCGACCAAGTCAATCTCTGTATGCAGATCTTATGCAGTATTTTGCTGAGTGCTCTGCACTGATGAGGACCAAAAAGTCCGAAACAGTAATTGACTTTAGTTGATAATCAGCTCCATATTATTATTGGCTCTACAATATCCTTGTATTCTGTTTTTACAGTCAATGTGTTGGAGTTGAGGTAACTTCAATTTTCACTGTACCGCACTGTACTGCGCCCTTGGTTAATTAACTGATATCCGCTCAGTACATTTCCCATGTACCAACCAAAAGCAGGGTACAACTGTTACATATCCCTGGATATCATTTACTTAGTTCTCCATTTAAAATTGATGTTTTTCTTTTTTTCATCTTATAATGCTATTTGTTTATTTGTACATGCAAAACTATGCACATGTACTGTGAAATATATATATTAGTGATATAATGGTGTTTTGAGAAGATTGATTGAATTTTAGAAAAAAAAAAAACTTTACCATAAAGTGTACTTGTCCCATTTTTCTGTCTTCAGGCCATATCGTCCCTATGTCAATGACTCTCGACACTGTAACACAGATGATTCTGTACGGTGGATACGAAATGTGTGTTGAGGAGAAATGTATGCAGGGAGCTCAAGAAATGATTACATATGTATAATAATAATTATGATAATATTGTAAATTCGAATTGATTCATTTCATGTGCATAACGATCTCATTTCATTATTATTGATTATAATTTTTATACAAGCATATAATACAATTATTTATATATAATTTATTATTGCGTTCAGTTTTTACTGAAAGTACTTTATATACGCATAAAGATATCAGGTACAACTTTTACCATTATAAGTAAAGGTTATCTTTAATACACCTTTACTTCATCTTTACTTGATGTTAGGATGGCCTTGCACAGTCCATTCAGACATAGTTGGACTGTATACTACAGACTACATATTTGCTGGAAATGTGAGCCTTTGGAAAGACCTCAAGATCACCTTTAATACACCTTTAATGTTATCTTTACTGTAACCCTAGCTAGTAAAGATGATCTTTACTACAACTTTACTGTAACCCTAGCCAGTAAAGATGATCTTTACTACATCTTTACTTAACCCTAGCCAGTAAAGATGATCTTTACTACATCTTTACTAAACCCTAGCCAGTAAAGATGATCTTTACTACATCTTTACGTTAGTCTTTACAATACCTGCACTGTAACCAAAGTATACGTATACATTTTACATTATACCTTCATTTTATATGTTTATTAATTTTTCGCCACAGGTATATTATGTAAAACCTAATAATGTCATAGCATTTAGAGGTTATCTATTGCATGCATGCAGCACAATTACCGTCTTTAATAGTACGAATAGTATTAAAATAATACAAATAAAGACTACATGATGATTTTAGTCAAAAATAATTGTTTGTCACAAAATTTTCACATCATACGCATAATTATTTTACCAATCCTTGTGCTGTGTGTGTGTGTGTGTACGTGTGTGTGTGTGCATGTGTGTGCATGTATGTGTGTGCATGTGTGTGCATGTATGTGTGTGTGTGTGTGTGCGTGTGTGTGTGTGTGTGTGTGTGCACGTGTGTGTGCATGTACGTGTGTGTGTGTGTGTATGTGTGTGTGTGCGTGTATGCGCACCAGGTATAGTAACAAGACCATAGTGGTGATAATACAAAAATTATTCAGAATCAGTACATCTCCTTTCCCTTTGTTGGTGATGCAGTTTTCAGTTAATCTTCATGGAATACACAATCACTATGTCCAACTCATTTTCAGAAACAGCTTGAAACATAGAAATAAAATGCATCTTCATGCTAGCCTATGAAAAAGATTAAAAAAACTGAAATGAATATACAGATAACAGTGGCATAAATGCACAGACATGTACACACACATGTAAGGACACATGCACACTTGTACTAATGCATACATGCAAGCACACACACACACACACACACACACACACACACACACACACACACACACACACACACACATGCACATTCACATATACACAGGCACACACATACGCAATTACCTACCTGCACACACATACACTTGATTCGTACTTTTAGGTTAGGTTACTCGTAGGTTTTAATGAATGAAAGTAACAGACAGGAAACTCACGAACACATGCGCACACAAACACACAGTATAACTAATTAATATTCAGAGAATGAGAAGGTTCTCACAATATTCAGGCAAACCCACATCACTGACATCACTTCCTATTTCCAATTTTAGTAACATTACATCCTATAAAATGTAGGCAGATAAACAGCTACCAAGTTAGGTTTAAACATTGGAGTTGTTTTCATCATGGACAATAGTGACTACCATACCGATGATGATGAAAGCTATACCAGCAAGGATATTGATGGTACAACAGAGAGTGATGATGAAATGGATGAAGAGGACGATACTGGTTTAGTTAAGGAGCAAAAAAGCATATGGAAACACGGAGGTGCCATAGCAATTATGATGACGGACATAGAAGAAATTAAAAGCAAACAAACACTGCTACTTAGAGGACAAAAAATATTGACCGAAAATTTGAAAAAAATAGGAGAAGATTTGAAATTACTCAAGAATGAATTGCACACAGGCAAGAAAAGAATGATGAAGAAGACTACATGTGCTGTAAGCTGCAGTTCACAAACACATCCAGAAAAATCATACGTGTATAAACATGGTATATGTATGCATACACATAATAATGCAGAGCATGGTGAAAGACGCTTACCACTATCTGGAGAACATTTCGAATCTTGAAGGGTGGGACTTCACACAACCGTGAGTCTGCAAAATGAGGTTTAACACATAATGCACGGCTTAAAAATGATTTCAAATTCAAACAGGATAGATTCAGATCACAATGTGAAGGTTTCAGAACAAATAAAAACAAATGTTAAAGTACTATTCACAGAATGTGAAGTGAACGAATCAGAACTAGAAGGTATTAATATATATATAAAATACAAAATGCAAAGAACACACGGTACTATTCTCATGACAACGTCCCTTTAGAGGCAGTTTCAAGGTATGGACAGTCCAGGATGGAAAGTTGGAGGAAAGAAGAAACTGGAACCATGGGTAAACACAAGCAAACCAGTAGGAGAGGCCAAAGATTAAAACAGGTTAGAACAACAATTAAAAGCATATCACCTAAATAACTATACTGTATATTTTTAATCAAAATTAATTCAGAAAATGCTTATAAGACACAAGGCCATGAAAGCAATGCAAGATCAGTTCACCGATGAAGAAAGGGAACAGAATTGGAGAGTAATCGCGACCAAAGAGTGCCACTCGTCTGAGTACTCAGATGAGGAACAGCCAGGCACATTAAACGTACAAGAGATACAGTGGGAATCGGAGAAACTGACCAAGTTAAAAAGAGAACTAGATGAACATTACAGAAGTAGCGCTGGGCCCAAGGCCAAGAAAATGATGCACACAAGAGTTAGAGTAGCTGGAAAACAAACCGATCCTCCGTTAAAAGTATCAGAACAGCTATCCTGGGCTGTGAAGGAGGATGACAATGAAGAGAAGATAGAAAAAGATAGTGATAGCTTACAAACTGATAACTAAAATATACTGTAACCAACAGCTTATAGTTTTTCAATGATTTTTGGATTTAGCTATTAGGCAAGTTTTAGCATTATGATCGGGAAACATGTATTAGCTAACTCATCATAATATGTACAATGTTAATAATAAATTCAATTCAACCTTACTTTTACGTTGCTTTTCAAATGATGACGAAGACAAATCACATCAAGTGAGCGCCTGGCAAGGTTTCCATTAAATTTGTAAATATCGGCAACGTTTAGCTATCATATGCACAGCCATTGCGACCATATTGATGACGTAATGCCAAATGCGCATGCGCAGTAGCGCATGTCAATATCGGCCAATCACAATTCGATTTATAACTTCAAATCGTCCGCTTTTGCGAGGTGGGCGTTCACGTATTGGTACAGACAGTACGCGAATCACTTCTGTCTTCGTGCAAGTTTTTTGTCCAGGAGTATCAAGGATAGTTATTGATTGTCCATTTCATTTGACTTATTTGCTGGTGGCTTAGTTTTCATGTGGATTAACTGAAGGGATTAGTCTAAATGTCAACAATGGGAGTTTGTTCACTGAACTGGAAGATGCCTCCTACCAGGAAGATCTGTATGCCTGCAGAGAAGAGAAGGCACAGTTGAAAGTGCTGTGTGTGGTGATACATATGTTAAATTAACATTAATGAGAGAACTACAGAGGTGAGTGTATGTGTGTATGTGTCTGTGCATGCATGTGTAGGTTCTATAATGTATAGTTCGGTGTGTATTATGTGTTTTTCATCAAGTACATGCATGCACATTTATATCTGTGCTTCTCTCAAGGTACCCTGCATGAGGTATGAAGACAGATACGTGTATACTCAGCTGGCATTGGGCTTTTCCGAAGGAATCTCCAGTACTTGTATGCAGGCCAGCACTCACACTACAGGCCCCTACAAAACTACATCAGGTGGATGTCCTCTTGCTTCACTGGGCTAGTAGCCGAATTAACAGAGACCAGGAGATTAGAAGTGTGTTCTTAAATATTTGTACATATATATGCACACCATGACATTTCCATTTTGTACCATGTTACACAGGCGAATCATGAAGAGTTTTGCAATTCCTTCAGTTTGAAAACGTACTTCCATTCTGATCTAGTATGATGGAAATGAAATGTAAGTGTGTGTGTGTGTGTTTGTGTGTTACTTGTTTGCTATTTTTCAATGCTATCTTTAGGATGACATGGAGTACACTCATATGCAGATCTTTGAATAGTATGGCAGACGAATCAACTAAAGTATGTATCCATGGATTTGTGTGTACTATATCACCTACTTTGTTACATGTATGTGCAAGTATTATTAATAGTATTAATTGCATATGTGCCAGTGTATGCACATCATTCACATCCCTTTCTGTCTCCACAGAGACTAGGACTCTTGAGTACATGAAGACTGTGTTATGCATGTATACAGGAGTATAGCACAAAAAGTATAAAAGTTCATGTCTGACGTCTGTCTGCCTCAAGCGAATGAATAAAACAACACAAAAAGGTAACATGTTGAATGTGTGAAGTTAGAAATTATATTCATTTTTCTATTATTATTCCCATGCAGGTGTGTATAATATGTAACAGCTGCAGCTGTGTTAACAATACATTTTGAAGCACTCTGCCCCTATGCAATCCAGTGGAATGATATTGCAGACCATTCAGGGATATATACGCAAGGAAAAGTAAAGAATTTTGGAGTATCATATCTATTTTAAAACTATTATGCTTTTATTGTGCTTTCTCAGACCCTGCTTGTATCACATCATGTGTTACACTTGATTCATATTTTTGGACAGACATTTTCAACATTTTTTTTTTAATTTTTGGTATGTATCCTACATTTTTATTATTATTATTTATCAAAGGAATTCGAATGTAATTAACGTATGCGCATATTTGCATGCTATTATTATACCGCCAATAACGGTGGGTTATACCCACCATTTTTGGTGGATTTGGTACTGGCGGGCTATGCCCACCAATTTTGGAGGCCAATACCGGACAAATGAAACCCGCCAATTTTGGCGGGCATAGCCCGCCGCTGTTTTTACAGTGTAAGTTGCAGGATGTACTATTCACAGAAGGAAATCCCTTAATGAAAAATCCATCCATTCTCCCTTGTGACTCTATATATATCGACACCACCTTGTCATCCTCCCTGTGACATGGTGGAAGATTGGGAGTTTCTGTATTGTAAGTTCTCTTTGGGTTAAGTGACTCTGGATGTAGGGTACTAGTTGGTCTCTTAGACAGTGGTCCATTGAGTGGTAGATAATCCGAAGCCTTGGGATTCATGTCCAATTTGTCAGCTGTATTGTCAATATGTTTTTCAGAATCTGTTGGCTGTCCATGTTGTGGTGTGTTACTTGAAGAAGAAAGACTTGTTTCAACTGTGTCTACTTTCCTACCAATGTGTTTTTTGGCAACAATAATTGGCTTTATATATTGTGGTGTGTTACTTAAAGATGAGTGATATGCTGCAACTGTGTCTAGTACCTTCCCATCAATGTGTTGGTCAGTTACAATTGTTGGCTTTCCATATTGCTGTGTGTTACTTGGTGATGAAGAGATTACTTTTGTTTCATCATTCCCAATAATAATAACTGTTGAAAGACTGTCGATTGGATTAGGATAGTTTGTATAATAGCTATAAAGGTATAATATACTGATGATAAGTGATGCTGCAAAAATGGGAAGGAGACAGCGGAGCCTACGCTTCCTCTTGGATGATTTTACTGATGAAATGGATGCTACTTTGAATTTCATGTTTTGGCTGCATCAAGGTATTGAAGGTTTTCCTGAGTATCAAATCTGTTGCAATTCACAAATAAGGGATTCTGTAAAACAGAATTGAAACTATATACATTATCATTACCAATTAACATAATGATTAAATTATACCTTCAAACCTACTTATAATAATATTACATCACTGGGTACAACCAAAATGTATCTCTCATATAAGTATAATTATACTTTTGGTAATAAGCTGAACATTCTACACCTTCTGAATAAGTAATAATAATAATACTAGTCGTGAACAAAGTTCAGAACCTCGAAAATTATAGCACATAAAACGTAATTCAGTGACATCATCTAAAAATGTCTTTCACAATGGACATCATGATGGCCGACCATTTGGTGTCCCAAACGACGGAGTGGCCAACCCTGCTCTTTGGCGATGGAAATCGAAAAATTGTGATGCAAAAAGTTGAAATTTGTTGTTCGAATTGTTTTGAGGTATTTAGTACTGATGTAGTCTGAAATATGTTGACAGGAGGAATCAAAAAGTAACTGCTGGATCGTGTGTGAACCACAGGCAATCTTTGTCTAAGTTAAGTTTCCCATTTCAATATATGCTGTGATGGTGCCCCATTACCATCGGTGGAATGACTTACTGCTGCGTTTGATGAATAATTTGCGTTCAAAGAAACCAAAAAATGAGCTAAATCCAACAATATTGGCGACCACCGCAATTAAGAGCGTGGGGGACCTCGATCGGACTCCGCTAACGACCGGAAACAATCACCTCGCTAACGCTCGGTAATTATGGTAGTATGTACAGTTCAAGTATGGGCTATAGTTGGTTAAAATAGCTGTGTAATGAATCTCATCATGGTCATAACTAATTGGTGGTGGTTTACAATCAATTATAAATTAACCACACTATACAAACAGAAACCTCATAAGTACCACTCAGTGGTAAACCAGGACAAAATGCCAGCTTTCTGGGATGTCCGGACAAGGTGTTCATTACCTGGACAATCTAGAAAAAAATCTGGACTGATAGAAACTATTGCCTTTAGTCGGCTTCAATAGTATCCATGACTATCCATCTAGAATCATAAGTTGTTTGGCGTCACAGAGAAACTGGGACCCCAGTGAAAAGACATACAATTCTGATTTTTTACTAGTATTGCATTGCCACACCTTATTCCGTTTACAGAAGAATAAGGTATATTGTGACATGAGACTAGAATCCATAAGGTCAAAACTATGGTGGCTGAGAAGGGTCACATGGGCCGGCCTTGCACAGGTCAAGAAAAGATGCACAGGTCAAGCTTGCACAAGCGGAGAAAGGATGTACGGGCCAAAGTACGTATGGTCTATATAGTGCAATAAAGTGATTGATGGCGGAGAGAATGATGGCTAGATAGATAGATAGATAGACTAAAAGTGATGAAGCTAATAAAGCTGGCTAAGGAAATGCTAGATTTCAGCCCCAGGGCCATGATACAGCCATTGTAATCTGTCTCTTTGTTGTGGAGCTACGAAGCAATAAATATAGACACCCAAGGCGGCAAATACTGGATGTAGGGGCTATTTCTGGACAACATTAGCAGTAATACCAAAAAAATGCATCCAGGAGAATTGTTACTCTTGGCTGAAAGCCACATATTTTGTACACAATATCGACGCCACTTAGAATGAAAATTTCAAAGATCATATATACTGTCCACATATTTGTAGGGCCTATAGCCCTGGAAATTTCCCATGCCCATAGCCAATTGTGATAATCGCCTCTGTCTCGAAATAACCTACATTACTCTATACGTACCTCGGCCCGTGCATCGTTTCTTGGCCCGTGCAAGGTCGGCCCGTGTGATCCTTCTCGGCCACCATACAAAACTATAGTCTGGCGTAGCCGACCCTTGATCCGCCATTTTATTTTGTTGGGGCGGAGAAAGGGTCTGGGGACATTGCCATTCAATAGTGGTAGCATAGGGGCGTGGTCGAATGCAACATAATTAGTAAAATGGCGATCGCAGCAGTCATGCAAATACATTCCTTTAGCAAACTCAAGACACTCGTCACAACACTGAAAAAGCCACAGTAGAAAGCGTCTATTGCGATACTAGAAGAAAACGACGTTTTGCAAGACTTCCGTCAGGCTTCGGTGAAAAACCATAGTAACGGCTCTTTTGTCCTTCGCCTTTCATTATATTTACGAGATAGAAAGAGCCACGCGCACAGCGTGTAGGTTCCCCCTATCTGCTTTGATGGCTGATCAGAAGAGAAGATTTAAATAAGCCATTAACAGATTAAGGGCCTTAAAATTGCTGGAACCCGGGGACAAACTAATCCTACGGCGATCAAGTGCGCGCTGACCAACCCTAACATAAAAACGCTTCGGAGTAAGAAACTTCAAGTTCTGGGTTGAACCCTAAACGAAGAAACCGACTTCAAAGAGTACCTCACAATGACTGCATGCTACGAACTCCGCTAACGATTGTATACTTTGTAAACCTTTGTATATTTCCGTACATTATGTAAAGGTCATTCCGTAAAAGTGTCGGGTTCAACGTCCGACATTTCACCGTTACCGAATAGCAATGTCCCCAGACCCTTTCTCCGCCCCAACAAAATAAAATGGCGGATCAAGGGTCGGCTACGCCAGACTAACAAAACTAAACTTTATACGAATGTTTGAATACGTAATTATTGATGATCGTGAGTATCATGTAGTAGTATGCAGGGTAAAGGACTCAAAAGGTATCTCGAACCATATTGCATAAAGGACCCGATCCTACGAGACATAACGAAACTACAGTTGAGTATACACACAAGTCACCTTACTGACGCAAGGGAGATACAATTCATTGGAAGATACAATTATACCATGATGAATAAGCCCAGAACACAGGTTGAAAATGCCATATAAAGCATTAAAGCCTGGCAAGGTGTACTTGATTTCAACAGTTAAAACTACTGGCAAATGGTGAATTACGTACCTGTCTGATGGTCGTACGCGTGAGCGAGTGTTTGCGAGGAGGTAGCTCCTGTTCGGGTCAACTGTAGATTACGATCACGGTTGACAGTTGATCCTCCTGTTCTTCCACTTGGAC
>OZ026561.1:1654546-1714546 GCA_964020155.1 Chondrilla cf. caribensis
GGAATTATAATAATAATAATAATAATTATTATTATTAATATTATTATTATTATTATTATCAATATGCATTACGGTTAGGGAGAATAATGAAATGTCGATCTCATAAGCATGCATGCATGAACATGACGTAATTGTTGGTACCTACCTCCTATCGATACCGTAAAAGGTATGTAATATACGAGTAGGAAAAAGAAGAGATCGAAGATGGGCGAATGGAGTAACGGATTATGTAGTTGTTTCAATGATTGCGGAATATGTAAGGCTTGGAATTTTGTACGCAAACTTTATGAACGATTCTCTCGACGTGATCTCTTTGTTTATTTCGGGTTTCCGTTATTCCTATACTCCCAGGTCTAATTTCGTACTTCTTGCCTTGTTACCAGTTTGGAAAGAATGCGGAAGCCGTGGGACAAAATTGCTGCCTCTGTTGTTTCTGTTTTCTATTTCCATGGCAGATCTTTCTCAGATGTATTGTAAGGGGCAAAATACGTGACGCCAAGGGGATTGGAGTGAGTTACCTTTATATAATATTTTGTTCTTTTCCAACTACGGCTATACGTATATAGCTATTTATCTACAGTAACTAGTAAATTTAGCCATTATTTGGAATAGTATGGACATATAGGTCAATATTATCAATGTTTGAAGGTACCCGTTCCAAACTATTATCTGCATGGCTTCTCGTTGACAAAATATCCTGGCTTTTCTTCACCTGAAGAAGTAGCCAGGATATTTGGATTCTCCTTTCACACATATTTTCAGCTGTTTGAATTTGGAATATCTAGACTTGATAAATGTCATATCTGATTCAAACAGAGTTGGCTGGTCGCTTTATACCTTTGCATGCTTGTTATCATGAATTATAACAGCCAACAGTGTGAAGTTTGTATGCATACTACTTATTAAAATGTACACTTGTACATGCTGTATATGTAATGTTATAGGGCTGTAGATCAGTCACAGAATAACATTGCTTCATGCAACAATTGCAGTATCAACAAGTTAATCATGTTGAATATGTAACACTGGATGTGAAAACAATTTCAATGATGTTGAAAATGATGTTGAAACTATAATTTTTCTGTTTCCATTGTTGTGTTTTTGTTTACTCGAATAGTGACTGTTTTTGTTGGACACCAGCCCACCTGTGCATGTTTTGTGTGTGATGTACAACCTCAAAGTAGCCATAGTTGAATATTGATCCCTCTGTAACTAACTTAACTCTGTGTTATTGTATTATAATAATATTATCCTAATCAGCGCATTGTGCATGTGTATAGTCCAGATAATGATTGAATATCACACATGACCTGAGTTGCAGTGATTATACAGACTGAGTGCTCACTTAGCATCTAGCACCCATGATGTGTTTCATTGCTGACCAAGTATACTCACAAACCATATCATACCATCCCAAATTTGGATGTCAGTGATTCAGAACTATTATATGTCATAGGTTTATGTTATGTGCATGACATTGTAGGGTACATTTACAGTGGAACCTCTCTATTATGGACACTTTGGAACCTTGATTTTAGTCTTTATTACAGAGGTGTCCTCAATTCAGAGGTCATTTAATACACTATACATGCAGTACTACATTGGGACACAGAATGGTGTCCTTATTACAGAGGTTTCTGCTATTCAGAGGTTTGTAATAGAGGGGTTCCACTGTACATGAACTACATTTTACAGTATAGCAGTTTAAAAAAACTTGGCCATGCAACTGAGGAGATATGTTGCGATAGTCTAAATTATCCAAAATGTTAACATTAATCACCTTTCAACTATACATATAATGGTATATGCATGTAGAATCCCACCTCAGTAACAAGACCACTGCACTTAGTCTAGTAAGAACGTACACTATTTCCCACTCGGCATAATGGCTGCATAATTTAAGGGTCTGGCTATGCGAGACTTTAATTCCCAATCCTAGGAATTCTTGCACTATAGCTTGCATTACTCTATACTCATCCAATATTAAAAGTAATAACAGGTTTCAATTATTGAGACCACTGCATGGATTCTCTCACCCTTGAACGGTAAATTGGACTTGTCTTAAAATTCAGTATTTGTTTTATGTATTTCCCGATGTGTAGGGAAGTGCTGTGGGAGACTGCTGCTGTGTATATTTCTGCGCCTTTTGCACTCTGGTTCAAGAAGGGCAGGAAGTCTCCTCGCTGTCCCACAGCATGGCAAGAGAGTAGGCAGTAGCCAACTATGACCATACATCAATTTGATTTGTGATAAGTATGTATGTGTCATCATAGTTGTTAGCATAGTGAACCATGTGGCCTATAATATTATACATAATACAGAACGCTTAAAAATGCTTTGTAATAGACTAAGTTGCCTATGGTAACAAATAGGTTGTAATTGCTCTGGAATTTTTGCTGATTTCTATTTCAAAATAATAATAATAATTGCAATAGATGTTATAATATTAAGCATATTATTATTATGTGTGTCATTAGGGCATGTATATATGCGTGCTTGTGAGAGCTAATTTAAAACTTTCAATCAATGTGAGATATTTGCATGTGGTTAAAGGATGGTAGTCAATTCGAAATTATTTTTCATATATTTTTGTTAAAATAATCAGAATACCAAGGATGACTGCAAGAGATATATTGAATACACATAATAGTATTGTAATTAGTTGATTGCATAATAATAATAATATATAATCACGTAAATGTAAATGTAGGAATTAAATAAATTAAATGTAGTATGTACACATGCACGTCCACACACACACACACGTACACCAAGCAGAACTGTATGAAGTATATATCTATCTTTAATATTATACAGCCATACGTTGTCAGTGAGTGTACATACGTAGTGAGAATGCATGACATTTTTTGATGCATGCATGTGCATTATTAACCCAGGAGGAAAATTACAGTTTCCTTGAGAATATTATCTATTGAAACAACTGAAAGTTTGCGCATGTTTGAATCACGTTATTTTATTGAACAAGGACATTGGGAAATGTCTGAATTGTGTTACATTCAAGGAAACGGAATTTTCTGCCAGTTTATATGTATGCATGCATAGTCTTCACCTTATGTCATTCGTTTCAAGTGGTCAGACTTTCCCTTTGTTCTATGCCTATATGTTTAAAAGGTCTTGGTTGGATGTGGCTATGTGAGAGAGATTATGAATTACACCGTTGGTCAAATGGCTATAATGGATGTCTTGACACAATAGGATATAATATGACCTTCGAATTCACACGTAGAAGTGATAAAATTTATGCATGCATGCATAATATTATGTGTGTGTTATGACTGGTTGTTAAAGTCTGAGAGCTATAATTGCAGTTAATAGACAAAGATCTAATGAACTGCTCAAAAGGAATGATCTTAGTAATGTTCCTAATGTTATCAAAGTGTCGGGCTATGATCCAATTAGCACCTCTGGACCACCATAATACACTGTACATTCACATAATATATATCTGTTGTATAGCAACTGTATTCAGTTTGGTGTGAAGTTGACTGCACACATAGCTAGTCGTGTTAAACTGCTGACAATACTCATTCTGTAGACTTAAGGGGTCATACGTAAAGTTTAACCCAAATTGTTATTTTTTGTTCAACTTAAGTTGTAGCATACGTATAATGCCTCAGAAGAAACGGAAGCAAAATGTTGCCAAGGGTGCCAAGACAAGCGTAACTCCAACCTTTCAAAGGGCAGGGGTAGCTGGTGTTGGAATCCCCTATCATGCTGAGCTGGATCCTTTAAAAGTCCTCTGTCAAGAGGATCCCAATCTCGAATGGCTGAGGAAGGAGAGAGCTCTGATAGCTATCAGCTATGCCCGTGGTCTGGAAATGTGGCTAGTGAAAGCGAGGAATGCTGCCTTTGAGAACCGAGACCTAGCCAATACATGTGGTTTCATGACACTCCTGTGTGAAACAGAAAAAGAGGCTCAATATTACAACGAAGTGACTCAAAGCCTCTTTCATTGCGTCCCTCATTCCTTGGAAGATGGTCTTGATTTCAAGGTAATGTGACCGTGTGTGACTGTGCATCATATATAATGTACAGCAAAGTGTATACACTACCTTACTCTAATATATACATCATCCAGTGGAACCCTTTATAAAGGATACATTGGGACTAGCTATTTGTCCAAAGTCTATTAGGCATAGTAAACCACATAGATAGTGTATTGGATATGCTTTTATTCGATGATATACATGGTTTGATAATTGCTACTTAGTGAAAACAGATGTCCAGTGATTCTCTACATCATTGATGTAATGCACACTCACACCTTTGCAATCTCTGACAATGACATTCACTAATTACCTGTAACGTGATACAGTATCTATGCATGTGAACAAAGTACTCACGCATGATCATCTATAATATCATTAGCAATGTACCATGGAAGCTTATAATGGCCCTAACAGTACACAATAGCTGAAGATTATGGTTAGTTGGTAAATGTACAATCTACAATGATGGGGGATGGTGGTTAGTTGGTAGATGATATTATTATACTTTGTACACTATTAGAAGATGGTGGTGGGTATATAATACTATATACAACATCAGTGGATGGTATACGTAGTTAGTTGGTACATATACAATCTACAATGATGGAGAATGGAGTTAGTTGATGTATGCAATGTTTGAGGTTGGCATTCAGTTGGTAGATGTATAATCTACATACAATGATAGAGGATGATGGTTAGTTGGTACATATTTACGTTCCACAACAACATTGAAGGATGGTGGTTAGTTCATGCATGTATATTCTATATACAATGTTTGAGGTTGGTGGTTAATTGGTACATGTAAATACTATACATTGGTATATGTAGAGAATTTATGATCTGTGGGTACATATTATGTTACATATGATACGTATTATACAGGGATATGAGATGGTGGAGTCCACAGTGTGCAGTTCTGATTGTATTAGTTAGTGTTAGTTTGATGATAAGGTTTACACAGTGCATGTCCATACATGTAAGTGAGGGGATTACTTGCTATTTGCAGGATGAAATTCAATGCAACACCATTGTGCCAAATCCGGACATGAATGGATCGTGTGAGGAAGACAAGGAATCAATGGAACTGAAGTTAGAAGACACACCGAAAACAAGAAAGAAGCTTAAGAGAGGTTTCTCTTTCACCAAAATGTTCAGCCGACTTAGACGAAGTGTGAGTAGACGTGGCGGGTTGAATTCTCATCACATGAGTACCAGCAGATCTAGAGATGCAATGCTGTTAGAAACAGACATAGGAGGTTTGGAGTGAGTGTGAAATGTTTGTGAAACACTTCATAATAATACAATTATGTAATTATGTAATAATAATGATATGACAATATGTAAACAAGCACCCATGCATGTATC
Organism: Chondrilla cf. caribensis; assembly: GCA_964020155.1. NCBI lineage: Eukaryota > Metazoa > Porifera > Demospongiae > Chondrillida > Chondrillidae > Chondrilla > Chondrilla cf. caribensis. The sequence goes on from OZ026561.1 coordinate 1,659,922, forward strand.
GCATGCACACACACACACACACACACACACACACACACACACACACACACACACACACACACACACACACACACACACACACACACACACACACACACACACACACACACAATACATATGCATACACACAGATTCACACATGTATGTGCTGTAAATTTAAGCATGAATGCATGTATGTATTACTGTAACACTATTATTGTAGGATATCTTCACATCAAGCAAGCAGAAAAACTAGTCTTTCAAGATCTGAAAACTGCTTGAATCGCTTTGGGCTGGACACTACTCTCAGCCAAGACACCAAACAGACTGTGGACGACACTGTTCTCTTGTCTCCTGGATACTGCAGGTCCCCCATCCAGTTCTCATTCAGTGAAATTTGGCCTATCCAAGAGGAGGCAGACACAGAGAGAATGTCTGACCAGGTGCGCAACATTGAAGTAGCAGTTGAGGTCAGCAAAACTCCTCTAAACTTAGAGAGTACAGGGAGCAATGAATGCAGTGAGAGTTTGAAGATGCAGATGCAATCAGCTGGTGGAAACCTCACTCACCAGAACAGTGGTCTGGAATTTGTGGAAAATGACTTTAAAACTGTTGACATGATGACTTTTGAGATTCCTAACTCGCCAAAGACTCAAGTGGAGCTCCACGTGCTCTTGCAAACATGTTCTACAGACAGCGATCACGAGTTTAGAGATTTTCTGGTAGGTGGGGACAAGTGGGAGGGGTTTGAGCCTGGGGAGAGGACCAGCTCAAGCAACTGCAGCTTTAGTGAAGCCGATGCAGACTGTGATCCTCCACTGATAAATAAGCAGAAAAATCCTTTCCTGCCACATTATTCTGTGTATTTATGAATGTAATCACAATTAATGCTATGCAATATAACAGTTTTAAGTGTATAATTATAATTAAATAATTATTCCATTATGTTTTATAATTAAAATTATTGATTATAATTATCTCAAATTTATTCAACTGTACACATATTATTATTATACTTATTTTTGTGCGTATTGAACCAAGTATATACAAATATATTGTATACGTAAGTACAAGCAATTGCATAATCCTAAAATTATACTATTACGATCAATATATCCCCCATTTGACCAGGCCAACATTGTCCACTTGTGTGTGCACGCACGCACGTGCACGTGTGTGTGTGTGTGTGTGTGTGTGTGTGTGTGTGTGTGTGTGTGTGTGTGTGCAGTATGCTTCTTTCAGAAAACAAATCCAAACAGAGAAAATACGTATTTACGTAGGACATTCAATTTCACATAGTGCACGACAATACTGCACAACAATTCCAAACTAAAAACAATAAGAAAAATCAGATAAAAATACATACACATTGTATAGACAATGATTCGATGTAATGAAATAACTATGTCAAAGTCCCATACATTGACAAAGGTAATGCGTGCTCCAATGAAGGCATGGTTAAATCCAGCCCATCTCTGTTCAGCAACCAGTAAGACACAATCGGGCTGTCAGTTGGATCGTGAGTGCTGTAGTCCGGAGAGCGCTCCATCACAAATCCACCATCCTTTACAAGCAAAGATCGAAAGGCATCACTAACACGTATCTGCAATGTTAAACCCGTTGCACACAATCTACGGGCATGCTCAATTGCTGGTCCAAACATTTTGTATTTCAAAACACGATGAGCGTTTGTAGTCCCGGTTTGCTGTAGGCCAACAATTCCACCAGTACAGGGACCACAGTGAAGCGAAATCCGGAGTTGCAGGTGACTCTGTTTGCAGGTTTCTTCCTCGTCATTTGGAATCTGCAGGGTTATCCTATTGGAATAACTCATAAGCTTCAATGCAGCAGTGGCCAAAGTGGATGCGTGATGAACGTGTGAAGCATTGATCTCAACATTGCCAGGATGTTCGCGATCTGCTACGCGACCGTGCGTACTGACACCACACACAGCAGTACAGACATCAGAATCTCGATCCATGGTGAAAACGGACGGGTCGGATAGTGCCTCGTCCACTATGGCATGTATACGGTCGATTAAGCCAATTAGATATTTGGGTGTTAGTTTACCGGTAAGTGCGGCAAACCCTACGATGTCAGAATGTAACACCGAAACGAGAGGAAACGATGAGGCAAGGTTACCGCTTCGATCAGAAGGATACAGGGTAGATTCAGGAGAGGCTTCTTTGAGGAGCTTCAAGGGGAGCTCACTTAGCATTAATGACAATGTGGCCTCTTTCTGTTTGTTTAAAGCAGAAACAGTCTGGTTTAAGAGATCTTCTTTTTCTCTCAGTATTTCCAAGATAGCATTTCTTTCACTTCTCAAGCGCTGTATAGCTTCGTCCACTTTTTCCTCCCGATCGGATTCTTTCTTAATACCTTCTTCCTTCTCTCTTAGCTCTCTCTCTCTAAGATCTCCGATTCTGACTTGAAGAAATTTGCTGGAATGTTGCGGATGGCCATCTGTACTAGCTCCAGCGCCCATCTTGTTTCCATAGCAACCGGGGTAATGAGATTCATGTTCACGTGTAGCCCTGAAAACCATCCACGTGTTTGAAGAAATATGGCCGACCAAGGGTACGTTCTTGGGGAAGAAATCGACTTGATCTTTACTTGTAGCAAAATATTTCACTATATCGGTGTCATTATCAGAAACAAATATAGTTTCTTTGAGACTTAGTGGCAGTGGATTTCCCATTTGTCTCCAACATGCTTCGCCTCTATAATTTCTTCGTCTTTGTTTTCGTGCAGGCAAGAACGATTACCAACCGTACCGGAAACTTTGCTTAAGAAGAGGAAGAAGCAACAGGATATCAAAGAACAGAGGTCGAAAGCAAGACAAGCTGCTTTAGAAGTAGGTACTCTGCGTTTCGCCATCCTCCGATATGTCCCGTTCTGATCTTTCGCCCTGGTATACGTATAAGTAACTTCATTCTCACAGTCGGTAGGATTTTAGTACATATCCATTGACTATAGTGAAGACCTGTTCTAATGTCTCCTGAAATTGGTTGTATAGAGATTTATCTGAAATTGGCGTTTTCGATGATTGTCATTTCAGTTTATCTCCCATTTTGAATGTCTTCGGTCACTTCTCCCACTCCTTGACTTCTTGCTCAGGTGAGACGTAAGAAGAGACGTATAATTTTCAAACGTGCCGAACAGTACGTGAAGGAATACAGACAACAGGAGAGAGATCTGATCCGATTGAAGAGGGAAGCAAAGAAATATGGGAACTTCTATGTCCCAGATGAGCCCAGGCTTGCCTTTGTTATCAGAATCAGAGGGTATGTTAGCACTGTGTGAAGCTGGATCATACTGTATTTCTGGTGATAGACAAACAATAATGATGTCCTAGGCCTGTACCTGTCCCTGTGGTCTTCCATTCTTAGCTGTACCTGCTGTATAGATCAAGAAATAGTTAAATAGATATTGTATACTCAGTTGCGTTTTCCATCACAAATGTATGTACAATATATGTAAAAGACGACTCACAATTTATTGACTGTTTTGCCAAGATGGTGTATTCTTGTATACCTTATGTGGAGACTATTATCACTGGCTGTTCTGACTGGCTCTGTTCGAACTGTATCATTCTTATCCATCTATGCAGTATCAACGGTGTCCATCCCAAAGTTAGGAAGATTCTCCAGCTGCTTCGTCTGAGGCAAATCAACAATGGGACCTTTGTCAGGATCAGTAAAGCCACTGCAAACATGCTGAAACTCGTGGAGCCCTACATTGCTTGGGGGTGAGTGTGGCGTGTGTTGGCAATACAATCGAACCTGCTTAACAGCCACCTCGGTATAATGGGGCCACTTCTGCAAAAGTACCACTTATTCCAGTCCCTATGCTGTACTACTGCAGTATGCTGCACTAGAGAGCATACAGGGAGATTGTGTGCAATGACCACTCCATGTAGTGACCACCTTGGTGTAAGACCACAATTTGAAGGACTACGGATACTAATATTCTCAGGACCTCTCTAAAAGACCAAAACAGTAATTTATAAGACCATCACGTTGATAGGACCGTTATATCTAGCCCGGAACCTCCTGCACTGTACTGCTCTGTATGCATCCAACATAGATTTAGAGCCACCTCACAATCAAGACCACTTCCACTGATCTCATGGTTTTTGCCTTTTGGGTTTTGGTGTGGGGATACCATGAGTATATATTTATTGTCCTTTCCCATTCCCATTTTCAGATATCCCAATTTAAAATCTGTACGTGAACTGATATATAAGCGTGGCTATGGTAAAGTGCGAGGGCAGAGAATTCCCATTTCAGAAAACAGCATCATCGAACAGTCATTGGGAAGATATGGCATCATCTGTATTGAAGACCTTATCCACGAGATATACACTGTTGGTGAGTGTCTTTGTTCTATTGAATATTTAGGTGTGTGTGTGTGTGTGTGTGTGTGTGTGTGTGTGTGTGTGTGTCCAAGTGTGAGAGTGAGTGTGTACATGCATGCACTCTTATGTGTACATATATTGTAATTTATCTCCTCTCATTCATCACTGTACAGGTCCCCACTTCAAGGAGGCCAACAACTTTCTTTGGCCGTTCAAACTCAGCCACGCTAGAGGAGGATTTAGGCAAAAGACCAGACACTATCAGGAAGGGGGTGACCATGGCAACCGGGAGCACCTAATCAATGCATTGATCAGAAGAATGAACTGAAAACAGCTGCTCATTTTGTCTGTGACAAGTTTCTCTGTTGTGAATTAATGAAAATAATATCCATTATTGATAATTTGATCAAAGGTGTGCGTGTGTTAGTATAGGGATGTTATGGTTGGCTGTGTGCAGGTACCAGTATGGAAATGCAGAAGAACTTCCCTATAACCTGTCCACTCCAAGCATGCATGTATGAAATTAATTGTAACATATTATGAATTAAATTTTAATGGTCCCCCAATGCATATATTTTAACAGTGTTGTTTCTATAAATAGCAGCAAATTCTATCTTATGTAATAGTATTAATTGTATAACAATCCCATTCAAGGAAAAATATATCCAATTACAACAATTTGGAATGACCAATTGCATTACAATTAAATAATTTGGTACATGCGATAAAATACGCACAATCCTTCATTACGTGGAATGCGTATAACATCAAATAATATTACAGTCATGACGTGCCGTACAGAACTGTCTTTATGATGAAGGGTGGTAGAGGGAGAGAGGGAGCTGTTGAACAGAGGGACCCCTTCAGAGCCTGTCGTATGCTCATGGTACACAGTGACTGTAACCGCAGAGGGTGGGCTAGATGAGAAGAAAACAGAGATTATAACATACCGTACATGTGTGATTGTGTGTGTGTGTGTGTTAGAATGTACATATAATTATTGCAATGCCTAAAATAGGACACTCCTAATAAAGGACATACACCACATGGGGTGAGTGTGAGATGTCTTAATATACAGTAAAAACCTCGCTTGAAGTCCACCTCGGTATGATGAGGCCATTTTAGTAAAAGTAACACTTATTCCAGTCCATGTGCTGTATTACTGCAGTAACTGCACTAGAGACCATACAGTGTGTTGTGTGCAAGGACCACTCCTTGCAGCGACCGCCTTGGTGTAGGCCACAAATGTGAAGAATCATACTAAAATAACTATAAGTTACTTTCCTCAGTTCACATTGCTACTTATAACTTTATATTATTCAAAAATCCATTTACAGTAACTCTGGAAAAAATAGAACCTCACTGGGAAGACAAAGGCAGCAATTACACCATCTGATTAAAGGACCACCATAATCTGTCTCCTCTGTACTGTATTGCTTTCTACACAAAATACTTTTGGAATATGGACCGTTATATATGAATGGTCTCGTAGGTGGTCTCAATCGTGAAGTTCTACCATACATACATATGTACAAGTGTACATTACATAGGAATTCCATAAAACTTTCACATGAGATCACGTGATCAAATAACACTTGATATTATCAATCATAATGTCATTATAGATGATAGGTAACATGAAGTTATGGGATGCTATTTCCGTGCCTATGGAGTACATGCAATACAATCTGTTATTAGATTAAACACATGAATAGCAGTCTCCATTTCAAGACTATTCGCCAATCAACCACAATAGGGATGCCTATATTAATGTTATGCACGTTGGTTAGAAAACAGCAAAACCTCTCCAAACTGAACACCCGCGTTTCAATTTTTTTATCCAAATTTCATATTGAAATGGAAGTTGGGACTATCATAAATCTGCTTGTTTGTTTATCGGGATTGAGAGGTTCCAGATTAGCAAGTTTCCATCAATACCTGCGTATGCTATACAAAACATTGAGATTTGAACAAATTGCTGAGAATGGAAGGGATTTGAGCTTGTGTCACAGAGGTTACAGTGTGTACTAAAAGCATCAAAGCAGTTCATTGGAATTTAACCTCTCATTTGCAAACCTCAAAACTGGGGAACTCTCTACATTAAGAACACCATCCTCTGTCCCGGTGTAGTACTGTAGTGAGTTAGGTTACCTCTAATCGAAGAAACCTCTTTAATAAGGACACGTGTAAATTGGGTCCTTAAATGTCCTCAATAGAGAGGTTCCATTGTACATGCATCATACATGCAAGTGAGGGGCTGATGCACGCAGGCCAGGGGTTTGTAAATGGAGAGAAACTACCGTTTGGAGACAAGGAATTCCAAATTAAGATTCACATAAAAGAGCAGTACACAGTGTGACAAGTACAGTACAACTTGCTTGTAAGTACGTACCTGATACTCCTGGTTAGGGAGCACACCTCACTCAGTCCCTAGCTTACATACACCATGTCAACCAGTACTGATAGTAAGTATCTCTGATGAGAAGTACAGATTTGGTGCACCCTTCAAGCCACATACGTACGTACTTGCTAACCAAGTTGCACTATATACACCATATAACCAGACCAATAGGATCATACAACACAGTTTACTTACTCATGGCAATTTCCAGCCATTGTACAACCTCAGTCTGTCTTGCCAGTCTAGCCCAATCTAAAGGGGTTTTCCCTTCGCTGCACCTTGAGTACACGTTCCCCCCTCCAGCTACCAGCAACTGTAGGAACTCCAAATGTCCCCGATAAGCAGCCTCGTGCACCGCCGTGCAGCCATTTGCACTGGTCATGTTAGCATCAATGCCATGCAAGAGTAAAACTGTTAAGATATCAGTAGATCTGTGTACGAATTTACAATCATATTTTAATTAAACCGTAAATACGTACATTGAGAAAGGAACAATTACAATTAAGAATAAAAATTAATCGATATCGAGAAGTAATAGCCCAAGCAATAGTAAGTAGTAGTGATAGCCCAATATGTACAAACCTAGGTATGACTATATTAATATTATTATATTATGTGTACTACATACGTATACAAAAATAGAAATAATTATATATATTATAATAATAATTATTAATTATGTATTACAAACTTGGGGTATGTTTACACAAACATGCATGCAAACCCACACATACACAGACGTGCATGCAGACATGACTTGTACACACAACCACAATGTATCACACTGCATGTGTCTATGATTTCAGCATGAAATGTACCCAAGGAGGTGAGCTAGCAGTAGTGCATTGATTATGACTTTAGGAAAACCACAGAGGGGGCTGTGGGCAGAAACCATACACTTCCTGACCCTCTGAAGTTGCAACATTAATAACATCAAAGCTGTATGACCTCAGGTGATGCCTAGAGTTTAATAATAGGATTGGAAATGTAACAACATCATGTTCTTTTCTGTAGTGCTATTGTTGTACAGTTGTAAAATTGTGCCTTTGTGTTCTACCATGGATGGCCTACACCAATTAGTTAGTTAGGTGGTTAGTAAACACTCTTGGTCGCTACACACTCCTAGTTAACACACACTCCTGGTTAGTACACACCCCTGGTTGGTACACATCCCTGGTTAGTATATACAGTACTCCTGATTAGTACACACTTCTCGTTAGTATACCCCCAGGTTAGTACACACTATTTTACACCACATATAGACTTTAGAGTGTTCCAAGAAATAGAAACAATGTATAAAAATACGGTACTAACCCGTCCCATGCAGCCTCGTGTAGAACACTGTATCCCGCCTTGCCAGACCTGACGGTCCAGTCGACTCCGCGGGCCATCAATTCCTCCACTAGTCGCGTATGGCCACGAAATACCGCCCAATGAAGTGCGTTGTCGCCGTTTTCGTCCTTTTCATTGACACTTGTTCCGTTTGACAACAGAACCTTGACACTGTCGAGATTCCCTTGCTTGACAGCCAAGCAAAGCTCGGAAACAGCGACCATTTCTTACCAGAGAGAGCGATAACCTGTGACTGAACACACGGGAGAACCCACAACTTGGTAACTGACTCCCTTGCATGGCTTCCATTTTCAATAGGTTTCAATAATCAGTGTTATGTCGATAGTATCTGATTCTGTGCTTCGATTCGTACGAAAAAAAAACGCGAAAATGGAGCGGAAACTAACATCATACAGTAGGTTGGAAAATGGCCACGGCTAGTAGTCTGAGAAGCGATTAGAAAGAGGAATAGTCCAGGAAGTATATTACGCAATGAAGGCGCCTAAACCCTAAACGGAGACATTCCGACCCAAGTTGACTCCCCGTACAAAGTTGACCCCCTGTCTCAAGTTGACACACACGGGAGTCCTATAGAATACGGTATGGGTGCGCGAGACTAGCCCTCCCGCATAGCGACAAGAAACCGAAAATGTCTACCAATATTGCAATATCCTTATGGATCTCTCTACTGCACTTGCTCGCTACCTTAGTGTTATTGATCATTGTTGGCGTCCTTATGAAGGAAGGATTCAAAGGATTGCTGAAGCATACAGTTTCGCTCTTTCGACTCATTCCTGGTGTGGACAGCGTCATCTCTGCAATCCTCAGACGAGAGGTAGGGAGCTTCGTAAAGCAGCTCGGTACCAGTGGCAGCGAAGGAGATGAAAAATCAGAAACGGACAGAAAACCGATGTCTATACCTGTCCAAGGTAAGCGCATGCATAGTAGCATGCCTATCAACGGTAGCATTCAATACAATCGCAGATAGTTGCAGCATACGTAGATAATAGAACTACGTAGTTCTATTATCTATGGTTGCAGCATCAGGTTCTACGGTTGCAGTCCGTGGGGAATTGAATTTGATTAGTTATGGTTATGGTTATGGGAATCTTATTTAAAGTGGGAAGGCCTTTAGCTCGAAGACTACTTTTCTAGGTACCCACTAAATTTGAATTAATGTAACCCATATGCATAATATTTACATGATATATTATACATGAATACATATGTACAAGTGCATAGATAAGGTTGCACAAACGTTAATCCTTTAAACATGCTCCCCTGAATAAAACAAAGCTATATTCAATGACTGCTTTAAAAATAAGTGTGTGTGGTGTGCGAGGCCATTCATTATGTATTGCAGTAATGCTAATCACACAAACTCGTGATAAGATACCCGTGTAAGCTATACAGTATCAGTTATCAAATATAATGCAAATACTAAAGTGAGAACTCACCACAAATTGAAGTACGTAAGTGTATGCACTGGCAAAATTTAGGAAAGGGGGTTCCTGTGGTATATTTTAAAATGCTGCTAAAATATGGTATAGCACGGGGAAATGTGACAAATCCTGTTTTTGCCCCTCAAACAAAAGACCTGCAGGTGTACAAACATACGAGAATGGGTGTGTACATATATACAGTGTGGGTGTGTACAGACATATGTACAGTATGAGTGTGTACAGACACATGAGTGTGGATGTGTACAGACATATGTACAGTATGAGTGTGTACAGACACATGAGTGTGGATGTGTACAGACATATGTACAGTATGGGTGTGTACAGACACACGAGTGTGGATGTGTACAGACAAATCAGATATACACAATATGAGTGTGTACAGACCTTACCTCTTGCAAGCAAACATGCCAGTCTCTTTCAACTTCACTTTCAGGAATGTCTGCAGTTGATCTGCAGAAGATGCTTGAGGGGCTGAAATCCAAAGATGTGGATCCTGCCACCGGGCGTGTATTTGCTTATGTTTACACACAGGATAGTGCGGCTTTCAAACTTGCTCGTGAAGCATGTGATAAATTTGATAGTGATTCGAATTCATCTGAAGTTCATGTTGCAGTTGTCAAGAAATTTTTCAATGCTTTTCTACATGAGAATGCCCTCAATCCAATGGTGTTTCCAAGCCTTCTGTAAGCTAACAGCACTGAGTATGTATCACCTCACCTCACCCACCCGCCCACACACACACACACTCTGTGTGTGTGTGTGTGTGTGCGTGTGTTTGTGTGCACGTATGTGTGTGTGTTTGAGTGTTGTGTGTGTACATACTTGATACATGATACATCTTCATTTGTGGTTGTAGAGTAGCCATATGTATACACGGTACATACATAGGTTGTCATTATGGATAACACTGTCTTCACATGCTTTAGGAAATTTGAAACAGAGGTAGTTGCTATGACAGCCAACATGCTCCACGGCGATGACAAAGTTGTTGGCAGCTTGACGTCTGGAGGTACAGAGAGCATCCTAATGGCTGTGAAGACCTACAGAGACCGGGCAAGAGCTCTATTCCCCAATATCAAGGAACCAGAAATGGTACGTATGTGCATGCCTCTGTGTAGACCTGGCAGGTTGACACTGTGAGAATACACTGTCCCTCTGTGTAGACCTGGCAGGTTGACACTATGAGAGTACACTGTATGTCCCTCTGTGTAGACCTGGCAGGTTGACACTGTGAGAATACACTGTCCCTCTGTGTAGACCTGGCAGGTTGATACTGTGAGAATACACTGTACGTCCCTCTGTGTAACGGCAGTTTGACACTGTGAGAATACACTGTCCCTCTGTGTAGACCTGGCAGGTTGACACCTAGGTATGTTTGTTGTGCTTCTCTGAGTCTGAGGCTGTCTCATTGTGCAGGCTTAGCTGAGTACATGTATTGGAATGATATTATCTGACTGACTCCCTTCCATTTAGGTTGCACCAGCCACAATCCATCCTGCCTTCGGGAAGGCCAGCAAGTACTTTGATGTGAAACTGGTCCACGTTCCACTGGACACGGACATGAGACCGAATATGACTGCTTACAGAAAGGTACATATGTACATACATGGGTACAATATACAGTAGTGTGTGTGGGGGGGGGGGGAGCTAACGTATTGTATATACGTATGTATGTGTGCTTAGTTTTCATCTGTAATCAACTGATTTATAGTTGCAACAAAGTATTTTTTTATTGTTTTGGGTTACACACACACACACACACACACACACACACACACACACACACACACACACACACACACACACACACATGCACGCACCCTCACACACACACACACACACACACACACACACACACACACACACACACACACACACACACACACACACACACACACACACACACAATTACATACTTTAAGCATAATGTACTACCATACAGCTCATCTCATGCATTATGCACAGTATGAAATATGCTCATATTGTCCCTGTCCTGCCTATGTACATGCACATACATTGACTTCAACCTGGTCCTCTCATCTTCAGGCTATCACTCCCAACACGATCCTCCTCCTTGGGTCGGCCCCACAGTACCCTCATGGGATAGTGGACCCCATCGAGGACATCAGCCGCATCGCCGTGGAGTTTGGTCTGCCTTTTCACGTTGATTCCTGCATTGGAGGATTCATGTTACCATGGTGAGTATAGTAGAAAGCATACCCACGTACACACAGTTGAACCGTTTGAACACAAAACTCCATGGACAACTTCAAAACTTCATGTCACCAGTATTTCATCTTAACAGTATTTCATGTTAACAGTGCTTACTTACTGTAGAGTAATACTTAATGTGATACTTAACTACTTAAGAATACAGCGCCACCCACTTAATAGGTCGCAATTTGTTTTGGAAAATTTTAGCATATTATACGTTTGGCCTAATATCCAATTCACACTAATACTGATGAATTTGTGCCAGAAAATAAATAATATTGGCATAATAAATGGTTTGGCCTATTGTCCGGCGGTATATTAAGCAGGTGACACTGTACTTAATGTGCACTTACACAGTAAATGTAGGTATACACAGTCAAACGTCCTTGACGCAAAACTCCGTGGACAACTTTGAAATTCCATGTTAACGGTATCTCATGTAGGCAGTACTTACTAAATGTATGTGTACATATGCAGTGAATGTAAGGACTTGACAAAAGTTTCATGATAGGATTATGAATCGTCTGTCATTCACTACACCACGATACAACCATGCCCTTTGTACTCACTGTATTCAGGGTTGAAAAACTCGGGTATGAAGTCCCTGTATTTGATTTTCGGCTACCTGGGGTGACTTCCATGTCTGCCGACATCCACAAATATGGTCTGGGAATCAAAGTAGGTTACTTGTACTGTAAAACGTGCTTGAGTATACTGAAACTCACAGTCAAATTGTTGTATTCTACTTGTTTTGAAACATTACCTCGTTGTATGTACATACAGTATACACAGACATGTAAGCACACGTACAGTACACCCACAGGCTCTTTCACACGTGTACACACATCGATACACTTGTGCACATGTTGAACATACGCACTCACATACATGCTCCCACACACACACATACGTACATACATGCTCACACATATGCACAAGCACACACACGCACGCACGCACGCACATACACACACACACCCACGCACATACACACGCATGCACACATACCACTGTAACATATTCTCCTTTACAGGGTGCAAGTGTTGTTATGTACCGAAATGATCAAATTCGAAAATACCAGATTTTTGCATATTCTGACTGGCCAGGTGGTCTCTTTGGATCAATTGGGATGGCTGGAACGAGACCAGGTAAGAACACCCACTCTATGTGTGTTGTGTGCTGCATGTAGTGTTTGTAGGTGCAGTACAAGCAGACCATGATGATGCATGCAACTACGTATTACATACATTTCTGTTAGAATTGACTTTTGGTGGTCGCACGCCTGATCTCTGTCACTGTGTGTACACATGTATAATAATTATGAGGTATTTTCTCTTTATGTAGATGTGTGAATGTCTGTTTGCATGCATGTGTGTGTGCGTGTGTATGGGTGCGCCTTCGTGTACGTGTGCATGTGTGTGTGTGTGTTTGTGTACATGTGTATGTATGTGTGTGTGTGTTTGTGTACATGTGTATGTGTGTGCATGTGCATGTGTGTGCATGCATGCTAGGTGCATGTACGTATGTACAAACATGTCTATGTACAGTATGTTTATCAAGGTTGCCAATATTTCATACATCCTCAATCGGTTATTCTACCAACTAAGTATGAACTAGCCCACTATGTACAGTATGCAATAGTCTTACAGAACCAGACTCAACCTCAGATTACTTAGAAAAAGGACAGTTTATGCATGGCGGAGATACGTATCATTGACAACTACGTATGCAGTTGAATGCATGTGAAATAAAGTGAAGTACGTAATTGACAGACCTGAGACTAACCAAGTAGCTTGTGTACGTCTGTGTGTACAGGTGGCACTATTGCTGCATCGTGGACAGCTTTGATGGCTGTCGGGCAGGACGGATATATGAAGATGGCTAAGGATTTGATGGAAGTGACCAAGTTTTTAAAGAACGAGATCAACAGTATTGAGGTTAGGATGATCGAGCTGGTGAAAACAATGTTCTGTATAATGTACTGTAAATGATTGTTTGTTCCTTTGTTTATTAGTTGTTGTTACTCTGTTTGTTAGTTGTTTGTTACTTTTCTTACATATTTGGTTGTTTCTCTGTTTGTCAAGCACTTTATGTACTACCTTATTTGTTGCTATGTTGACTATTTTGTTGTTTGTTTTGTTTATTACACGTTTGTTACTCTCCCTGCTACCTTGTTCGTTACTTGTTCTTGTTACCTTCCTTCTGACCCTCCATGCCTACCACTTTGAAATACGCACATAAGGATTTCGTGTTTTTACTCATGTTTGTATGCGTCTGATTGTAGGGACTCCAAATTGTAGGACACCCCCACATGACAATCTTCGCATTTGAATCGACTGATGACAAGATTGACATCAATGCAGTTGCTGATGAAATGGAGAGGAAGGGTTGGAAGATGGAGCGTCAATCCGCCACCATCCACTGCACCATCCTACCCCATCACACCATGGAGAAGAGTACGCAGTTGGTTGGAGATCTCAAGGAGGCTGTGGACACTGTTAGAGTGAGTGCACACCGAAGCACCTACACAGTACATACGTATGTATGTACGGAAACTTGTACACAACCAATACATGGCATACGGTACATATGTACACATTATAGACTCGTGACTACACATCACACGCATACAGACATACACTTACAGACATACAGTGAATTCCTTTTCAAAGGTATAGTGGATTAATAAGCTTGGCAGATTAACTGAATATTCATTGGTACTTGTACATTATATTGGTGCTGGGGAATAGTGGTGGATTAAAGGTTTAGCAATGAATTGATGAGAGATTAATGAGAATTTACTGTGCACACACACACGCACACACACACACACACACACACACACACATACACATACACACGTGCGCACACACACACACACACACACACACACACACACACACACACACACACACACACACACACACACACACACATGCACGCACACACACATGCACGCACACACGCGCGCGCGCACACACACACACATGCACGCACACAACAGTGCATACAGTACACAAGGCACTATGGCAACCATCAAGTGGACACCAGTCCCGCTAGCCACAAAACCCTTGTGGCTAGTGGTTAGTTGCCACTGTTACTCCATTCCACCATGCAGTACATGTGTTGGTTTTGTAAATTGAAGCAAGCACGAACCTCATGAAATTAGTACTGGGAAATGGCAGTAATATTCAAAGTTAGCATCAGTTCACAACAACCAATTGATTAATCACTTAATCCACTTATTCACTAAAAGTAATTGCGTGCCATTACCAGACACCAATCCCGCTTTATTTGGCTGGGTAGCCACTCAGTAAGTTTGATATAGTCTTTGAAGTCTCTTTTCAAGTATCAGATTCTCACAAAGTACAAAATCAAACTCATTGAGGGAAATCTAGGTGTACATAATGATATGGTTGGAGTGTTTTGCTGTCATACTCACGTTTGTACCGTCTCTTCCACTACTCCAGGCTGACCCATCTTTAGCTAAAACCGGCACTGCTGCCATGTATGGGATGGTTGGGAAGATACCAGACCAAGGCATCATTGAAGAATTTGTGGTGGAATTCTTCAATAGTGTGTACAGATTGAAGTAGTATCAAATTTTATTAGGACTTTGAAGACCTTATTTTTCATACTGTAGGAAAACTGATTTACAGTTGATGTTTGTGTACAGTGTGTAGTACATATGTATGAAAGAATATAATGGGTGCTGAAGGGATGTATTGAGAACATATTACAGTGAAACCTCGCTAATCCGACACCTCTATAATCCAACATTATCTCTAATCCGACCATTATATGAGGTACAGTCACCATACATAGGTATGGAAAGAGGCACTCCATAATCCAACAACCTCCTAATCCAGCATTATTCTCAGGTCCCAATGAGTGTCGGATTAGAGAGGTTTCACTGTATATGCAATGGATGCATTCCTTTCCATGATTTGTGTTGTGCTTATAAAGATTAACTAAAAGTACACGTAATACCACATCTGACAGAATCTTGCTGTGTTTGATAAAATAATGTACGTATATATAGCAATGATATTAATATGATAATATTATTTTAATATATAATGTCTTTGGCTATATAAAAACTCTTGATCCATGTTGCTCATATTAGGATTGTAGCATAATACATAATAATTATCATGTACAAAACACAGGAAAAAATGCCCGACAATACGGACTTGATCAAACTCCGTGTTCCTGGAAGATACGGAAGCAATACGGAGATATGTGAATACGGGGGAAAACGTTCACCGTATTCACCGTAGGAATCCCGTATAAAGACTATTACGGAGGCGTATCTTCGTTCACATTTTTTATGATCTACACAGGCGAATTTGTATGACCAATAGTATTAATATTTCCAATCTCGGTTCATCATTTGTCTCCAAGCAAGAAATCAAGCACAGGTTCGTGTTCAACCTTGTAAACAAACGACAGGGTGACATTCATCGCCGTCTATTTCAGCCGTCATTTTAAAGCGAAATACGTAGTTTTAACAGTCTATGACCCAAAGCGCTATAGTCTATCTACATATTCGCTAGCTAGCTAAAGACCCCACACATCTAAAACACAGAATCTGCTGTTTTACAAAACTCGAATATGTAGACTATTGCGCTATCGTCTTGTAAGAACGAAAACGTCGAATTA
Organism: Chondrilla cf. caribensis; assembly: GCA_964020155.1. Classification (NCBI taxonomy): domain Eukaryota; kingdom Metazoa; phylum Porifera; class Demospongiae; order Chondrillida; family Chondrillidae; genus Chondrilla; species Chondrilla cf. caribensis. The sequence goes on from OZ026561.1 coordinate 1,676,330, forward strand.
ATGAACCGAAAGTCGACATTCTTCGGACGTAACACTTAACTTTCGGCGTAGTATATAAATATATAATAATAAATAATAAATATATATATATATAAATATAAGTATATGATTGATTAGCAAAATGGCGGACGCGTGTGATTCTGGCGATCGTTCTGGTATGGATGTCGATCTTTTTACTGAGCACTCTACTGATTCAGAGTCGCTGTATCCTCAGAGTCAAAGCCAAATCCTGGGTGATTCCAGTTCTGAGCTTTCTAGCTGTGGTGGTGAAATTGGTCGTTCGAATGTGACAGCATTTGATTATGAGAACGATGGAGTTGAGGAATCGCCAATGCGGACTGATGCTCTTGACGTTGCATGTGGATCCATAAAAGGTATCTTTCACCTTGATTTATTTGAATGTGGGGCCAGTAAGTGTATTGAATATGGAGGATCCTTAGTAACTCCATCCGATTTTGAAAAGAGAGGGGGTAAAGGGAGATCTAAGAAATGGAAGCACTCGATTAAGTTATTAAGCGGTGACCCAATAGAGGGTGCCCTCAGTGGGGTAGATATGGCAGGAATGATGAAAAAGCAAGGGGGAAGCCTGAGAGGGTTGCTGGTGAAATCTACGAAATCTATGAAATTGCCTAATAGTGGTCAGAGTAATGTGAGTAAGAGGCCCAAAAATAAGGGTCGTGGAGAAATTCCAGCTAGAGAGAGAACAGTATCCAGTAGAGCCTCTGTGAAAGCATTAGCTGAATCCTGTCAACCAAAGGGCTCACGGATCCAACAAAGGGCAAACAATTCTAATGAGATAGAGAGGTCACTTGAAGCAAAGTTATCATGTGTTTCAGATCTGAGTGCAGATGAGAGCCCGATAGATTCCAGCATTGAAAGTGTAGCAAAAGAGAGCACTTTGAAGAAGCAAGAGAATACAAAGCATGAGAGTCCAACTCAAGGGTCTACTACACCCAGAGAGTTGCGGCCAAAGAGATGTGATGCAGAGCTGGAAGAGCGTGTCAAAAAGTTGGAAAGAAGGCTCGTTGAATTGGAAAGCTGTTTAGAAGATCAAATCTTCAGAAACAATGCATTAGAGGAGAGGCTCCGTAAGCTGGAGAATCATGAGAGGGCCACCGGCATTGAAGTGTCAAATCCCCAGGACCCCAGGCTGAACCCCTCAATAGAGTGCCCCGAACCTGCAGCCCCTACAGAAGTATGTGAGTGCGTCAATCCCCCGGTTGGTAGTATATCCCAGGAATGTGAAAAACCACAGCAAATTCCAACCAGAAGCGTGAAGTATAAAAGCAATGAGAAAAAACCGCCAAAAGTAGTGAATAGCACAAAGGCAAGGTCCAGTACGCCAGTATGTCAGGCACCATCAATTCCACATTTGGAAGTGGCGGAGAAGGTTGGAGCACCCTATCACAAGGGGCCAAGGAGGTATGTTGGGAAGCGTAAGTTGTGGGGAACGAGATTTTCTGAGACAGAAGAGAGCATTAAGGGTAAGATAGAGGGAGTGTTAGAGGGCAAGGGAGAGGTTTTGGTTAGGAAGATAGAAGTGGAGGATAAGGGTAGAGTTAAGTGGTGGTTTTGGATAGAGGCAGATGAGGTCATTTTGACTGGGTTGGAGGAGATTAAGGATAAGTGTGATAAATACTGGAAACTGGAGAGCTCTCCTTTTTTAGGAGGGGTAAGGATTCTACCAAAGATAAAGTTATGGAAGAGGGGGGAAACAAAAGAGAATGTATGAGGGTGGAGGGTACTGAGGGAGTTATTAATGGGCCAGGGAAGGGTAGAGATGGGTTTAGGGATGAAAATAGATGTAAATTACATTTTGTGTGTTGGAACGTATGTGGGTGGTCTAATTGTAGGAATAGGGAGGATTATAATAGTAGAGGTGTACTAGGAGATGATTGTAGATACAAAGTAGCAGAGTATTATCAGGCAGATATTATTATAATAACGGAGTCTTGGCTTAAGGGAAAGGACGTAGCAGAGTTGACTGGGTATGTTTGGTGGGGAAGAAATAGGGCATCAGTGGACCATAGAGCAGTGAGAGGATCGGGGGGTGTAGGATTTTTTATTAAAGAAGAGTTGGTTGATTTACTAGAGATAGGTGTATTGGACGATTCAGTGGAGGACATATTGTGGGTAGACATAAGAAGCAAAGTGGATAATGAGTGGGAAGGCTTGGTGTTGGGCATTTGCTATGTTCCACCAGAGCAGTCTAGTAGACAGGAAAATGTGGAAGAGGTTTTTGAAAAGATTGGGGAGCAGATTTTGAAATATGGAGATTTGGGCAGATTGATTTTATGTGGGGATTTCAATGCAAGATGTGGAGAAGTGCAAGAGTATGCAGTAAAAGAATACGGGATCTCAGTGGTGGGTGAGAGAGAAGTAATTGACAGGAAAAAGAATTTAAGTGGGGAGATACTATTGAATTTAATGGGGGACCATGATTTATGTATGATGAATGGGAGGGGTAAGGTAGGATGTAATGATTTTACATGTGTATCTTCGAAGGGTAAATCAGTGGTGGACTATTGTCTAACTCGTATTGACGATAAAGAAATGATCCTTGATTTCGAGGTGGTGACAATGAGTAAATTTGCAGACATTTGTGGTGCTGATGTGCTGATAAGAGAACCAGACCACTCGTTGGTAAAGTGGGCAGTGGAGTTTCCATTCAAGGGTGCTTGTAGTGAGGATAAGTGTGACTCAGAGGCTATAGAGAATGGGGAATATGAAGAAGTTAGATGGGGGTATCCAGAGGGCAAGGAGGAGATTTATGTGAACTATATGGAGGAAAAATGTAGAATTTTGAATGAAATGTTGGAAGGTAATGGTAACCTTGATGATGTATATAAAGAGTTCTGTGGGGCTATCTTCAGTGGATTGGAAAAAACAGTGGTGAAAGGGGGTAAGAAGAGGAGACAAAGGCTTAGAAAGAGTAAGGCATGGTTCGGAAGGAAGTTATGGAGGATGAGGAAAGAATTTCATGCAACAGAAAAGAAGTGGCTGAGAGGAAAAGTAGAGAGGAGGGTGTATGTTGATAAGAGAAATAGATTTAGAGAAGAGGTTAGGAGAGCTAAAAGTAATTTTGAGAGGGTAGTATGTGATAGCTTAGATAAAAATCTCAATGGTAATCAGCAGGGATGGTGGCACCAGATTAAAAAACTGATGGGTAAAGAGAGGAATAGGTTTGATGATTGGAGGAGAGTTTTAAACGATAAAGGGGTTGTGATAGAAGGGAAGGAAGAAGTCAAAGCAGTTTGGACTAGCTACTTTGAGGAGTTGCTCAATAAACCAGCGGAGGAACAAGATGTTACAGAGGAAGCTATGCCTAAACAAGTACCACTGATAAACGATAGAGCTGCGGAAGATATGAATAGACCTTTGGAGAAGGAGGAAGTGGAGGAAGCTTTGAAGAGAGTAAGAGAAAAGGCTGCACCTGGTGAGGATGGTATTATGGTGGGATGGCTCAGGAATGGAGTAGTGGGGGACTTTGTTTTTAAGCTCTGTAGTAAGTGCTTTGAAAGTGGTCAGATGCCTGAGGCATGGCAAAGGGGTATTATTCTCCCGATACCTAAGAAAAGGACCCGGGGACCCCCAGACCCAAATCTACATCGTGGTATTAGTCTCTTGTCAGCTGTATATAAAGTGTTTTGTACAGTGATGAAAAATAGAGTAGAAGCATATGTAGAAGGGGAAAATTTGTTATGTGAGGAGCAGAATGGTTTTCGGAAAGGAAGGGGATGTATTGATAATATAATGATGATGGTCTTGATGGGCAATAAATGTGTGGAATCGAATGGAAGTATGTTTAGCGCTTTTATTGATTTAAAGAAAGCATATGATTCTGTTGATAGGGACCTTCTTTGGGGAAAGCTGGAATCACTGGGTATTCAGGGTAAAGTTTTGCAATGTATTAAAGCAGTGTATTCGGATGTGAAGTGCAAAGTTAAAATTGGGGGAGAGGTGGGTAATGATTTTTCAGTAACAACAGGTTTACGTCAAGGATGTGTCCTTTCACCACTACTATTTAGCTTGTATGTTAATGATTTGATGGAAGTTTTAAGACGGGAAGAGATTGGAGTAAGGGTGGATAATTTAATAATTCCGGGTTTGATGTTTGCAGATGATTTAGTGATAACAGCTGAAAAAACTTCAGATTTGAACAGAGCTTTGGAGATTGTCCATAGGTGGTGCAACCAATGGAAATTGAGGATTAATGCAGAGAAATGTAGTGTAGTCCATTTTCGGAAGAAATGCGTAAGAAGATCCAGTGTGGAATTTAGAATTGGGGAGGAAATTTTGAGTATGGTATCAGAGTATAAATATTTGGGGATCGTATTGAATGAGTTTTTGAATGGCGAGAAGATGAGACAGGCTTTAATGGATAATGGTAGAAAAGCTTTATATGGGGTCACGAGGCTGGTAAGGAGTCTGGGAAATGTAGGATGGGCAACCTTTTCAAAGTTGTACGTCTCAATGGTGAGAAGCACACTATTATATGGTTGTGAAATATGGGGAGTTTTGAGTGGCAACGATGCAAAATTGGAGAGAGTGCAGAGGGCTGCAATAAGAAGTTTTTTAGGAGTTCATTCCCGTTTCCCTTTACTTGGGCTTGAGTTGGAGGCAGGCCTGACCCCCTTGAGATGGGAGGCTAGAAGACGGGCAATTAGATATTGGGTGAAAGTGCATAGATTAAGGGAAAATAGATTACTCTCCAAGATTTTGGTATGGGCAAAAGGTAGGAATGATTGGGAGGACGGAATTAGAAAAGTGACCCAGATGTTGGGGTGGGAGAAATTGGGAAGAGGATGTAGGGAATTCTTTAGGGGGTTATCAGATAGGCAGATTGAAGAGATGGTAAATGATAGTATATGGAGAAAGCTTAGATTGGAATGGGTAGAAGGGTGCAATAGGTCATCTAAATTACAGTATTGGGCTGGGATGTGTGGTGATTTAGGTAATAAGGAATGGCAGGATGGAGGAGTCGTTAATATTTTAAATAAAAACCAAAGGCGATTGATGGCAGAACTTAGAAGTGGTTGCCCCAAGTTAGAGGTGGAGACTGGAAGATGGCAAAAGAAGGAGAGAGGGGAAAGGTTGTGTTCGTTGTGCCACAAGGCAGTAGGAGACGTCAGCCACTTCCTCAGTGAGTGTGAGGCATTGGATGTGGAGAGAAAGTCTTTGAGAACTACCCTAAAGGATGTCGCAGATGAGAACTTTGCTATAAAAGTGTTGAATTCAATCAAGGATAATGAAGTGGTCAAGCGAGTGATTGCTATGTGGAGATTGCGGGAAGATTTGTTAGTTTAGCCATCCTTTAACTGTAGATTTCGATGTACCTGCTACTTTCTTATGTCACTCCCTTGGAGTTTGTCCTCATTAATTAATTTTATTTTCATCTGTCAGTGAGTGGTTATCTGTGTATGTACATTAAATTTTACTTATACATGTGTAGTGCTGTTTTGGGGAAACCCTATCAAAGCACTGTAATATGTAATAATAATAATAATAATAATATAAATAATCAGATGTTAAAATGATAGATATAATTATTATCAAAAATAAAAGTAAAACTACAGTTATATATTGATTCAACAAAACACTAGCAACAGGACTACATACAAGCATGTAGCAGATAAGGGATTAAATCCTACTGGGCAGTATACACACATCTACGTAGATCTCAACATGTATTGCCCAGTGATGTTCTCTTCTGATGGTTGTACAGTAGTGCACATTGAGCAGACTTGAGGATACATATGGCTGGAAAGACGGGAGGATAAAAATGTTGCAAAATGTCAAACATACATGACACATGCATGCACACACACACACACACACACACACACACACACACACACACACACACAGACACACAGACACACACACACACACACACACACACACACACACACACACACACACACACACACACACACACACACACACACACACACAAGTGCACACATGCACACATGGCAGATGTGGTCCATTCAAGACGGACTCACACAGCCATGAGTGAGAAACACACAAACAACAACTCGTGGCAGATTTGGTCCATTCGAGACGGACTCACACATCCATGAGTGAGAAACACACAAACATAAACAACAACTCATGGCAGATTTGGTCCATTCAAGATGGACTCACACATCCACGAGTGAAAAACACACAAACAACAACTCATGGCAGATTTGGTCCATTCAAGACGGACTCACACAGCCATGAGTGAGAAACACCCAAATATAAACAACAACTCATGGCAGATTTGGTCCATTCAAGACGGACTCACACATCCATGAGTGAGAAACACACAAACAACAACTCATGGCAGATTTGGTCCATTCGAGACGGACTCACACATCCATGAGCGAGAAACACACAAACATAAACAACAACTCATGGCAGATTTGGTCCATTCAAGACGGACTCACACATCCATGAGTGAGAAACACCCAAACAACAACTCATGGCAGATTTGGTCCATTCAAGACGGACTCACACATCCATGAGTGAGAAACACACAAACAACAACTCATGGCAGATTTGGTCCATTCGAGACGGACTCACGCATCCATGAGTGAGAAACACCCAAACAACAACTCATGGCAGATTTGGTCCATTCAAGACGGACTCACACATCCATGAGCGACACACACGCACACATACACATACACACAGACACACACACACACACACACACACAGACACACAGACACACAGACACACACACACACACACACACACACACACACACACACACACACACACACACACACAAGTGCACACATGCACACATGGCAGATGTGGTCCATTCGAGACGGACTCACACAGCCATGAGTGAGAAACACACAAACAACAACTCGTGGCAGATTTGGTCCATTCGAGACGGACTCACACATCCATGAGTGAGAAACACACAAACATAAACAACAACTCATGGCAGATTTGGTCCATTCAAGATGGACTCACACATCCACGAGTGAAAAACACACAAACAACAACTCATGGCAGATTTGGTCCATTCAAGACGGACTCACACAGCCATGAGTGAGAAACACCCAAATATAAACAACAACTCATGGCAGATTTGGTCCATTCAAGACGGACTCACACATCCATGAGTGAGAAACACACAAACAACAACTCATGGCAGATTTGGTCCATTCGAGACGGACTCACACATCCATGAGCGAGAAACACACAAACATAAACAACAACTCATGGCAGATTTGGTCCATTCAAGACGGACTCACACATCCATGAGTGAGAAACACCCAAACAACAACTCATGGCAGATTTGGTCCATTCAAGACGGACTCACACATCCATGAGTGAGAAACACACAAACAACAACTCATGGCAGATTTGGTCCATTCGAGACGGACTCACACATCCATGAGTGAGAAACACCCAAACAACAACTCATGGCAGATTTGGTCCATTCAAGACGGACTCACACATCCATGAGCGACACACACGCACACATACACATACACACACACACACACACACACACACACACACACACACACACACACACACACACACACACACACACACACACACACACACACACATGGACACACATGCACACATACACACACTTGTGCACATGAACACACACATACAAACGGACACACGCACACACACACACACACACACACACACACACACACACACACACACACACACACACACACACACACACACACCACCCCATGGCAGATCTAGACCAATCAGTCAGACCCAGACATCCAAGACCATATTACAATAAAAATCATTATAGCTATATTGCATACACATTAAAATAATATACAATATAATATTATACCTGTAAGATTCTCTCCCCAGATTAGCTGATACCGTCCATGGTTAAGCGATCAATAAATTCGGTCTAAAGACTCTTCTGTAGGACGTCTTCCTCCGATTTGAAGATGATTTCATCGACAAGACTTAATTACGTGGTCTGTATCCTTGGTGATCCCTCCAAACCCGTCTTCGCAGTCACTCAAGAACTTCCGATTTCTGATCGTTGAGTGATTTCAGCCTACTAAAGTTCGAAAACCTATTAGTATCCCTGGTGATCCCTCCAAATTCGTCCTCTTTTATTAGATCATAATCCTCGTGGCTGTTTCAGCGGTATTATTCAAACCATCATCTCTCGCGATTCCTTCTTCTATCACAGGAAGACTCGCCTCGCATTTTAAGCCAACTTCATCCACCGTATATCATCGTTTTACAGTTCATTAGCAGAGTTGACGGAAGCGAAGTCCTCACAGCTCAGCTTTGAAGCGAAAACAGTACAGCTAACTGAGGTGGAATACCCCATTGTATCTGTGAGTTCGTATGGTGCATATGTGACATTGTATGTTATAATTGGTCTGTTATCTACTTCAGTCTATTATTACAGAATATTGTTGGACCAGGTCTTGCTTGATGTAAACACTACTCTGCAATTCGAGGACAAAGCAGGGTTAGTTAATGGGAAATGCAGTTGCCAGCTACTGATATCAAAGAAGATGTTTCAGTGCTTAAACGAAAGTTAAGTACCATGTAAATTCTTCTGTTAATGATTAACACGTTTAGTACCATGCATGTGCATTATTATATAGGTGCAATCCATGGTCAATGGGCATTTAACGACAGAGAGAAGTTTTGGCAAATTCGGTGAGAATTGAAATTTAATACAAATTAGATATAATATACATACATTACACACTGTTGTACATGCAGTCATGAAACCACACAATTTGATTTAACTGTACAATTTCTAATTGCAGTTAAAATTTATATACAACATGAAATGGACATGCAGTTTCAAGATGAGATGTGGGAACAGCTATCCTTGAATAAATGACTGAGAAGTTTGGATGATAATCCTGCCACAGACTAGCACATCAGTTGCAAGCAGGCCTATACAGAAAGAAGAGATAGGATTAAAGAAGACATAACATTTCATGATCAGTGAAGCAACAATTAACAGTTTAACACATAGTATTGTCTGTGAACTAAACACTTCTGTCATTTTTTGGTAATTCATTGTAATTGCTTTTAGTTTTATAAAGTGATGCTTTGTGAATTATACAACTGTATACTAATCGCTTACCTGTACGTAAAAAGAGGCAACCAGAAGCGGCAGTGGGGGAAGGGATCCTGGGAAGGCGTTTTTATACGTACTGAAACGGTCTACGTATTCCCGACCGAATCCACGGGTATAGCTTCAAAAACACGGACTCGATTGGTCAGGAACATCTACAATTACGGTATCAAACGACTCCGTCTTCACAATTCGAGTCCCATTACCGACTTGCACGATCTCCGTATAAGTGATAATTCGGTATTACGTAATGATCCGCATTAACCATAAAGACGGGAACGATTAACGTTCAAACGGTATCCGTATGTGACGGTCATTTTTCCTGTGAAATACAATAATAATATAGCATGGTATAAGGTTACAACTGCTCAAAAGATATGTGTATACAGAATGTTGTGTTGTGAGATTGTGATTATTTTTATTGTATTAATATTATAATAATATTGTATTCTGAAGTTTCAAGTCCTAACCTATATAGCTATTATAGCCTCATGCAGTGCATGATAGCAAAATCCTTGGAATTTAAAAACATAATAATATTATTATAATAATTATTATTATTATGTCATATAATTTATTTTATAATCTGTCAGTATTATTTTATACTGTAGCTATATATGTGTTATATAATATACAACTATTATATAATTGAATTCAATCATCGAAGTATTACTATGTTATTTTATGGTGAATCAATAGCAATTTAAGATATATAAAAATAGTAGCAATTATTTATGATAATTTACATGTGAAACTCATAATAATTATTAGCTCTGTCCAATATATATATAAAGCTAAATGAATCCTCCGTGTTCCTTTTGCAAGTGTCCATAGCACAACTGATTAGTTTCAAAGAACTCAAGGCACACCCAACAGATGTGTTTCTTACAGTTTCTACAAGGCATGTGATTACATCCTCCCCTTTTCTCAATGGGGGAGCTACAGGAAGGACACAACTTTCGATTCTCTCTGTCTCGACTCATCCACTCACCAACTTCTTGATCCACTGGAATTTGCCCAGATTGATACATAGCACACGTGAGGCCATGGTGGTACTGCACGTGGCAGGAGGTACATATGTTGACCCCACAGTGTGAACACATGAAGGGTTTTCCATCAGTGGTCACAACATAGATCATGTCGCAATCTGGGGTGGGACAGTTCTTCACTGTGGCACTATTGGCAACAACGTGACTGCTTACAGATGCTCTCAAAAGGTCTTCAAGTTTGAACTTGGTCTTCTTGAACAGGTTCTCAAAATCTTGCCAGACAAACATCTGTTCGCAGTTCTCAGCTGCACATTTAAGAGGAATCTGTATTGAATTGGGTGTAGTTTGAAGTTGAATACAATCCAAACAGTACTCATGCCCACAGTATTCCAAGCGATACACTTGAGTGAGGTCTTCTATCTCAGAGAAACAGACACAACACTCTGGGATTCTGTTCTCAAGTGGAACCTGTCCCCTCCCTTCCCCTAAAGGTGCAACCCTGTTGCAGTACTCCTCCAGACATTGTTTAATGACACCTTGGGCCTGTATTGTACAGAGCAAGGACAGAGTATGCCTGTGTACATTGAGAGTTGCATCTTGGATTTCCGAGTCCCCCACTTTACGGGCAAGCCCAGACAGATCGTGGCCAAACTTGGTGACTAAGAACTTCATCACCCCGGGTGGGTATGATTTCAACTGAATATCGTTGAAAACCATTCCTCTTCCTACGATCTGTGAAATCTTGCGGTTCAGCTCAATTCTAGCACGTGCACGATTTCCCTCTGTTCCATAGATGTTGATGACCATGAGTCGTCTGTTGAAAGAGATATAGGCTGATGTAGAGGAAGAAATGGATTTGAAGTCCTCTTGAGCCTGTCTTCGTAACACAAACTGCCTAAACTCAGGAGTAAGGCAATGCAGAACATCTGGCTCTAGGGTGCGATTCAAAATCCTCTTAACCATGACAAATTCATCCACATCATCGGACTTGATCTGCACTCGAACAGTGGGATACTTTGGGGAATTGGAGATGGTAACTTCAACAGCTCTACCACATATGGTATTCACATCCTCGATGGCACGGTCAATGGCATCCGATATCGAATTGAATACTTCTCTAGGGTAAATGATTGAAGAATCCAGGATTGGTTTCACTTGTAGGGGCTTCCCCTGGATGTCCTTGTCACTAAGGTAGTCTAATACTGCGCTACCTTCATCCGGGTTGTCAAACTTCACAAACGCCTGAAACAAGGTGAAATGGGGCTTTGGTGGTTTCATATTGACAGTGAACCGACCTCTAGTTGCATGCCTTACCACCAAATCTGTTAATTGGTGACTCAATGCGCTTGTTTGCTCTTTTGTAGTCGGAAATGATTTCTCATAGCCAAATGATACAGAATACTTCAGACGTATACTGAAAAATCGCAGCTGAGCATCAACAGCAGATCTAAAGCTATCTTCAGTCACGTGGATACCAACATTAGAAGCAAAGAGTTGTTCTTTCCCATCCTTGGACAGTCGAAACTTCACCAGTGACCCTGCAATAGTTACAGGTGATCGTGTGAGTTGAGATGCTGCAATCATATAATCTTCAGAACGATCAAAAGTCATGAAAGCAAAGTTACATCTGGCTCTTCTACTCCACTCTATCTTGAGGGTGAATTGTGTGCCTGAACCCCCACCTCCTTTCCTCAGCTGTGGCTGGACAGTAACACCTTCTGGTAAACCACTGTTGTCAAGTGTTGTACATGCAACATAGGCATCTTGTGGATAACGAAATGTTACATTACAAATACAAGAACGTCCGCTGTTCCTTTGAAAGTGGTTTTCTATCTCACCATACGTTTCCAAGTGGTCCAGAAATGACAGCAGCCACTGCTCCTCTTCATACCCCTTCACAAGGAGTGTACGGTAGTCATAGGGCATCAGGACATGTCGGATTGAGCCACCTGTTCCCAGGACCACTCGAACGTCATCATTCTTCTCTGTCACCCCCCATTCGAATCGTTGGTGTAACATCTTGGACCTGGCGGCATCGAGGCGGTTATCCACTACCTGTCTGACAGGTTCGTGGTAGGCAGGGTTAGCATGAATGACGATCAATCCCTTCTCTCGTTTACAATCGAACGACATGGGCTGATTACGGCAGGCGGTCTGTATTCCCCCTTTTACCACTTCCACCTGACCTTTAGGGGAGAAAATAGCATTGCGAAAGACTTGCTCTCCAATTTTAGTGAGATATAGAGGGGTGACAAGGTATTGCTGCAGCACATTCATGGGGTTTTCTCTAATTTTTCCTAACTGTATGGCTTTGTTCACCCATTCTCTCTTCACAGGGACAACACTCAACAGAAAGTGTTGTGAGGTCTTTAGGGTTTTTTCATACACGAGAAAGGTTGGGGCCATGTTCAGTTTTGGTAGTGAGGATCCTGGGAAAATGTGGAGTGTTTCTCCCGGCAGCTTGCCACTCATATAGCCCACTCTCTCATGTCCAAGAAAGATGCAAAGGTTCCTGACATAAACGTCAAAAAACAGCTTTGGCAAGATTTTCTCTGCATTTTCCCAATTGTCAATCTTAGTTTGAAGAGAGGTGTTCAAGGAATTCTGAAATATTACCCTGATCTCTTTTATTGATTCCTCTACTAGTCGCATGGTCTTGGCGTTGATGTAGTTTTCCACACACCATTTATTTCGATTCTCCTTCTTCTGCTGCAACCATTTCCGATACACATTGAGATGGGTCATTTGATCCCCCGAATGGTGACAAAACTCCAACTTCTTTCGATCACTTTCTTCTTTCACTTCTTCACTTCGAAAGAACACTCCCCCTCCTGAAGAAGACATGGCCACTGCCACAGCAGATTCGTACCCTACGTCATTCTCAATTCCAAGAAAGAGAACCTTTGTTAACTGGGGGTCCATTGGAAAGAGAGCCATTTTTTGACCAAGATGTGTCAACGTGTTGCTTTCAACGGCTCCGATAAATTCCAAGGTTTCCACAGCTTTTATCAGTGCTTCGCGGTCAGGGTGCTCAACGAAATCAAAACCCAATATACTACCAACTCCAAGTTGGAACAGTTTCAGAGCAGCATGTGTGAGGTGAACACGCATAATTTCTGGAGCACTCTTCTCTGGCATTTGAGCATACCACTCGTGACTATAGAGCCTGTAACACTTCCCTGCACTGGTTCTTCCTGCTCGGCCCTTTCGCTGCTCTGCGGAGCTCTTGCTGATGAGGCAAACCGTGAGAGAATTCATGTTCCTCTTTGAATCAAAGTGCATTTCTTTTGCCAGTCCTGTATCGACTATGTACTTAACTCCAGGTATAGTGACTGACGTTTCAGCCACATTAGTAGCAAAAATAATTTTTCTCACTTGGGATGGCTCAAAAACTTTCTGCTGGTCTTCTGGTTGCAGTTTACCATGGAGTGGAAGGACGAGTGCCTTGTTGCCAACTTCGTTGGACATTTTCTGGCATGCACGATCAATTTCAGCTGCACCAGTTAGGAAAACAAGAATATCTCCATCTTTCTCTTCGGCGTGGATCTGAGTAGCCATTTTAATAGCATTTTCTTCATAAGGCTGAGAAATGGGAGGCTCTACACTTCCTAGAGGATTCCAGATCATTTCAACAGGAAATGCTCTCCCAGACACATGTATGATGGGACATTTGCCGAAATAATCTGTGAACTGCTTCGGATCGATTGTGGCTGATGTTATGACTACATGTAAGTCAGGTCGTCGAAGAAGACACTGCTTGACAAAGGCTATCAGAATGTCTGTCTGCAGACTCCTCTCATGAGCCTCGTCGATAACAATACAAGAGTACCGAGTGAAATCCCTGTCGTGAATACACTCGTTCAAAAGGGCATGATCAGTCATGAAGAACACTTTGGTGGATGGTGAGCACCTTCCGCCCTGATCCCCAACTTTGTAGCCGACTTCGTTCCCAACTTTCACGCCCATTTCACGACTGACATGTCCTGCTAATGTGACGGCTGCGACTTTTCGTGGTTGAGTACAGGCAATCCTCCCCTTGTCAGCGAGGCCAGCATAATAGAGGTATTGGACAAGCTGAGTACTCTTACCGGACCCTGTTTCTCCAATCAGTATGGACAGCTGGTTGTCTTGAATCGTTGAAATTATTTCCCGCCTACGAGCGTAGATTGGTAGAGCTCTTGCAAACCTGCCACATTCCAGACCAAATTCTTTCCTCATCTTCTTCAGGCGTTCCAAACCCTTCTTGGATTGAGATATGGAGCTTTGAAGATGATCAATTTGCTTGTGGAGTCTCTCGCAATACGAAATGAATTCAGTGAGCTGATCTGAACATTCTCGAACACGCTCTCGCACCGACTCTTGCATCTGGAGTATGGTCTCGTACTGCGTTGGACTACATTTCTTTGGTATATGTAAGGACCCCAGTTGCTCCTGCAATTCAGTCAGCTTGCTGCAATGACTGCGTTCAAGTTGATGTCTCCTTTCTCTAATACTTTGCCTAAAGTCGTCCAGTTGCGATTCAAATGTTGGGGTTGTAAAATCTCTCAGTGATACTTCGAAACCTGCCCCTCTTTTGGTGATAATCTTTAAGGCTGCTTTGGCTTGGCTCAGACTGTCAAATTGTATCTCAGCAACAATGACCGTCCCCTCAAACTGCCACTTAGATGACTTAAAAGTCAACTTAGTTTTACGCTTTTCAAGTAGCTTGTTCAGGTAGCCGACAAACTGAACATGGGATATTTGTTCTTGGATACGGAAATGGAGAGATGTTGGTTTTGGTTTGGCCTTCTGTGATGGCCTGGCAGCCATAGTGTACACAATCCCACTGCTGAAGATGAAACACTGCAAAGATGAGAAACGTATACTTGTAATCTTACTATTATTATTATTATCATCATTATTATTTTGATTCTATTATTCACAAAAGCACAATTGAAGTCAGTTTAACACAGAGTATGTACTGTAGCTCATTGGAATACATGTAACTGTTCCAAGAATCAAAGCTTCCACTCATATATGGATTGACTGATAACAGGAACAGAGTATTGCATGCCTTTTATTCCAGTTTATCAACCGACAGCTAGGCAGTGGCAATTGGCTATTGTATTTATCCACTAGGAAAGGCTATCATAAATCTGCCAATTTAGCCAATCAAGAAAACATCCCTTCAAGTGTGTATATCAAGTGAGTGAGTCCATTTTACATTAATATCATCCTCATCCCTGAATAGCAGCAATAATTATTATACAGTACCCTGTAACAGTCTAAACAATGTCTAAAATCTAATTAATTACTGTTGGAAATCACACCAAATAACAATGAACAGCCACAGACACTTCTACGTGTACGTACATTAGCATTCCATATTAATCTAATATGTGAGTAATACCATAGACTCTCTATACTACATAGTATAGAGAGTCTATGGTAATACATAACAAACTTCACCTTGTTAATTGATCAGGGACGACTTGTTCCAATGTGTAGAACCAATCTCGAATAGTATCTGGATGCAAATTGAGTCCACAGTTAGTTTTGTGTACTGAGGAGATTACCTGTAGAATGAATGGGATAACTGTCATAAACTGAGATGATACTCAATAGTGAGATAACGTGGACGATAGCCTATGGGATTGCAGCAGAAAGTGGATGAAGATGACTAGAATTAAAAATCTACATGTACACACATAACTAGCTACATGTACGGATAAGGATGGATGACAAACTTATAGAAAGTTTAAGAATGCAAAATTTGGATCCTAGTATTTAGTATTAATGCATATAGATCGCCATAGTGAAATATTAATTCTGAACTCATAGCAGCTACGTGTGTCTCTTTATCGAGACACTGAACTAGATACGGAATCATAACTACGTACATACCGTGACACGAGTAGTCTACAAATGGACTATAGCAAAGCAAACTGCGACAAAGTACTTCACCAGAAGAATAAAATCAACCGACCGACATAACAGTTTTCAATACTTTAAGTCAAAATACCCATATCGATATTCTAGGAATAGATCGACAGTCTATTCACGGAAAAGCGGGTTGGCCTGGGTTTCCCCTCGAATCTGCACGCCGGTTGCATGTGATGTATTTGGCGCGAAATGAGTACCACCCAGGGAACACTGTTTTCTTTCTTCAAGAAAGCTTCATCTACTGCTTCAAAAAAGGAACAACCCGTCAAAACTAAACCCAAAAAGGTTTTGTCGTCGTCACATAAAAACACAGAGCGATCTGAAGGAGGCAATATAGCAAATGGTCATGCGAAAAAGGCGGTTCGAAATGTGGATGCACCGAACAATCCCTCATCTTTCGAAGCAGGACATCTTATCTGGTCTCAAATGGAGGGTCATCCTTGGTGGCCGAGTATTGTCTGGTCTCATCCCAAGTCGAAGAAGCTTTGCCGAGGGAAAGGACACAGGATGGAGTACCACGTTCATTTCTTCGGCCAGCCTCAGACAAGGGGCTGGGTCCGTGTGGAGTGAGTGGCTACGAGATGAGCTGCCATGTCGGGTAAAGCGGGGTAATCTAGGAATCTGGGGTAATTTAACGCACCTGCCTGACCTTAAACGATATCTCCATACATATAGTACTGACCAGTGGCAGACACCTCCACACAGTTCAAGATTGTCAATGTTTAGAGGCACCTGGTTCGAATAAACAGCGTTAACCTGCTATAGGGGATAACATGGGGTAGACTGCATGAAAATGTTGGGCTCCAGCACTGGAGTACTGAGCTATTGATACAGTTTCATGTCAGCATCATCTCCATAGTTAGAAGATTCTATGAAATCGAAAGACATGTCAATGGCTAAAGATTAGCAGTGTCTAAAGACGTCTAAATACAATAGCCCATCACTGAAGTTTGCCAATGTGTCAGTGACTCTAACGATATCAGGTTTAGCGGTTCAGGTTCATCTGTGTCGTTCAATGCAGCCATACAAGGGCCTTCACTACTGCCACCAGGGGTGATTTCACATGTGGAGAGGATGGATTTATCACTGCCTTGGAGGAGGCCGGAGAGGCTCTGAAGATCCCCATCACTGACAGGAATAAATTGATTCACGATATTCCGTCAGAGGACGAGGAGGAGGGGATGGAGTGGGAGGACCAGGAGAACGTGACCCCTGATAAGGGCGGTGAGAAGACTGGAAAACGAAGAAAGAGAGCATTCTTTGCCGAAGACAGTGACACTGAGGAAGATTCCAAATTGGTAAGTTGTTTCACGTGCTTTTTCTTTATATATACATACACTTACTAGACATATCTATGTATAATTTTAGTGGAGGATGAGGTTAAGAACATTGGTGCCAAATATACATACAGTGAAATCTTGCTATTCCGACTCCTCTATAATCCAACATTCTCTCTAATCCGACCATTATATGTGGTAATGTACAGTGTAACTTGCTTAGTAAGTACCTGAGTTAGTACATACTCCTGGTTAGCATTGGGCGATAATACGATAATCGTATTTATCGTGATAATTAGCAGCAATGATAAATTATCGTATTCATTCCCACCTTAAACGATTATCGAAATTATCGACTTTGCTAATTAAGTATGGCTGCTCAACTAAGTTTGGTGAAAAAGAAGAATACCAAGAGTCCTGTATGGAACCATTTCAGCCTTAGAGCTGATGATAAGGGATTGCCCATAGCTGGAGATGAGGACAAGCCTGTGTATCAAAAGTGTTCGAAACAGTACCAGCTTCAGATATTATGTAAATTCTAACCAATATTCCGTTATTGCTAATGATTAACTGATTACTGGGTAACCGACAAAAACGTTACCTTTTCCATGATCTGTACCATATAATGTGATAAATGATGAGTTGATTGTACAATAATCGTGATAATCGTGATATTATTTGCTACAATAATCGTGGATAAATTCCTCTCTTATCGCCCAATGCTACTCCTGGTTAGTACACTCTCCTGGTTAGTACTCACTCCTGCTTAGTACACACTCCTGGTTAGTACACACTCCTGGTTAGTGAGTACACTTCACTCAATCCCTAACTCATGTACACTATGTCAAACAGTACTGATAGTAAGTACTTCTGATCAGGAGTACAGATTTGGTATGCCCCTCGAGATATTCACCATGCAAGCAAGTTGGACAGTACTACGTACGTATGTACAGTATGTATAATAGTGGGGAGGAGGTTAAGAATATAGGGGGGCTTTTACCAACCCTACCTTAAAGGTTGTCACACTAGGCTCCTCTGAGAATTTGGTTTCTTAGCATTTCCACATAACCCCGGTAGTCACGTACATGCTAGGGTTTCATCAATGCCTCCATCGCATCCTTGACAGTCCTGCCCTCCTAGCTATGATTGCTTTATTGTTGTTGTACTTCAGAACGTCAAAAGCAAGCCAAAGAAGAGGTCGAAGCAAGTTGTTGTTCACTCCGATTCCGGTGAGTGTGGTCAGTTTAGATCCAGTATGCCTTGAATTGCTGTATTAATCTGGGTTCCTTAATAGGCAAGGAAAGTGGTGTATTTACTGTATGTACGTACATACAAACCTTCTGGACTTGTCACCTCCTTTGACAACATACGTACGTATGTGTGTATGAAATTGTTGGATTAAGTGTGTGTCATTGACTTAAGCAGAGGTTTGTAATGTTTTACAGCTACATAGTTAAGCAGAGGTATAATAACGTGTGTGCTCAGCGCATATGTACACATAACCGTGTACAAAGACTTGTTAGGCGTGTGTGAGGGACATATACTATATGACATCCATACATTATGCATAGTCCAACTTCTTATCTTTCAACCTATGAAATAAATACAGTATTTGTATTAAGTTGTACGTATATGTAGCACAAAAGATGTACCTATTTGGGAGAACATTCTCCTATTTGCCTTCAAACATCCTTTGTATCTGTGCACCATAGACGTTGAGTTTGTCAAATTGTCTGATTTTGTTTGCAGATGATTATAACCCAGATGGTGTTTCTAGCGAGGACGACTCTGGTAGCAGTGGTGTTGAGGAGGTCGACTCTGGCCATCCATCCGAAGAGGAGATTGTTGAAGATGATATACAGACACCTATTTCTTCCAACAAGGTGAGCAATGGCTGCTAGTTGTGGAGTGCATCATTAACACACTGAGGATTTCTGCATGACTGAGCTCATCTTTAGTGTGATAAACCTTGTAGTTTTTTGAAGTGCTTAGAAGTGTTGCTTCAATGGTCTTTAGCGTCTTCTCTTTCCAAATGTTTTGACCTGATGGTTGTCATCAGTAGGAATCATCCTTAAGATTAAAGCATATAGGAAGAATACATGAGGAAAACTGTTCTAAAACAGTGTTTTTAATGTTCCAAAAAACTGAAAAAAACTTCAAACGAAGATAAAATACATCATGCTGTACTTCCTGTTGAATTAAAATTGATTGTTTTCTTTTAGAAGGCCAAAGGTGGCAGTAAGTTGAAAACACCAATCGCTTCAAAGACTCTGAGTATGAAGGGAACACTGAAGACCCCCAGGACTCCAGCCACCCCCAAGACTCCTTCGGGTACCTTCCCCGCTCCCGACTCCACCCCGAGGGTCGGACTTGTGAGCACCAACGGGGTCAGCAGGGAGCCAGGTAGTTTCACCCACGAGAACCTCTCCTGGCTGAGTGAGGAGAACCGAAAGTAAGTAACGTTGTCCAGCACAGGTCAATGAAGTGTGCTACAGTGGAACCTCTGAACCAACCATTTTATCCACTGTTTATTGAAGTTGTCCACTCTTCAGAGGTAGATATGTATTAGCACTATATAGGAAAGTGTACCTTAGGTACTTTAAAGAGTGTCCTTTGTAGAGAGGTATTTACTGCTATGTCCTTGACTATGAATGTCCTTTTAATAGAGGTTCCACTGTCTGTACATACTACATGTACCTATATGTTGCACCAGTGAAGCCTGCACAGTGCATTCACTTCAGTCTATTGAAACCAGTGCACATTTTTATACATGTACATGTGCATTTGTTGATTAGAATCCAATTGCACTTAGTCACGCACACTGTACATACATGTATGTATGTGTGTATATACCTAATAGTGGTAACTTTAGGTCGCTTAGCTACACTTCAAACATGATTTCTTTACAGGGATAAGAATGGTAAGAGACCACATGATCCAGAATACGACCCGCGTACGCTGTTGGTGCCCAGAGAATTCCTCAAGTCCCTGACACCGGCCATGAGACAGTGGTGGGAGATCAAATCCTCCAACTTTGATACAGTTCTCTTCTTCAAGGTACACGTGTTTGTATGTATGTACGTACGTATGTATGTACAGTATGTATGTACATATGTATTACAGTATGTATGTACGTATACACAATATGAATACCTGATGAAGGTCCACAAACCAAGTGTTCTGTATTGATAATTTTACAATGATTGAGAATTTGATGTTAAGCGTATGTACATATGACAAGCTAATTTACAAATTTCATCAAAATGTATTGTTTTCAAGGAAGAGATTGAAATACTGTACAGTCAGACCTCTTTACACCACCACCCTTGGTAGTGCTCCCATACACTAGTATACAGTCAGACCTCTTTACAACACCACCCTTGGATACAGTCAGACCTCTTTACAACGTCACCCTTGATAGTGCTCCCATACACCAGTATACAGTCAGACCTCTTTACAACTTCACCCTTGGTAGTGCTCCCATACACTAGTATACAGTCAGACCTCTTTACAACATCACTCTTGGTAGTGCTCCCATACACTAGTATACAGTCAGACCTCTTCACAACACCACCCTTGGATACAGTCAGACCTCTTTACAACGTCACCCTTGATAGTGCTCCCATACACCAGTATACAGTCAGACCTCTTTACAACATCACCCTTGGTAGTGCTCCCATACACTAGTATACAGTCAGACCTCTTTACAACACCACCCTTGGTAGTTCTCCCATACACCAGTATACAGTCAGACTTCTTTACAACATCACCCTTGGTAGTGCTCCCATACACTAGTACACATTCATACTTAGTACAAGTATGTGTGTCCCTACAAAAATGTTCTTATGAAGATACTGTCAGTATATACAGTGCTGTTGTAAAGAGTACACTGTAGAATAGTAGGGGTCCTTCATTGGATATTATCAATAATGTATGGATTTCTTTTTCAGGTTGGTAAGTTCTATGAACTCTATCACATGGATGCTGCCATTGGTGTACAGGAGCTCGGCCTCATGTACATGAAGGTACGTATGTACAGTATGTGGAATGTATGTATGTACGTATGTACAAGTACACAAACTATAATAGTTGTTGTAATGTATGCATGTATGTGAGTACGTACATGCACTGTCCCATTGTACATGTATGTAATCTATGCATGTACTAGTATTTAGAGTGTCAGACGTGTATTGCATGTAAGTACAAGTACTTCACTGTTGTGCCTGTATTGTAGTGCCTATCTTACTGCTACTAGTCATGAATAGTATATAATAATATTATACCATTGATTGGTGCACCATGCTGCCTAATATCATGCAATTTTCCTTTGAACAATTAATATGCCACTTTACACATGCACACATGCACACACGCACACATGCACACATACACACATGTACACATACACACATACACACATACACATTCCCATATGCTGATATCATCCCATCAAAGGCAGACTCTATGTACGATGTAGCCATGTACAGCCATGTGTATGTACATACGTATATTTGTATATGTAGTTTTTAAGCATACTGTGTGTACAGTATGTGTACATACGTACGTACATATCAGGCGTACTTACATACATCTGCCAGGTGTGTGCGAACCTGCGACATGTACAATGTCATACATACATACATACGTACCTGTAGTTTGTGTGCATGTGTACACATACATACCCATAGGTTGGGTACTTGTCGCAACTATACTTGCAGTGTGTGAGGTACATACGTATGTACCTGTTACTTACATGTACATATGGTACATACCTGTAGTGTGTGTTGTTATACTGTGCATACACCTAAACTGTGTGTAACTGTTTGTTTGTGTAGGGTGATACAGCACATTCTGGCTTTCCAGAGAAATGTTTCGGTCGGTTTGCAGACATGCTGGTCCAAAAGGGCTACAAGGTGGCTCGAGTGGAGCAGACAGAGACACCACAGATGATGGAGGAGAGAGTCAAAAAGAGTAAGAACTCCATGTCATCTTAGTCCTCCTAAACTACATAAAGCTATGTTTCAGATCCATGAATTTTCATTTTTGGAGCCATCTGCGAAAATTTTGTCCCATGAAAATTTCCCGCTATACGGTAGTATCCTGTAGTTATGGGGGTACTTCTTGGAGTTCTCAATCCTTAGCTGCGTTTAGATTTGGCAGGTTTTTTTCCTACTATGTACACATGTACAGTATGTACATGTACATAGTACATAGGTATATTATGTAATGTATGTATGTACCTTGTACTCACATATAGTGCACACATTTGCCTTTGATACACCCACACAAAAGGATACAAGAAATATATATTTATGTATATGAGTATTATATATACATGTGTACATATATACGTACGTACGTATGTGTGTATTTGCATACTTGTGTAGCTCCTGGTTCTACCAAGTTTGACAAGGTAGTGAGGAGGGAGCTATGCTCCATCATTTCTAAAGGAACACGCACACTCGGGGCACTCATCAGTGGAGAAATGACAAGCGCGGAATCAAACTTTCTTCTGGCCCTCAATGAGAAGGTTTGCATTCGTCCATGCATTTTTAGCAGTTGTCTGTGTACAGTGCCCCAATGCAGGGAGGAGTACACACAGTGTGTGTGTGCATGTATTGCATGTACGTTTAATATAGCACACACACAAGATCTATGTGTAATATTTATTTATGTGCGTATGTACAGCCCAATATGTTCACATGCTCAAAAGTACAATTTTTCTGAGTTTTTAAGACTTATAGTAGTACTATGTGGATGTGAGCACCATTTTCCATGTAGTTCTCCTACAAAACATGCCACTTGTTGGTCCTACCCACCCTGTCGCAATCATGCATTGAACTGGTTTCAACAACCACGTCAACATCATACTACACATGTTGTTGTTGATTTTGTTACAACCTTGTTTACAGCTTCAACTTTGTAGGTTGTGTTATGCTGGTAGTCAAATCAATGAAACTTATTGTATGCTTAAACAACCTTGTAACAATCTTCTAGCTTGAACAACCTTGTAGCAATCTTCTAGCTTGAACAACCTTGTAACAATCTTCTAGCTTGAACAACCTTGTAGCAATCTTCTAACTTGAACAACCTTGTAACAATCTTCTAGCTTGAACAACCTTGTAGCAAGCTTCTACAATCTCCTACAAGCTTGTACAACCTTGTAACAATCTCCTACAAGATTGTACAACCTTGTAACCTTCTTCTACAAACTTCTACAACCTTGTAACCTTCTTCTACAAGCTTCTACAACCTTGTAACCTTCTACAAGCTTCTACGACCTTGTAACCTTCTTCTACAAGCTTCTACGATCTTGTAACCTTCTTCTACAAGCTTCTGCAACCTTGTAACATTCTCTTACAAGCTTGCACTGTGCAACCTAATAGCCACCTTCTACAACCTTGCAAGTTTGTGATAAACTTGTACGGGGTTGGGCCAAGGTGGAGACAAGGTGGTAATATTCAAAGTGGTGAATACAACCCTAGGCCTGTGAAGTATGATCTCTATTAATTTGAAGCAACTGCTACTCATTTTGTGCATATTGAACGAAAATGCAATAATTTTTCACACATTTGTATCCGTCATTGTTTGCAGTTCTTGTCTTACTATGTACATGAATATATATGTATGTGCTAATAGTAACAGTAATGCCTACATACATGTACATGTGTACCTACATGTACGTATTTCCATTTAGCCGATAGATGGTGCACCAGGAGAGTCTATGCTCGGTGTGTGCTTCATTGACACATGTATTGGAGTGTTCCATGTGAGTTGATATGTGTAAATATGAACACACACACACACATATACATACATATGTTAATAGCTATGTACGAACATACATACATATACATGATCTGTACGTACGTATGTATGAGGTTGTACTGTAGTTGTATCCTGGTGTAGTGAATGATACAGACAACATATCCTGAGTTGTGCTATTGTCCAATACAGCATAGTTATGTATAATATACAATAAAAATGTGTTCATTAATTTCCTGCCTTGTTCTCACTCAATCAATCCTAACAACCAAACCTGTCTGGTGACCTGTGCTGTATCACTGACCTGTGCTACATGGTTTATGTACGTATGTACGCTATGCTATATACGGATGTGTATGCAATTTGTGTTATATACGTATGCTTACAACATCTTATCATCAGCTGGGGCAGTTCACAGATGATAGACAGTGCTCAAGGCTCAGAACATTGATTGCTCACTATCCTCCAGCCCAGGTAAGTGTGTGTGTGTGTGTGTGTGTGTGTGTGTGTGTGTGTGTGTGTGTGTGTGTGTGTGTGTGTGTTGTGTGTGTGTGTGTGTGTGTGTGTGTGTGTGTGTGTGTGTGTGTGTGTGTGTGTGTGTGTGTGTGTGTTCATGTGTACGTGTGTGTGTGCGTGTGTGCATGCGTGCGAGTGCGCGTGTGGATACATGGCATACTTATAGTGTGTACACTGTACTTAAGTACATATACTGTATGTATATGTAACCAGTGTTCCATTGTGATCGAATGATCAATTATCATCTACTTACATACATGTTTAATACATTGCCATCTGTACTGTACGTACGTAGGTCCTATATCCCAGGGGTCGGGTCAGCCAGAAGGTGATGAGTGTGATCCAGCACCAGTTGGTGGGGATCTTGAAGGAGGCTCTCAACCCCGGAACTGAGTTCTGGGATGCCAGCAGGACACTCAAGAACTTGGCTGAATCAACGTATTTTGCTGATGATGATGAAAATGGAGATGATGAAAATGAAGATGGAAATAACAAGTCTGCGGGTGGAGGAGAACAGATGTGGCCAGATGTACTGAAGGGGATGCTATCACCTGGTGAGTGTATCGCAACAGATGATGTCAATAGTTCTGAAGGTACCATTATGCACAGAATTTATATGATATACACGCATACAGTATGTATGGTCAAACATACTGTACATATGTACGTATTGAACCATACTTAGCATGCAGTGTTCACCCAGCTATATGTTAAGACGTATTGGCCCGTTTTCCTTGCTTCTGGAAGGCATGTTGGCTGATACATCTTCCATAGAGGCTGGCATTGTAGTGGGAATAGGCTGAGGAGGTTAACATTGGACAGATGGTCTTGTTACAGGTTTTGTTGTGCATTTGTATACATACAGTCTGTTGAGAACTGAGAATATGTAATGACTGGTATTTATGATATTATTGTATCTGTACATATGTAGTGATGCATAATATATTTTCATCCTCACTGCCATACAAATGTGATGAATTGTTAATTTTAAGGTTCTGGGCAATTTCATAGTTACGGACACCCTTGGCCCCACACCCCGGGATATGAGAGGCTCTATTGTACGTACACCAATGCCCATTGTGGTTCTCTCCATCCTCGCAGACGACAGTCTTGGACTCACTGCCTCTTTAGGATGTGAACAGGCTGTCAGTGCCTTTGGTGCTTGTGTGTGGTACCTCAGAAAGTGCAAGATCGACCATGAGATAGTTTCTATGAAGAGGTTCGAGGTTTACCGCCCGATTGATGCTGAAGTGAGAGCTTCACAAGAAGAAGTAGACCATTACATATCAACAAGACAACATATGGTACGTACATAGCATGTACATGCATATGTACATACATACGTATGTACATACATATGTATGTATGCAGTTTTGGATCAATGCCAAAGTACGTACATATGTACTATACAAACAGGTCTACGTACCAACACTCATATGTACGTATCTATGTATGTGTCTTATGTTAATCAGCATTAATCTTTGGTACATACGTATGTATGTACGTACATACATATGTGTGTACATACGTATGTATGTATATGCGTACATATACCTGATGTTTACATACTGTGCATGCAGTAAGCTGGTATGTACGTACTGTATACTTTGCATACTTGTTTATACGAACGTATGTACAACTACGTATGTATGTAGTGCGTGGATGTGTACGTACTGACACTATAACAGTATAGCATGTATTTGGCCACACGTTCATTGTGATGTGATGTGTACCTGTGCAAGGTGCTTGATGGGACCACTCTCGTGAACCTGGACATCGTCAGTGTTGGAGGGAGTCCGGAGGGGACTCTACTGGAGAGGATCGACCACACTGTGACGCCCTTTGGAAAGAGGTTGCTGAAACAGTGGCTGTGTGCTCCACTGTGTAAGATCCAAGACATCAATGACAGGTGGGTAGTGGGTAGTCTGGATAAGTCAGACCTCTGGGGACACTGAAATACAGTGTAGTCTGGATAAGTCAGACCTCTGGGGACACTGAAATACAGTGTAATACAGTGTAGTCTGGATAAGTCAGACCTCTGGGGACACTGAAATACAGTGTAGTCTGGATAAGTCAGACCTCTGGGGACACTGGAATACAGTGGAGTCTGGATAAGTCAGACCTCTGGGGACACTGAAATACAGTGTAGTCTGGATAGGTCAGACCTCTGGGGACACTGGAATACAGTGTAGTCTGGACAAGTCAGACCTCTGGGGACACTGAAATACAGTGTAGTCTGGATAAGTCAGACCTCTGGGGACACTGGAATACAGTGGAGTCTGGATAAGTCAGACCTCTGGGGACACTGAAATACAGTGGAGTCCGGATAAGTCAGACCTCTGGGGACACTGAAATACAGTGGAGTCCGGATAAGTCTATAATAAGAACACCATATTCTGTGTCCCAGTGTAGCACATTGGTGTATCCAATGACCTTTGAATTGAGGAAATCTGTTATGAAGGACACAAAATTGAGACTCTGAAAGTATCCTCAATAGAGTTTCCACTGTGGGGCAATTCTTCCATTTGGACATGTGCTGTTTAATGTGCTACAGCCTAGTAACAGGGGATATTCAACCACCTTGTAACGGTGTCCAGTCAGGGGAATGTCTGCTGTGATCCACCCTGTAGGTTGGACGCCATTGAGGACATACTGGAGACACCACTGCTAGCAGGAGAATCCAAGGAGATACTCAAGAAGCTGCCTGACCTTGAGCGACTGCTACGAAAGTACATACACATACACATACATATGAACTCATGTGTGCTCAGTACAATCCACATACGTACGTACACATGTACAGTACGTATTGTACGTACATACATACTACTTGTTATGTGTGTGGCAGCAATCATTATTACTTCAAAAGTATACTGTATGATGATGATAGTTTATAATAGTTAACTACGTATATGCATATAGATGTACATAATATAAAGATGCACATACTACTTGTTAAACGGTTTGTACTGTACATACATATGAACCAATGTACATATGTACATACATGTACACATACATATTTACTATACATTACTGTACATATGTATGTACAGTAATGCTTATAGATTATTTGCATATGTACAGTACCACCTGTATAGCATATACGTACGTACGTACATATATGTGTATGTTATGTGCATATTTGTTTACCTGTGTCCTGTATATCACCAGCGAACCTGTATGTTTATGTATATGTACAAGCCATTGCATTGACATAATATGTCTATCTGATGCAACAGGATTCACACTCTAGGCTCCAAGGTGAGAGGTATGGACCATCCTGATAGTAGGGCCATTCTGTATGAAGAAGCACTCTACAGGTGAGCAGTTTGATGTTGTACGAGTTGTCACACACATGCAATGGTACCATCTACTCTTCACCATGTGTGTGTGTACTCTCTCAGTAAGAAGAAAATTTCCGACTTTTTGTCAGTGTTGTCTGGATTTGAAGTGGGTATGGGAATAGTTGATGTGTTTGCTGGGCACTCGCAACGTTTCAAGTGAGTTCACCGTGATGTTGTGCATATAATGATGTCAGAGGAAACCATTGCTACCGCTGTTCTGGTCAAATGATTCAGATCAAACCTACTGAGACGCGTGGTGACTTTGGTTGGGGATGGAGGTTAGTACACACGCCTACCGCACAGTGAATTCTCTCGTTAATCCACCACTGCTTCATCCACCTCAAATCTTCCATCCACTGCTATTTCCCAATACCAGTGTACGTAACATTATACAAACATTACTGAATACCAGTTAACCTGCCAACCTTACAAAGCTACCATGTTTGGATATTGCCCAACACTATGTACTACTACTGTACTATGTGTGTCTATATATTGTATCTGTTTTGTCTTTCAAGGGCTCTTCCCAGACATGACAAAGGAGCTGGATTACTTCAAGGTCAGTCCGCTCAACAGAGTACATATGAACTAATGTTTATTCACTTGATGCAGTAACATCTGTGTGTCAAATGTATTAAGTTTGTCTGGGGGGCCAGTCTCTATTTCAACTGCTTTGCACCTCCGTCCAGTGACCTTATCAATCATTTATCACCAGTGGAGTATTGAGATTGTGGAGAATAGAAATTTCATGATAATTTTTGAGGCTATCTCACTTCTTTTCTGAATTCCTATCTTATGTACACATACCCTTCCCCTGTGTAGACCTGGCAGGTTGACACATACATACCTACATACGTATAATGTGTGTACTTGTCATATAGTATGTTTGTGAATTGGGAGAATATCCAAAATATATGTGTACATTTGTATGTCCAACCCTTGTCAACGTAAAAATGTAGTTTTTGCACAAAATTAATATGTACGTTTGTATGCACCGCACATGTACACAGTCTTTCCTCAGTCTATTTACCTGGAGCAGGGTGCAGCACCCTGTTGCTTATCTCTATAATGGTAAAGAAGGAAGACATATAAATTCCTCAATATGTGCGCACATACATATACCTGGTTTGGACATATTGAGCATGTACACTGGGTCCTTAGTACCTTGTTGCTATTTCATCCTGTAATATCACTGTATAGTGCACATCTGTATGTGCGTATGTATACTCCTACAGACTTCCTTCGATCAAGCCAAAGCAAAGAAGGAGGGTGTGATTGTCCCCAATGAAGGCGTCTGTAAAAGCTATGACAAGGCTATGAAGGACATCAACACCATCAAGAAGGAGCTCACCGAGTACCTGGAGAGGCAGAGACGTCGACTAGGATCAAAGGTTGGCACTTTGAAATTAATTCAGCTTATTATCCGACATCAGTGATATTCCTTTTGCTGTCTCTTCAGGCCATCAACTACTGGGGATCAGGTAATGTTCCCTTGTGCGTTCACACTTGTACTTACATACACATTAAGGCTGTGCAAATCATCGCGATGATACGATTGTCGTTCTCAGCTTCTATGATCCTGTTTATGATAATGAGGTGTTTATCATCCTGATAGCATAAAAAACTACTACCCAAAAAACCCACTAAAAACCGAGTAGACTAGGAGTAGTAGTGAAGATAGCTAACGAAGTTAGTAAGAACAATAGAACATCCTAATAGCACTTCCTTCATTATTTGCTTCCTGAAAATGTACATTCGTATGTACGTATATCTGAGTTTTTAGCTCAAAAAGTGGAGTGATTTGTATATTGCTCAAAACATAACTTTGTTAATTTAACAGTTCATTTCATCTACTTTTAAACCTGGTTTTTCAGAATAGATGTAATGTTCTCAACTTGTATATATCATCATAGAGCGCTTGAAATCATGATATGACCTCATTATTGTAATAATCCTGACCATGATGCCTGTTATCCTGGTACAGATCTAACAATATCACACAGGCCTACCACACAATGTGCTATACTGTAGTCTGCGTGTATGTTAGTAGGTCTTGCTCCTGTTGTGTGTAACTGCCTACACACTTTTAATACAGTGTACATGTGCAATGTACTGTACTTACTATTATTACTGTGTGACAAACATGTATGTATATACGTACATAATATGTGTATGTGTATGTATGTACAGTATGTATGTGTGTATATGTGTGTATGTATGTATGTATGTATGTGTGTGTGCGGATGTATGTGTGTATATGTATATATGCGTGTATGTATGTGTGTGTATGTGTGCGGATGTATGTGTGTACGTATGTGTATGTGTGTATGTGTGTGTGCGTTTGTGTAGGACGCAATCGCTTCCAGTTGGAGGTCCCGGAGAGTGCCCTGGCACATCACACTCCCAATGAATACGACCTCAAGAGCCAGCGCAAGGGCTTCAAGAGATACTGGACGAGGGAGATCGAGGGGATGCTGGCAAGAATGACTGACGCGGAGGAGAGAAGAGATTCAGCCCTCAGGGACACAATGAGGGCAATATTCCACTCCTTTGACACTCAGTAGGTGGACAGTGTCACCTATTGTCATAACAGTGGCTACCAGTGCATTGTGTTAGCAAATTCTCTACTACACACATGGTAGTGGGATTATATGTAGTACATGAAGTACATGACTTGAACATAGTATTACTTCTGTTTTTCTATTGTCCATCCTTGTATGGCAGACAGTATAATATTATGTGAACATACATAAGCATGTACTACATAGTATGTTCGTATGTACGTATATGTCATATTGCCTTTATGAAGGATACTCAGGGAACTGATACTTTGTATGGGATATCAAGGGCAAGGCCTGAGTTGTTCCACTGTGAATCCATTTCTTGTGTATCCTTCATAAAGGTGATATAAATAACGTGTGATCTAATTATCCACTTGCTCACCTTTCGATAGCTAATTGGTTAATCAATTGTTACATTTGGGGATATCGAGGAAATGGGATATGTACGTATCCCTGTGGTGTCTTTGATGTTGCCACCAATCAGGATGCATGTACTCATATATACTTGTGCTGGGACGATTAATTGATTTATGGATTAATCACTCTATTTTCATTTCAGATCTGATTATCGTTGTAGTGTAAGTGAAATCATTGATCATAGGAAGTAATTAAGAGAGTAAAACAGGAAGCCACCCCCACCTTATTACCCAGAACCTTCACTCCCTGGGTTCAATTTTGTACTTCAAGAGTACCTGAAATGTGAAAAGGACTCTAACAAGTCCACATCACATTTGTTGGATGACTACTCAGTCTAATGAAGTGGGAGTGGTTTTTAGTTACATTCACTTAATTACTTTCAGCGATTAATCAATTGGTTACTGTGCACTGACAATCAATTTGAAAATTACATGGTTCTCAGCTGTAATATTATGATATACGTACGTGTGTATATACCTCATTTCTCCAGTTTCAAGATGTGGGACAGTGCTGTGGAGTGCCTTGCAGTGTTGGACGTGGTCGTCAGTCTGTGCACATACAGTGGATCGTCTGATGGCATCATGTGCCGACCTGTATTCGACCTGGCCCAGCAACCATTTATTAATATTCAAAATGGCCGTCATCCCTGTGTGACTAGGACATTCTCCGGAGACGACTTCATACCTAACGACACAACTATTGGATGCAGAGAGGTATATACTAGATGGAGTTTGTCTACCCCTGTGTATGATCTGTACATTGCGTGCTGATATCAGCACGATACGGTGGACCCTTGATAATCTGACACTCTTTAAGTCAACAAGTATGTGTTGGATTACAGAGGCTATCAGATTATGCCAATTTTCATTGTTTAATCTGCGATAATGACTGTGTCCGGAAATGAGGTCGGATCGATGGGGATGTAGGGTTGCAAAACTTTCTCTGTAAATGCGGTAGAAGCACATTAAGACGAATTATAAGGGACCCACAAAATTATTTCTCTTATTAAACATTCGTCCTGTCGAGGTTGCTTACTATGTGTGCTGCTACAGCAAATGTAACTGAGGTCGAGAATTGAGTTTGTCTTGAACAGCATTTCTCAAGGATGATTGTCTCAACAAGTTTCTACTACAAGTGTGCATGTGATAGCAGTTGCTATAATACATAAATTTACAGTACCATAGAACCTCATTACTATGACCCCCACAGGACCAGCCAAAGTGGTCTCGATTGTGAGGTGGGCCTATGTCAGATAGTGTATGGAGTAATACATTAAGTACAGGAACTCCTAAAAGTAGCTGGAAAATAGTTGTTACATTTCCGAGGTGATATTTTAGTGGGATTTTACTACCTTGTGGTCAGAACATTGGCGGGAATAATAATTGGGTGAATTTTTGAAACATTCAGTTTGGTGTTGTTTACGATTATTATTCCTCACAAATACCAATGTTGATAAATCGCACACAGCAATTTGAAATGGAGGCTATAATTGACAGTTGTATACCAGCAGATTACACATTTTCTGGATGGATTGTTCACCTAATTATTGAAAAAAAAGGAACAATTGCTTGCAATTGACAGAAGTTGTATTGTTAGTTCTTCAAATCACGAATTTGCCAATATAAACTTGTTGCCAATATTTCCCATTGTATGGCATACTGAACTTGTATTTTCACATGTATTGACTGTAAGTACCTATGTATGTATTACAGTTTGTACATGTGCGTGTATTGCACCTACGTACGTATGTATGTACATACATGTATTAGTTATGTCCCTTCCACACGGGATGTGCAGCTAATACAGTCACACTTTCAATTAATTACCGAGGGCGATAGCCCGAGGTGATTGATTGAAAGTGTGACTGTATTAGCTGCACATCCCGTGTGGAAGGGACATAACTAGCTTGTGTCATGGGATGGCAAATTTGTTATTGCTCCATTGTTCGCTGCTGCTGATGATGTTGGTGGTGACAGGAAATTGGTCTGATCAGTCAAGTGAAAGGGTGATGCATCGTTAATAACTTGATTGCAAGTGTGCTGTAGAGATTTTATGAACTACTTTTTTCTTTTGATCTTCCTGTCTACCATGACACAAGTACGTATGTATGCGAGTTGTATACAGGATGGTAACATTAAGCACACTATATACGAGTAAG
The DNA here is from genome assembly GCA_964020155.1 of Chondrilla cf. caribensis. Lineage (NCBI taxonomy): Eukaryota > Metazoa > Porifera > Demospongiae > Chondrillida > Chondrillidae > Chondrilla > Chondrilla cf. caribensis. Next base: position 1,709,379 of record OZ026561.1, read on the forward strand.
TGTCTTACATTTGCTATGCAAGTACAGTACTTGACTGTGTGCACATGAAATACTACCCATCTAGAGTCTCAGAAGCCCTCACCACAACATCTAACTATAATGTCCAATTTCTATCATTTCATCGTTCTCCATCTCTGTCAGTGGGTCTGTTCTAGTGTGTGATTGTGAAAAAAAACGTTCACCAGTGTACCTATTGCTCCTTCATTCACCCTGTGAATGTGCTGGTATGTGTACAGTTACCACAGTTTGAATTACCCCAACAACCCTTTGATTGGCTCCTATTGCACTTGAATTGTGTTGTTACAACTCGCAGGACGGGCCAGGCCCCAGCTGTGTGGTGGTCACCGGGCCAAACATGGGAGGGAAGTCCACTCTGATGAGACAGAATGGACTGATCGTTGTCCTCGCACATCTGGTGAGTCCTGATGGTGATCTCTGTTATCAGTATCCCACAGTCCAGGCCTTATGTGCCTATTAGGGGTAGGATGGTATGTACGGTACATACAAAGGTACCTTGTGTGTCTCCAGATGCAGAGTTTAGTATATTCCTCATCTGACTGCAAGAGTGTAGTACATCCGTGTACAGTGTGTACATATGTACATGAGTATGTACAGTGTGTGTTTGCGTTTGTTTGTATGTACGATTCATATGTATGTACTAGGTGCTGGAAATCGTCGGTAATTTTCAAATTTATTATCATGCAGTATATATTAACCGATTGATCGGTTAATCACTGGAAGTAATTAAGTGGACATGACCAGAAATCACTCCCACTTTATTAGACTGAGTAGTCATCCAATAGATGTGAAGTAGAGTCTTTACAGTTTTTCACATTTTAAGTACTCTTGAAGTACAACATTGAACCCATGGAGTGAAGGTTGTGGGTAAATAAGATGTTGGATTTCTTCTTCAACTCACTCAATTACTTCCTGTGATTAATCAATTTGCATGCACTATTAACGATGATCAGTTTCAAAAATGAGAATAACTGTCGCAGCACTAGTTTGTACCTACCATGTGTCAATATCTGTATATATGTGACTATGTACAGATACACATACATATGTTTGTATGCATCTTGGCCATTTCCTCAGGGATGCTTTGTCCCAGCAGAATCCTGCTGCCTGTCCCCCGTGGACAGGGTGTTTACGAGGCTGGGGGCCTCGGATAGAATCATGTCGGGAGAGAGCACCTTCTACGTCGAGCTGAGTGAAACGGCAGCCATTTTACAGCACGCCACCAAACACTCTCTCGTCCTGCTGGATGAACTGGGTTGGTTTAGATTTGACTGGATGCATGGAATGTTACTGCACATAGCACATGTACTGTATGTACATACGTACATGTATACGTATTTAGTTGGATTCCTACAGTAAGTTGTAGTTGTATCCTGGTGTAATGAATGGTAGACAAATTATACTACATATTTTCGCGTAAGGATTAGAATGTGTGTACTAATTTCCTACCCGGCTCTTAAATGAATCCTAACGATGAAACCTGTCTGGTGACCTGTGCTGTAGCACTGACCTGTGCTACATGGCTTATATAATCACAGTTTTTCCTCGATCCACTCCTCGACCAGGATAAAAGTACAGTCAAACCTCTTCACAACATCACCCTTGGTTCCTCACTGTATCCGCCATTATAACTGGCTGGTTTGCTGTTGTAACCAGTACAAATGATGTACGTACGTATATGTGAATACATCGGTGCCCACAAAACATGTTGTTATAAAGAGACTGTCTTTGCATAGAGTGTTGTTATAAATAGACTGTCTTTGCATAAGGCGTTGTTATAAAGAGATTGTCTTTGTAATAACTGCTGTTGTAAAGAGATTTGACTCTACATATAATGTGCTATAATATGTTATTGTACGGAATACAGCACAGTATTGGAAGAGGTTTGAGTGTCCGAAAACAACTCACACCATCGCTTTGAGTATTGTTGTTTGTATGACACCCACTGCTATGTATGTACATACGATGCAATGTTTAACACTGACACATCCACAACTACTGTGCTGTTTAGTATTGTGATTTGGAGTTGATATGTTCGTGGTGTGCTCTCTGTGTGCTCTGCACTGACCGTTCAGGTCGAGGTACGGCCACTTATGATGGAACAGCCATTGCTTGTGCTGTTGTGAAGGAGCTGGCAGAACAGATCAAATGCCGCACGTTGTTCTCAACTCACTACCACTCGCTGGTGGAGGAATTTGCCGGAGATCCTAATATCGGCCTTGGGCATATGGTATTGTTCATGCATATGTACATATTGTATACGTATGAACTGTGTATTGTCTACTCCATTGTACTATGTGTGTCTTCAATTCTTCATATCCACACACACACACACACACACACACACACACACACACACACACACACACACACACACACACACACACACACACACACACACACACACACACACACACACACACACACACACACACACACACACACACACACACACACACACACACACACACACACACACCTTCATTAGTCCCAAAGGTTCATACAGTACCCAGGAGAAACTGGGATCCTGCCTAGAGTAAATTCCCTCCCGTTTCCAATCAAAATTGAATGCCTATGACACGAAACAGAGCATGCATGCTAACATATGTACAGTACATGTACATACATAAGCTGGATACATGTGCTGTGTGAATCCTACTTCACTTGTACTCCATGCTATTGTGTGCATACAAGTGCGTATATATGTCATGGATAAGGTGTCTGGATGTACCGGAATGTGCATGTTGTTCTACTGCCAGGCTTGTATGGTGGAGAACGAACCTGGTGATGAGGACGAGACGACATCCGAGGAAACCATAACATTCCTGTACAAGCTCACCGATGGAGCCTGCCCAAAGAGCTACGGTTTCAATGCTGCAAAGCTAGCTGGGATCCCTCGTGAAGTTATTGCTAATGCCAGGAAGAAGTCCAGAGAGTTTGAGGAGAATACAGAAAGACACAAGCTGTTTAGGTGTGCAAGTACATATTTCTATTCTCTCATTGTGACTGTGTTTGTGTGTGGTGTCTGTGTGTGCGCACGTGTGTGTGTGTGTGTGTGTGTGTGTGTGTGTGTGTGTGTGTGTGTGTGTGTGTGTGCCAGTGTGTGTGTTGTGTATTTGTTAGTGGAATTATACGTAAGATTGTTAAATTCTATTGTCTGTATGTAGACCCCTCTGCTATACTTTGTGGTACTCTTGTGATGTGATAATGTTGTTGTCATCAAAATTTTAATTGTCCATTGTATTATGCAGTACATACGTATATAATGTATATTGCCCCCCTTAATTGCATCTTTCACACAACACTACACAGGGAAGTGTTTGATGCCTGTGGCTGTAGCCGTGAGAGACTGTGTGAGCTACAAGAGACACTGGATGGACTGGTTAACTAACAGGGATTGACGCAGCTGACATTTTACGTACCTTTAGATTATCATAGGAAGCCTAACTTGTAGTGTCAATGCAAATGCTTATTTGCTCTCTAATATTAAGTTTTTGAGGTATTGTGATAGCAGATATACATACGTATAATATAATATAAAATATACATAATGTACATGGCTGTATGCCACTATATATGGTGCCTATTATATTATAATTATACATACAATAGTATTAGAAAAGTTATTAAGATAATAATTATTCGTATATAATCGAATTGATATAGTACATACTTACATCCGTACTGTATAATTATATATTACTATAGTAATATTTATAATAATTATCAATTCTATCATAATATTCAGCATATAATAGGCAATTATTAAATATACAATACATATTTTCATTTAAAAAGGAAATGAATTATAAGTGGGTAATTGTCATTTAATTGGATGGAATCATGATCGATGATTAACAATGAATTAAAAATGATATTATGATTGGAGATCAAAATAATTGAGAGAAGCTGTTTGATGTAACTCAAGTGCTCAGGAGAGTGCTAAGCAGCCACAAATATGTACAGAGGAACAATGTCAACACAGTGAAGAGTACATATGTACATATGTACACATGTACCTTACAAATGACCAAATCAGTGCTACAACATGACAGAATGCACAGTTTGTATTAACGTACAGTACACACAAGTACACATGTATGTACAATGAAGATGAATGGTTATGGAAAGTCAAACTGAGGTAAGATTACAACACACATAGTCAGAATTGAATCAACAATGATAAACAACAAATAACAACAACAAAGTCCTTGCCATGATGGATCCCTTCGGTTGATAGTCTTAAAAAGTAGTCAAGTTTGAAGGAATTCCCAGGTGCTCGAAAGAACGCGAGCTAGCTCTATTCAGATTGACCTTTGGCCTCCATGAACGTGGAATGACAGGAGTTGACGGCTGTAAAACAGAACAAGAACTCAATGTTACTGATACAGTGTGGTGTACTGTATGGTAGGCAGGTACATACTGTACATATGGGGCAGATGAGGCTATGGTAGACAGGTACAGTAGAGCAGTACAGGACAATATGGTGAACAGGTACATAAGGCTATGGTAGACAGGTACAGTAGAGCAGTACAGGACACTATGGTGAACAGGTACATAAGGCTATGGTAGACAGGTACAGTAGAGCAGTACAGGACAATATGGTGAACAGGTACATAAGGCTATGGTAGACAGGCACAGTAGAGCAGTACAGGACAATATGGTGAACAGGTACATAAGGCTATGGTAGACAGGTACAGATAATCCAACACTCATGGTCAGACCAAGATAGACTGGTAGTCTGTGAGCATGGATTTTTGCCTTGTACTAAGCTTAGTCCACAGCCTACACTAGTCCCACAGCATACAATATGCTACTGTCAAACAGGACGTACGTACACAACAGTGGATTGCTCCCATTCCTTTCTACCATTCTTCTCAACCCATGCACACACATACAGGAATTTAAATGGCTTAGTCAGGAGCTGACCCTCAGGGACCCTTCCTACAGGATGAATTTCAGTTGTATTGATCTGTATTTGTATGACAATAATACAGATCAATGCCACTGAAGTCTGCGTACTCTGTATGTAGATATGTACACACAGAACACCTACATATGTATGTACATCCACCACTGAATGAAGGAAGTTCAATCACAAGACGTTGGGAGTCATTGGCTACCTACAGTAAATGATGTCTCTGAGAAAA
>OZ026561.1:1717046-1752046 GCA_964020155.1 Chondrilla cf. caribensis
GAGCTTGTCTTATTGTATGGGAAGTATAGGAGGGCTGACTTGACAGCATCCACTGACAAGGACGGAGTGAACCTTGTAAATTTCAGGTTTTCACCAGTGACCATCAGAATAAACATTATACTGTACATACAAACCATGCAACACATGTATGTATGCAATACACTATAATGGAACCTTGATAATCTGACACTCTATAGGCAACTAATACATGTCAGATTATGAAGGTTTTCTTGGTACAAATGTAGCTTGCAATGTGTGTCTCGAAATGTGGTCAGTTGGAAGAGGATGTTGGATCACGGAAGTGTAAGAGGCTCTACTGAATGTATGTATGCATTCATACAAACAGTAACAGATATCCACACACATACATACTATACGAACGTACTGTACAAACTGTATGTTCACCACTAACAACACATGTACCACACTGTGTGATATACACATTATGGTCTGAGTTGTATAGGTCCACTGATCACACACTAGTTCAGAGAAGCATCGTGCACACCCCTGTATATGTAGGTCAGCAGTGTGGGGTGCTGCAGTGTGACGATGAGTTGCACGCTGTGCAGTACACCTACGTAGTCTCACATTGTGTGGCTGGTGCTGCGTCTACCAACAAATGTGAGCATAATATACCTAGTGTACATGACTTGATAACTGCTGACTGTGTAACTCGTGTACGTACATGAAAGTGCCCTATGCGATGCACAGCGATTCTCATTTCTCTGCTACAATTTGTGTAAGGCATTTATCCAAATTGTAATGCTGTACATACGTCCAGTGCACAAGAAAATTCATGGATGCAGACAATGGAAAGTGGAAGGATTTGGCTGATTGAGTGTAGTCTGTATTTGGAGGATGTAACATATTTGCCCGCCTCACAAAGTTTGGACCGATATATTCTATGATACTACATACACACGTACAAAATTGACTCCACAGAGCATACAGGCATGCATACGTACCTAGCACAGAGAGCCCCAAGCAACTGTGGTATAAGTAGTATATACGTAGTAGACAACAAGGACCTTCATATGTACACACATGTTCAATTGTGTATGGTAAGCACATGCCTGTGCCTGGATTTTTTACATACGTTACATACGTACATACATACATACAGTACTGTACATATGTGCATGTGGACATCTGTAGTCTGAGTATGTTGGGCAATCATGCTCCCACATGCTGCTACAAAGTAGCATGTTTGTCGCACACGACGACCAGGACCACCTATATCAGTGAAAATCTGACCCCAATGACTCTCTGACCGTGTGTATGGAAAACCTATGTTCCAATGTACACGTCTTCAATGATGCTCAGACAGACAGTTTATATGAAGCTCAGACTGTGTGTATAGTACGTATACGTATGTACACATGTACCTCTTCTAATGTACACATCTTCAAAGAACTCAGGCTGTGTGTATAGTAAACCTATTCCAATGTACTCATCATAGAAGACACTCAGACAGTGTTTGCCTATTCCTACGTACAAACATGTGTTCATGAAACTCAGGCTAGTACACCTTCTGCATACATCACCTACGTAGGTAGGTATGTAGGTACTCCCCAGTACATACAATGTACATACTTTCAACGAAGCTCAAATTGTACATAAACCTATTTTCATGTATGCATTCTGTGTTGTGCAACAAGAGCAAAGGAATGTGACAATACTACACAGCGGAGGTCCTGTTACCAGACTATGTATGTGGGTGCACGTATACTGTATGTTCTCTCATCGGTGAAGAATATACGACACACTACACACAGCACCTGTGAATGTGTGTATATTTGGGTGCATCCATACCTCACACAGCAAGCATGAATGTACCGACATGTTGTCTAAATTCTCAGTGAAGAGTGCTACACCATAGTAGCCACTACATTCATACATTCATACATTCGTACGTATGAATGTAGGCATGAATCCATATTCTCTTGTCAGTGAAGAATACCGCACTGAATACAACACATATGAATGTGTGCAATATTGTATGCATTGACAATCTCACATCTTTTGTTGTGTTTGAAGACGATTTTAACAATCTGGTCCATTTCCACCTCGATCCCAAGGCTGACATAGACTGATGTTCTCTAGAAGGAAAGTTCCAATTGAAATTTAAAGTTAATAGGTACAAGTAATATCAATTATTAACATATACCAAGCAACCACTGTTACACCACTACAAACCACCACAGCTGAGTTAATCTATTAGTATTTAATAAACAAATCCAGACACACAGTCAGACCTGGTTTTTGCGTAATAATAAATTCCAAACACTGAATTATTTTACTCTGCAGCACTGAGGCTAATAACACTATATATGACCCTGGTTTATGTACATATCTGACCCTGGCTTATGTACATATCTGACCCTGGCTTATGTACATATCCGACCCTGGTTTATGTACATATCTGACCCTGGCTTATGTACATATCTGACCCTGGTTTATATATATGACCCTGGTTTCTGTACATATCTAACTTTGGTGTACGTATATATTTGCTCCTGGTGTATGTATCCCATCCAGGTTTATCTGAAACCTCACTCAACCAATAGTGCCTTTCAACATTGAATTACAGAGGAATTTTCATAAGGGAACATCCTTCAGGGGCAGCACGTACGTTTATGTTTGACTACAGAGGTTGTCAGAAGGTTTTCTATAGCAGTTTCTCATGATAAAGGTGACACCTTGTGTTAAACTGAGGGAGTGTTGGACTACTGAGGCTCCACTATACTCCTTGATAGTCACCTCCATTGCCCCCTTACCCTCTTCCCAATCAATCGACACCCAATTCAAACAACAAGTGTTGACGGGACCAAATAAGACTGGATGAATCTATACAAATCAAGGCTGACTACACATGTACATATACAGGCATACCAAAATAACATCATGTGTGAATTCCCATACATATGTACTGTACATATAATATTAAACGCACAGAATATACCAGGACCAGCTGTGGGAATAGTATGTAAAATGTATGCAACAGTGTGGTCACCAGAATTGAAATAAAGAATGGTACCTTTATGTATGTGTGGAACATTTTTGAGGGGTATAAATGAGGCAGTCACACAAAACTGATGGCAACAGTCCAATTACGTATATAATATTAATAATAAACAGTGTAAAGTATAAACTATATGTTATACACTACTCAACAGTAAAACCACATTGATGTACATTGATCATTTGAAGAGGGGTGCAGGGGGTATTTTGAGTCATGATGAAGGGTACTTTGGGTCTCAAGAAGGGTTCTGTACCCTTCAAAAACGACCTAGTGACCACACTGGTATGCAAGTATGATACGGTCACAAGTGGGCTGAATCGCAGTGCTGACACAGCATAAATAGGCCAAACAGTAGTGGGTGGAGAACAAGATGGCATGATCATATAATTACTGTGGTCATGTCTGGAACGGCCCCTAAAGAGGGATATTTTCATCTACGTACATTTGTGTATACACACCATACATGTGTAGGGTACTTACGTATGTACAAATGTATGTACACTGTATGCATTAGGGTATACCAATACTGGTATAACACACCAAGACTGTATATACATCAGTACAGGGAAACTAACGGCACACCAATTCTGTACATTTGTACGTACATAAGCAAATTATAAGTACACATGTTCATAGATGTACAGCATTTGTGGAGGATAAATATCACCATGACCATAACTGTACATACAAATGTACACGAAAATGTATGTACGTACATACAGTACATACATACAGTAGGTACAGGTTAGTCCTAGTTTACACATACAAACTACAACAATACAGTACGTACAAATACAAATATGCGCAAAGTGGTTATTGTAGGAAAAACCATCACCCATACAACAAGATTATGCAAACATTACTGATTGAGGTAAAAATGTTGATGCGTTTACATAACTACACACTGTGGAGGGAGAGCAGACGGAAATCCTGGTGAGGCGGAGACAAGTATTGATAGAAAATAGACTGCCCATAACACTGTCTATGCCCAGGTGAAACACCCCTGAACAAACGACATCAGATGTGCAGGTAGATAAACACAGTACAGCACATACACAAGTTCATATGTATGGATATGCTGGCATACGTACGTATGCACATACGGTATGTATTACAACATACTACAAATATGTATAATAATTATACATACAATGTCATACGTACATAATATTATGTGTAGTAATATTGTTACAAATGTAAAAGTCTATGCTCCCGGCTAATGACCTTATGTGAAGGTCCAATGGAATGCACTAGCACCCTTGCTGAGAGAGTGACCATAAGTATTGTACATAAGTAGTACATACATACATAGGTAGGCTTCCATTGAGAAAACTAGTTGAGGAAGGGGTGGCCAATTCAAATTCAAAAAAGTATGTAAGGGGGTGAGGTTACATCCAATGGAAATGTTATTAATCAATCAAATTGTACAAGGGGTGAGACTTGTGGGGGTCTCCTCATCCTGTATGTGCACCTAGGGTTAATTCACATTTGATGTACGTAATTTCACCAAAACACTCCACCAAGGACACTCACCTTGAAGTGGAACACTGCTTCCAGCGGTGAGACGATCTCCAATGTACTCTCGTCATTTATTTCAGCGGAGAAACTAGGAACCATGTCTTCATTCTGCGGGAATAAAGGGTAAATGAATATCCCACACCCACAACATCCGCTGTTGGTGGACACGCACTCTTGAAGTCAAACATGGACCCCTTGTCAATCATGCACAGGTGCGAACAAACGTCTTGTGCACAATAGAAAACAGGTCAATGTGTAACAAACAGCATTGCATAGCTCTCTTTACATCGGGTACAACGATCCATATAACACAGAACAAGGATATCAAAACATGCTCTGTGGAGATGATGCTTCTCACGAGTGCCCATTGTTCCAGTCAACACACACGTAGGCAGCCAACAATAGCACAGTATCCACAACAGTACCTGGACTACCATTCATACTGTACATACTGTACAAAACATACCTACATGAGTCCACATACGTACACTGAATTCACACACCCGCTAGCCAATGTACTAATGCATACATTCTCTGTGAAGTCATACTACACACAACTACTTTCCATTGTGTTCAAACACAGTTTATTCGTAGCAACAACCAACATACCTACGTATGTACACACTGTACACACATAATAATGTATGCATATTCATTCATTACATGTATATGGTAAGGTGCCTCAATTCGAGATGCTTCTTAATTTCCGACACCTCGGATTGAACATGAGTCCAAAACTCGTTAGTACTTTTGGATGTTTCATAAATTAATCAGTTTGATACGGAATGTGATCCGAAAACCATTTACAAAGAGAAAAAATTCACACCAACATACAAACCCAAGTGTCAGAAATTAGGACTGAAGTGTTCGGAATTAGGGCAGCTTGCCTTATACATTCTCTGTTAGAACAGTACTGTGCACAATTCAGGTTCATTGTGTTCACATACGCACTATCACACACAGTAGCCAGATTAAGGCATGCACACATGTACATGTCCTGTATGTACATATATACGTATGTAGGGGAGTTTAGTAAAAACATAAGACAAACACCCTCAAGACAAATTCCTGTTTAGTACAGACCAAACGTTTCTCATACAGTAAGCAAATCCTGATAAAATGACATTTGCTAACAATAACTGATTGTGTGGGTGGCTTATAATTCATCTTAACATGTTCGTATTGTATTTGGATTCACGTGTGTATGTACATACATATGTGCGTATGTGTACATACGTATATGTAGACTAAGAACTGAAGATTGTAATTAGTTGTATGTACGTACGTGTAGATAGATACGTATCTACACACATTTCAGATTGGATGGTTGGAAAATAAATACAAGTTCCAGTCAATACCATGCAACAATATCTGACCTCAAGTAATGTAAAAATCTTGTTGACAATGTCAGTTCAACCTCAAATACACAGTATATAGCATACAACAGGTTTGGTCTAATATGATACATGATGTATGTACGTACATGATAAGTCTGTATGCTAACACCCTGTACCTTCCACACGGAGCCTATTCTACATCTGTGTACGTACGCACATGTGCGACATCAACACTTCAAAGCTACTGCAAATACCAATATGTGCGAGGGCGGGCCTGTCAACGTGCCAGTGCGAAAGGATTCACACTTGCAAACGACGACAACACCACCATGAAAGCCAACCACAGAGAGTTGTGTGAGATAGCGTGAACACGAGATGCAAACGTGATAGTTCCATCTCTGTAATTCTGTATATGTGTTGGGTTCCCGGCGGTGGTCAATTGTGCCAATACGGTAATATAATAATTATATTAAATTGATTATTTGTGCTACAGTACGTATGTGACCACAACACAAGGAATGTATATGGCAGGGCATGACACTATTTGGAATTTTGATCTCATAAACTTCTCACCATATGCACATGAACACACACACACACACACACACACACACACACACACATGTAAACGTGCATACACACACGCTTTATGCCGTCTTGTATGGATATACGTACGTACATAAAGCGCTGAAGACTATTCCGACGAATTTACCTTTAGATCAATAAATGTAAGTTCCAAGTTGTCCTTCTCCTTGATAATGCTTGTCCATCCAAGGATACCGTCTCCAGTGACAGAAAACCCAGAACTATCGTCTTTGTGCATGATAAAACCAAACCTCACGTATCCAAACACTCTAAATTTCACCTAGGAGAACGCGATGGAGTGAGATTTGAAACGGCTGTCAACAAGGATGGTTCGACACTGAACTCGTCTACGTGCTGACGGTTACACCGTTGTAGCCAGCAAAGGCGAACACAACAACTCACTTTTCCACTCGGCGGTTCGAGCATCGCCGCCAACATTTTAGCTGCTTTTCGGAAATCCCTCTCGCAGGCTTCGAGCGAGGACACGTCCACACGATCCATCAATACTTCTGACTGTAATCACTCCTTCAACAACAAAACAGGATTGTATGTCTCCCAATGAATTCTGCTCACAACCCAGTATTATAAGAGACCTCCGCTCCATGTTCGTCGTTAGGAAGTAAACTCGACTGCATTCGAACGGAAGTATTTCGAATACCTGCGCAAACGTCGCAAAAGGCTGCAAATTATATAGATAACTACGTGTACCGACCGTTTAAATTTGCAATGTAGAGCAAAGGGTTAACGATACCACTCCCTCTCCAAGGCATTTTATTATCTATGTCCAAGGCAATAGCGAATAGTTTCCTCTGATTTTAACTTCGTTGTCGCGTTTTGTTTTTCACACACAGCGACGTCGAGTAGAAGTTCCATTGACGCCGTCGATTAGGAGTATCGAGCATACATGCACAGTGATCTGTATTGAAATTTAATTTGAAAGCAATCAAATTTGAAATCACAACGCTGATTGGTCACGTGGTTTGCAGGTGATTTTCAGGTGCTATGTACTCCTCATTGGCTGGTTTGTACAAGAACCAATGAGAGATGATCTTGAAGTTTCTGGTACCTGATTGGAGAGTTGGGTTACACATCTGCTAGCCATGAAAGCATTACTAACAGCCATACAGGAATATAACATCATTCGACCACGTAGTAAAGAAACAACTACAAGTGAGTTTTTGACATCCACCGGATTTCTTGTTCTAGTATGACACCACACTCATCGAGTTACATTTATCGATCTAGTTACACTCACGATTGAGTCTTTTCATCGTTGATACGTTTCATTGAGTACTTTTATTGATGTGATTCGGGGTTTTCAAAGGATGGAAAGAATTCACCCCAGTTTTTCAAGTGAACAGTGACGATAGGACATTCTTTATCTGTTCTTTGTGGCTCACGGCTTGACCTGATGTTAAACACAGCCTGACACAATTCCAGCGGGGTACCCCTCTTAAACCTCAGAGTAGACGCTCTCTGTGGTTCGTTCATCTTACCACAGTTGACTACGGTCGTATATTTCTGTCTAGAGACGCCTTTTAGTTTGCTTGTTTTCTGTTCCATTCTTTAGAGCATGGGTAATCTATGCTGTTCGAATAGAATACAATGCACAATTGAATGCACACCTGTATACGTACATATAATGATAGTGTTTAGTATTAGATACACATGTACACTGTCCCTCTGTGTAGACCTGGCAGGTTGACACTGTGAGAATACACTGTCCCTCTGTGTAGACCTGGCAGGTTGACACTATGAGAATACACTGTCCCTCTGTGTAGACCTGGCAGGTTGACACTGTGAGAATACACTGTCCCTCTGTGTAGACCCGGCAGGAGTCTGCGTATGTATATACGTACATATGTACACAATATATGAACATATATTATTTGCATCTATATCAAATCATATGTACGTATGTATGTACATACGAACCACAGTACCACATACACACTTGTACCATTAGCCCAGTCACACTAGAGTGTTAAAACACTTCAAAAAATGCTATTACATACGCTAAAACCAGTTTAATGCATTACCACCTAGACACATCAAGGCCATTGCATGACTGATTCAGGTAACCCTCATATCAAGGTGGTCTGAAACCAGTTTGTATTCCATTTGAATGAAACACTTCCAAGTTCCAGTGTAATGTTCCAGCTTATGACATTCCTTATGACTCCATTGTTTTCAAAATTCACTCACACTAATGGTGTATCTGTATCGTACTAAGTTGTGCATATTTTGTACATTTGTCATAGATAATGGAATGTCTATTGAAATCATATGTAATCCTTGTTATTCAGTCTATCATTCTTATGTACTGTACTAGTTGCACTTCTGAATATTATGTGGACATTCCTTTGAAAACACACACATATGTACACAGTAAACTTCAGCCACGTGGTCACCAGCTCACTCACTGGTGTTTTGTGACAGTTTGCCACAGTGGGATTGACCTAGCTACCCACCACATCACACAGGGCGAGGTGTATGCCCTCTGCTCGCCTTCACGACTGTTGTTATCCTGTTTGGGACACCCAGCTACTTGTCGGGATGCGATGGGTGACCAAGTTGGGGTGTTACGAGTACACTGTACTGTGTGTACGTATATACGTATTTGTATACACAACAGCTGCTACCTGCTTGCTCCTGAAGGTTTCCTCTCACTTTTGTCACCTTACCCTTGTTTGTAGTATCAAACAATGCATATAGAAACATCAGAAAACACTTGTAGTTTACAACTATGTATTGTGTCCATGGTGTCACCATGTATGTATGTAGAGACTGTCACCACATGTTGGGTGTGGTATCACACTGTGTTCATTCAGTGACATTCTTCGGAAGTCCCTTCAAACACCTCTACTTCTGATGTACATCAAAATATAGTGTAGTTTGAATAATTTACGAGTTCATTAATTGTAACTTTTGATTGTGGAAGTGTACAGTTTCTTTTATTTGTGCTGAAACTCCTCGTCAGAGGCTACACCTACCTCCTCATGATGGCAGTGGGCATTTGGCATTTGTCGAGCATCTCGTGCTTTTTGCTGTTCAAGAATAGTGTCAGTTACTTCCAAATTATCGAATACAGTCGAGCCTTAAGTTTTGTCTTTATTCGGATGGATGTGAACTACATAGTATTTGGTGAACGTAGTTCAGCTGATGCAGACAGTTAGAGGGGTTGCCTGCACTTTGGCCTTGCTCTACTGGTCAGAGTGACTACAGTGCTTATTTGGCAATCCTTTCTTTGATCATGAGATTGTCATGTGACATGTTGATTATGCATGGATGCAAATCTTGGCCATATTTGGTTTGTGTGTTAAAGTGATTTTATGTGTGATCGCCTTATGAAGTGTCCTGTGGACTGAAGTCCTTCTGATATGAAATGAGATTCCCAATGGGAATTTCCATCCCATATCTCTCTCCTGTATCTCAAGGTCACTGTGATAGCATTAGTTCTGGGCTACCACAGTTAATGTGGCTAATATGCAGACATACACATTGCAGTGCTGGTTGGACTCCAGTACCACTTCCCATTCACCTGTTCATTTGGTGTGATCCTCCCAGGTGTGTACATGTGTTGGAGTCTGGCAAAGTACAGTGTACACCTTCTCACAGTGTATACAGTACAACTGTGTACATACTGTGTATACAGTACAGATATGTTGTGTATACAGTACAGATACATGCTGTGTATACAGTACAGATACGTACGTACTGTGTATGCAGTACAGATAAATGCTGTGTATATGCAGTGCGACTACTTGCTCTGACTGTGTACTATATGTTGTATGTAGTCATACAGTACAGATACATGCTGTGTATGTACAGCTACACAATACTGTAATTTGGCAATACCATGGTGTACGTATGTTAGGTATAGATTTGGTATTTTTTTCACCGCCATCCCTACATATGTAGTGCTGTCACACTAGAGTGTTAAAGCAGTCGCTTCAATGGTAGGGTAGGTTTATTGCACAATAAGCCTGTGCAAGGCCTAAGGTTGACGTCAGTCGCTTCAAGTCTATACTGGTTGAACATATTAGCGTGTGAAGTGTTGGTGCGATAGCGTAATCGAGTTAAGTAGGCATCAAATTGAGGTGGTATGAAACCCGTTGAAAGACGATTTAGAGCTAGTGAAGCGTTTTAGTATACAAGTCTAGCAATGACTTTTGATACAGTACACTTTGTGTAAAGTATGTATGTCCGTATAGAGAGCTGTCTGCTGTAGTTGTTGTTTTCACTACCTAATGCTCAGTATCAACATTGCTAATTTATTTTGTTTTTATTACTTACTGTAGCAAGGGACAATTTCTTCTGATAATGCTAATTTGATAACCTGGAGTTTATGATTATTGTGCATACTAGGAATATGCCTAGTCTCACCTAACACACACCCGCTTCTCGCCTCCATTTTTATTATTATGACGTCATGCAGTCGGCTAGAGTTGTATGATGTCTTAATAATTAAAAATTGAGGTGAGAAGCAGGCCTGTGCTACATGAAATTATAGAATATGCCCACATCAGTTGATTTGTGTGTCTATATGTGCTTGTAACTGATTTACCCACACACATGCACATTACAGACACACCTCATGCACACACACACACACACACACACACACACACACACACACACACACACACACATACACAAGCACACACGCACACACATACACATACACAAGCACACACACACACACACACACACACACACACACACACAAGCACACACACATACACATACACATACACAAGCACACACACACACACACACACACACACACACACACACACACACACACACGCGCATATACACAAGCACACACACGTATATCATCGTATCATCTGTTTGTCACCTGCTTGTCTTCTGCATGTCAGTGTGCATCTACGTACATATGTACATGTCATCTGCATGTCATCTGCATGTCATCTGTATGTATGTACATGCAGTATTGTACTGTTCTGCTTGTCATGTTCACTGCTATTGTACATTTGTACTAGTGTCGCAAGATAAACCGTCCAAGTTCAACATGGCCCAGCTGAAGTGCCTGGTCGCTGGTGGGACTGCAGGTGCAGTGTCCAGGACATGTGTGTCGCCGCTAGAGAGGTTGAAGATTCTGTATCAGGTAAGTGTGTAGGAACCAGACCAAGGTGTATGGTTCGCACTGGTATGTATGTAGGAACCAATCCAGGGTGTACCATATGGTTCACACATGTACGTACGTACGTATGAACCAATCTGGGTTGTACAGTTTATTCATGTTTGCACATACGTACGTACACAGCCAGTCCAGAGTTGAAGGATAACACATGTAAGGCATATGCAGTCTTGTTTGCTGGGTCGCCTTGTTGAGTAGCCTATGAAGGCCGTAAAAAACTTCCTTACAGTTAACCTTTACCTTAACACAGGGTGTACAATTCACATATACAGTGAATTCTCGTTTATCCACCAAACCTTTTAATCTGCCACAGTTTCCCAGTACCAATATTACAGTGAATTCTCGTTAATCCGCCGCAATTGGTTCAGGCGAAATTTTGGCGAATTAATGATATGGCGGAATATACAGATCTTCTTCGAGATGTCTCCTACCATTTGTCGCACAATCTGTGCATTCCGCATAATCGAGAAATGGTCTGTGAGCATTTTTTACGTTGTCGTTGTATTCCTCTTTCTGCATTTGGAAATCTACTTCTTCTGCTTCATTGTCAAGTCAATTTTAGAACGCTTTGCTGCTATTTTGCTCTACACTAAAACAACTTCTTAAAAATTGGCAGATTATCTGTAAGTCCATACAAAAGTGCAAATTGGTACACAGAAGAATGGCGGATGGCGGAATTGCGAGATGGCGGATTATGTATATAGCGTAGCCATACAAGCGAATTTGTTTGAAAATAATATGGCGGATAAAGCGGTTTGGCGGATTAAACCAGTGGCGGATTAACGAGAATTCACTGTATGTACAAGTACCAATGAATATCCAGGTAATCTGCCAAACTCGTTAATCCACCATATTCTTTGATAATGAATTGTGACGGCTTAACGAGAATTCACATATATTATACGTACATCATATGCAAACGAACTGGTCTGCTTGTAGAGTTTTCACATGTATGTATGTGTGTGTCCGTACATCCATATGTGTATTACCTTGTCTATGAAAAATTATGGAAGATGAGCACATTGAGTGAAAATCGAAACCTGCCTATGTATGTGATTAAAGATATTACATTATTTACAGTACGTACATATACGTATGTATATCCATATAATATGAGTATACGTATCAGTCGTTGGTACTATGAAAGTACAGTACGTATTTTGGACCACACACGTATGTACACGAGTAACTATTAAATATCTTTCAGTGTTGTTCCCTGAATAACCCAATGTGCATGCATACATATGTACAGTAACTACTGCACAGTGTGACACTCTTAAACAAACTCCTGGGTAACAGACTTCTTGATATGGTACAGCATTGACCTCAGCCATGTGCTACAGTACCTCATGGGAGATTGTTCCGACATGACAAAATCCTGCTTGAAGGGAACAGTTTGTCCTGAATTTTGGGTTTGTTATATAAGGATTCAACCATATCCACAATAAGTAGGTATGAAGTATGTACTGCGTATTCCTACTTATACACATGCAGTGAATTTTTGTTAATCTACCACTGCTTGATCTGCCCAAATTCTCTAATACTAATATACAAGTACATATGTTCTCGCAAATATTCCATTGATCCGCTAAACCCGATATTCCATCATATTAAAAGCAAATTGTAGCGTATTATCAGGATTTCACTGTACATATACAGTATGCATGTCCATTATATTTTCCTGTAAAGTATGTGCAGTATATACTGTATATGCTGCATGTTCACAATGTGCAGTACAGTACATACTATACGTACATATGTGCTTATATATTTTACGTACATTATATGCACCATATGTACATACATACTGCACAATACAATTGTTCATGTTGTGTTTTATGAGATTTGTGAATGTAGGACAATTGTTGCTTTATACGTACATGTTGTTGCATTTTCCCATCCATATTGTACATGTACGTACGTACGTACGTATGTACGTAGTGTAACGTCAACAGTAAATTTACATCCGTTCGTATTTGTGGAAAAGTGCTGATTTGAGAAAATCACAAAAATTAATAAAACGAATACGTGTACGTACGTACGTACGTACATATATTAGTATATGGTGTACATATGTACTGTGTATTTTGTAGTGTAGTCGAGCGATATCCTATACGTATGTCTCACATGATAGTCGTCCATTGTGAATGTTATTGCGAACATCACTATTATTGATTTTAAGAAGGTCATCATGTTTCAAAGTAAAAACTTGAAACTACAATGGCAGAGATTTCTTCTGTGCCACTTACTAACTCACAGTAGAATGTGATTGGAACATCGAATATGAACGGTATTAGCCAATAATAATTATTGTGTTGCAATTTTAATTGTGATATACGTATATTGTCATGTCGATATGATAATCGTCCGTATCAAATATCATGATGAACATCATTATTGAATAATTATCTAATGATTTTGTACAGTGTTTTCAGTATTTATGTGTGTAATTCTAATTTTGTATTCTCACAACTGACCAACATGCAGTGGATGTGTGCCCAGTTTATTCCTTCAGCAAGTGGATAGTGGGTGCGTGATTGCCTTCTGTGACCTAATGCTCATACAGCTAGCTGCTTGTGAGTGTGGATGTTGTTCTCAAGTGTTTACTGCAATTGAATGATACTGACCTTGCTACACACATGCATGTGTGCGCACTTACAGTACACATGTACAAGTACAAGTACGTATGTATGTACAGACACAAGCATAATGTGTACATGTACACACACAAGCATAACGTGTACATGTACACACACACGCATGCACGCACGCATGCACACACGCACACTCACGCACACACACACACACACACTCGCACGCACACACCCACACACACATGCACGTGCGCACACACACTCACACGCACGCACGCACGCACACACACACACAGACATACACACACGCACGCACACGCGCGCGCACACACACCCATACACACACGCGCGTGCGCACACACTCACACGCACGCACACACGCGCGCACACACACCCATACACACACGTGCGTGCGCACACACTCACACGCACACACACACACACACACGCACGCACGCACACACGCACAAACATACAAACACACACACACACACACACGCACACACACACACACACACACACACACACACACACACAATGCCCACATAGATACATATACACACAATGCATGTTTTGAATCCATTTATTATCCGGTATCATACTGCAAATCCTTTCCACCAATGTAATACATACATCTGTAGATGTTGGACTGATACTCTCAGCCTTATGTGGTCATAATCCGTTCAGAATTCAGTCTATCTTCTCTTCTACATAAGTCGTGTGTACCTATTGTGCACATGCATGCATGTGTCCTTGTCATGTCCCATTCAACATTATCCATTGTCTCTATTCCGTATTTGTGAGAGTGGTCTATTTGGGAGTCTTCCTCATTCAGAGCGTGTTATTGCCTGTTTGCCGTATACTGCTTTGTAAACAGAACACTGAGGTCACATCAACAGCTGTGATATCTGTTACTTTCTAATGCAAGTACAGTGGAACCTCTCTATTGAGGACACTTTGGGACATTAAATCTGGTCCTTATTATAGAGGTTCCTGCAGTTCAGAGGTCATTTAATACAGTACAGTACTACATTGGGACACAGAATGGTGTCCTTATTATAGAGGTTTCTTGAATTCAGAGATGTGTAATAAAGAGGTTCCACTGTATTCTGTGTGAATACATGAACTCTTTTGCATTGAATGCCTGTACAGTACACACTGTGTGTGTCGGCTGCCTTGAGTGCACTTTTGTTGTTGAAGGTGTCTTTGGTGCTGAGTTCACTTTGCACAACATGCTTCATGTTTGTGACATTCAGCCTGGCAACATGCCAGGACTTAAAACCATGAGGAATGATCTGGACGGTATGGAGATCATGTTTATACTGTATTGCAACTGTGTTTCAGTCTGTGTGTGTGTACATGCGTGTGTGAATGTGTGTGTGTGCATGCGTGCGTGCGTGCGTGCGTGCGTGCGTGCGTGCGTGTGTATGTGTGTGCATGGGTGCATGTTTGCACACAATACGATAGTACATACTTACAATTCATATCTATTCATATGGTACAAAGTGCATCTACTGTAACCAGCCGTGCAGTCTGACTGTCTTACCTGGTCGGTGTTGTTTCCTAAACACTTTCTTTGCACGGAGTCAAGTCATAGAGTTGTTCAAACAACACCGCTACAATCAACCAAGATGAACTGCTCTGTGTACTGCAACTGTATGTATGTATGTGCACAGTGTATACCTGAAGTGTAAGCACTGTGTACATATGTACCTGAAAAGTATGTGCTCTACTGTCTGCTTGAAGTGTACAGATGTGCTCTACTGTGTACTTGAAGTGTACGTACATATGTACTCTACTGTGTACTTGAAGTGTACGTACATACATATGTGCTCTACTGTGTACTTGAAGTGTACGTACATACGTATGTACTCTACTGTGTACTTGAAGTGTACGTACATACATATGTGCTCTACTGTGTACTTGAAGTGTACGTACATACATATGTGCTCTACTGTGTACTTGAAGTGTACGTACATACGTATGTACTCTACTGTGTACTTGAAGTGTACGTACATACATATGTGCTCTACTGTGTACTTGAAGTGTATGTACATACGTATGTATGTACTCTACTGTATATCTGAAGTGTATGCATGTACACATTGTTTGTCTCAATGTATCAATTAGGGGGGAGGGCTATCAAGAGGGCTAGCAATGATTTCCTCCAGGTTTGAATCGCAGAATTGGAGATGTTTTCCCTGTATCCCCAGCCTACACTAGGAAACAAGACGTGAAAAACCAACAAACTCTAAATCTAACCTTAGTGTAACTCTAATAGACTACTATTTATTGTGTTATCGTTACAGTTGTGTTGTTATGTCGTACCATGTTACTTGTGGGGCCTTGTAAAGTAGACTTGATGCTAAAGATATCTCCATGTTAAATAGGATACCAATCAATCAATTAATCAATCAATCAATGAACACATTCCATACATACGTACGGAGGTAATGTACATACATATGTACGTACGTACATTACCTCCACTGTATGCACATACGTACGTACGTATGTATACGTTTGTCAAGTGTACGTATGTACGTACTGTAGTGTATCCCCAGTGTGTGTACGTATGTACACATGTACGTATACCTACGTATATACAGTACACATCCCGTATGAGCACACATCAGAGCTTGTGTACTTCAACTGTACTACAGAGGTATCTGTCACCAACTACCACCCGAGGTTCTGATGAAGTTGGTCTTATAAGACAGGTGGTCTCTCATCACAGCCATTGTTATTAGTGTAATCATGTCACCATAATGTGATGTCATGTTGTCTGGTGGCTATTTTATTCTAAAAGGTGCACAAAATGGTGCTGAGTCTAAAAATCAAAGAATGTGCATAATTTCACCGTTTTGTTCCGTATGTACGTATGTACGTATATTCGTTTGAACCATAGGACTGGTTTGTATTCATGGGGAAATGAACCATAGTTCGATCCAGTTGGAAGGTAATGATATACGTACCTGTAGTTTAGAGTTGTTCTTGCCGTTAATAACAGGTAAATTTAGTAGAAATGCTTCAATTTATATGGTTGTTGGTCATATTAAGCAGATGGTCGCTCATTTCAGTGCGAAATATACATATGTAACTAAACTCCTTGTCCCTAAAGATGTGGTCTCACATACCAGTAGGTCACTTACTTCAGGGTTTGTTCGTAACAGGTACCTTCGTATACAGTATAAATGCCTCGAGTATTCATTAATCTACCACATTTGTCCTGCATGAAATTGTGGTGGATTGATGAAAATTCGTGGTACGATTTCAATGATTGCCAGTTAAAAGTTGTCAATTAATATCAAGGTAACTTTACTTGAGAAGTTTTATGCATTACCGACAATTACAATTTTACATCACCCAAACACCACTGGTGTGAAAACCTCAAACGGGACCGCCCGGCGAATCACTATGATTGCCCAGGCTCTGACTGGACCACTCCACCTACGTAACTTCTAAGCAATGGTGATTTTAAACGTAAGGATCATAGCGAATCACATCATTTTCAAGTTACCTTCTTTTGAACAGTAAATCCAAAGTACATGTATGTTGTACGTACGTACGTATGTGCAAGAAACCAAGTACATTCGTACGTACGTATGTACTGCAAGGGTATGATACAGTCCAACTAGTGAATACATTGAAGGGCACATCAAATCCGTATGTACTTCTTAGCGGAGGTACGTACTTGTACTATCAGTACTGATGTACGTACATGAGCTGGGGACTGAGTGATCAAAGTGTATTATTAGCATACTGTAGGTGTACAACGACTATTAGTATGTTATATCACATTTGGAAGGATAAACAGGGGATTTGATATTGTGTGGAATACTGAGGGCAAAGCCTGAGGTGTTCCATCGTAGGATACATTTCTGGTGTTCTCTTCCTAAAGGTGATGTACGTGGATAGCATGTATATGGATCAACCACTTGCTGACCTTTCCATAGCTAATAGTTGATGTATCGAATATCACATCTGGGGTGCCATAGATACATACGTACGTACGTACATAGGATATGTGTCCCTGCTGGTCTCTCTGCTGTTACCACATCAGGATACATACACTGATATGTACATGCACATGTACATATGTACGTACGTATATGCATATAGAGTATATAATATACTTGCAGTATGTATGTGTGTGCATACGTAACAGAAGTCATAAATGTAACAGGTGAAGCTTTGCAACTGGTGGTGTCATGCTATTTGTCACACTTGCCTTGCTCATGTGACCACTGGCGTGGCACCACAAAGTGCCATGGTTTATCTATTTCAACTAATGCTCCCAAGACTGCTTCTTTTGAAGGCTGTTAATGGACAACTGCCAATGTCCGTGATGAGGTATTAATTGACGTCCGACAATTACTGGGTGGTTGGTGTAACAGCCTCCGGCTAATGGCTTCTCCAGGGTAAATATGCTCACGTAGCCGTAACCATTGTGTATCACCAACCTGAATGTTTGTCTCCTGACTCAGCAGTTATCACAGGTGTTGTACTCAACAGGTGATTCAAATTGCTACTATATGGTAGTTGATTGGATCCATGTATACAGTGGGACCTCTCCATTACAAACCTCTGAATTAGGAAAACCTCTATATTGAGGACACCATTCTTGTGTCCCAGTGTGGTACTGTAGTGTATAAAATGACCTCTGAATTGAGGACACCTCTGTAATAAGGACACATAATGGAGGTCCCAAGGTGTCCTTAATAGAGAGGTTCCACTGTACACTTTTTACTGGGAAAACCATGGCAACATTAGTTAAAGTAGGAAATCGGGTTGTTTGGCTAGGTGACGTACTATGGAAATGTTCATTGGATATCACTAGCCATAGAAATTTTGCTATGCCAAACATTTCGGCAGCTGCATGAATTCTACAGTGTGTTTGTCATTATATTGTCCATGTACGTATGTACGTATAAATTAATACACCAGTAAATACTGTATGTGGGTACGTACACATGTATGTATACTTTTGATGCTCGCTAATGATTAGGTTGGTTTCCCTGGCTCAAAGCGAAGTGTAGATATTTGCGCACTGATTTGCTGCTCACCTCCATTCCAGCTGCAGGTGGAGGATGCTTCTAGAAGGAAATTCCAGGGTATTCTACCAACACTGAAGAAAATAGGGCTTGAAGAAGGGATTAGAGGATACTTCAAGGTGTGTGCTGTGTGTTATGTGCATATGTATGTTGCATGTAGACATGTATGTATGTTTGTGTTGTGTGTGTGTGTGTGTGTGTGTGTGTGTGTGTGTGTGTGTGTGTGTGTGTGTGCATTACATACATGCATGTGTGTATTAACATACATATGTACGTACGTATGTATGTAGTACACAGTGTATGTGCCCTCTAATTGCACATATCCGTAAGTGGTTTCTTCCAAACCCGCATACATATTTGTGGTTAGAGTTTGACCTTATTTTAGAGGTCATGTTGTGCAGTGACCCTTGCAAGCATATGTCAAGCATACGTAGATTCACACAGAGGGCATATTTCCTAGTGGATGAGTCCCACTGGAGTTGCTGTGTCATGTGTACCCTGTGAACAGTGCACGAATGACCTCACAGAGCCCCACCATGAGTCACCATCATGATGGCATTATAACCTGCATTATAACTCCCTATAATATGCACACTGGTATCCTGGTTAAGGGGTAGATCATGCAAAGGAAAAACTGTGCATACGTACATCACCCAAGTACATAGTACTGGTTGGTGACACAGCACAGGTCGCCAGACAGGTTTCGTTGTTAGGATTAATTGCGTGAGAATGAGGCTTGAAATTAGTAAACACATTTCTATTGCATATGCGTAATATTTATATCCTGCCTAGGTGTGCTGTAGCAGATATAAAGTGCTAATTGATTACCTCGGGCATCGCCCTCCGGCGGTAATCAATTAGCACTTTATCTGCTACAGCACACCTAGGCAGGATACAACTACCTTGTATCCTGGTGTGGTGAATGATAGACAATTTATACTGCAAATATGCGCATAGCTCAATACAACATATTATATGCAATAGAAATGTGTTTACTAATTACCTGCCTCGTTCTCACATAATTAATCCTAACAATGAAACCTGTCTGGTGACCTGTGCTGTATCACTGACCTGTGCTACATGGCTTAGGTACGCACAGTTTTTCCTTTGATCCACCTCTCAACCAGGATACAAATAGGTATTGTATCCTGGTTGAGGGGAGGATCAAAGAGAAATCTGTGCGTACATAAGCCATGTAGCACAGGTCAGTGATACAGCACAGGTCACCAGACAGGTTTCATTGTTAGGATTAATTATGTGAGAACAAGGCAGGAAATCAGTAAACACATTTCTATTGCATATAAAATGTTGCATTGGACTATGCGCATATTTGCTGTATAAATAGTCTATCATTTACCACGCCAGGATACAAGATAGTTATATCCTGCCTAGGTGTGCTGTAGCAGATAAAGTGCTAATAGATTACCTCGGGCTTCGCCCTCGGTAATCAATTAGCACTTTATATCTGCTGCAGCACACCTAGGCAGGATATAACTATTACATACAGTATGTTTTTATATGGCTATGTGCATATGTACAGTATAAAGTGTCTATCTTCTGTCTATCTACTATACAAAGGTGATAAATTGGAAAATTTCATCCGGTCCCTAACACTAATTTTGTACCTGTGTATGTATAGTGCTCACATGCTCCGTGCATACATATGTACATATGTACTGTTTGCATGTACATACGTATGTACTTGCATGTTCTATACATACATAATATTATGTACACACACAGTATCTTGAAATGTGAATTCCGATGTGAATGAGATTTACTGATCCCAATGTTCTGTTGTCATTGTGTGTGTGTGTATGTGTGTGTGTGTGTGTGTGTGTGTGTGTGTGTGTGTGTGTGTGTGTGTGTGTGTGTGTGAGTGTGTACATGCATGTGTGTGTGTGTGTGTGTGTGTGTGTGTGTGTGTGTGTGTGTGTGTGTGTGTGTACATGCATGTGTGTGTGTGTGCATGTGCGTGTGCTTGTGTGTGTGTGTGTGTGTGTGTGTGTGTGTGTGTGTGTGTGTGTGTGTGTGTGTGTGCATGTGTGTGTGTGCATGCATGTGTGTGCATGCACGTGTGTGTGGTATGTGCCCACACATGTGCCTGTATCATGTGGTCAAGTGTTGTATTTTGTGTGGTTTCTTTCTAACCTTTCACACTAAGGAAGACACAATGTCCAGGTTAGCTAGTGACCTTAGGTTGGAGGTCCCTTGAGGTTGCATGCCTTTTGGGAGTGGTTGATCACCTGATGTTTGTTTGTGGGGACAAGCATGACCATGCACATGCGGCATGAACCCTGACATCATTATTCCTATGATAATACATGACACATTGTTTGCATTGCGGTTATATTGCATGAAGATATACATGGTGACCTGCAATGTTTTATATTTAGTAACATGGGAATTTCCCTCCCGTGGTCATTCTTATTGATGATGTCATTTCCTTGTTTTGACAGGGCAACGGCACTAATGTGGTACGCATTATCCCGTATACAGCTGTGCAGTTTGCTTCCTATGAAGAGTACAAAAAGGTGGGGTGTGTGCTGTACGTGTGTACACATTCCAAGTGTGTGACTTCATTGAGGATGATGTAGATTTTGGAAAAATAAAAGTATTGCACCACATACCCCTAGGTGCCAGTGTCTAAGAACAGACAAAAATGTGCTTTCCTTATTTGTTAAGGTGACACTTCCTTTTTGATGTCTCTCCCACATACACTTGTAACATCCATACATGCATGCATGCACAAAAACATGCACACATACACGAACATGCACACACACACACACACACACACACACACACACACACACACACACACACACACACACACACACACACACACACACACACACACACATGCACACACGCACACACACACACACACACACACACACACACACACACACACACACAGTTGTTCAAGATTCCAGATGACCCTCGGGTAAAATCCCCTTTAAAAAGATTAACAGCTGGTGCAATGGCAGGAATAACGTCGATAATAGCTACATATCCACTGGATTTAGTGAGGTATGCACATCACTGTGTGTGTGTGTGTGTGTGTGTGTGTGTGTGTGTGTGTGTGTGTGTGTGTGTGTGTCTGTGTATGTGTGTGTGTGTGTGTCTGTGTGTGTGTGTGTGTGTGTGTGTGTGTGTCTGTGTGTGTGTGTGTGTGTGTGTGTGTGTCTGTGTGTGTGTGTGTGTGTGTGTGTGTGTGTGTGTGTGTGTGTGTGTGTGTGTGTGTGTGTGTCTGTGTATATGTGTGTGTGTTTGAGTGGGTGTTTGTGGGTGGGTGAGGCTGTTTTCCTCTATGTATGCTCATGTACGTATGTGTATGCTTACGTATGTTCGGGTTTATCCAAACATAAGTTCATGTCTGTGTGTACGTACGGTATATTACGTTTACAATTAAGTCCTCATCACCGTAATTACCACAGAAGTACCCACATGAAATTGTGTTCATCAGTTGTATTTTCCTTCTTAAAGAACTAGGTTGTCAGCACAAGGAGAAGGTCCCGAGAGAAAGTACAAGTAAGTACATTCGTCGTTGTCTACTGTACTATACGGTACTGTATGTGTCGTATGTAAACTTGCATATACGTACGTACATGTACAGTAGAACCTCTTTAGCACAAAACTCTGTGAATAGCTTCAAAGATTCATGTCAGCAGTATTTCGTGTTAACAGTACTCACCGAATGCATGTATGTGTACATGTGCAGTGAATGTAGGGACTTGACAGAAGTTTCACAGTAAGGGATGTTTGGTATTGAAAGATTTTGTGTTAACGAGTTTCGACTGTAATCTAATTTATGTCATGTGTCGAGTGTTTGTGTCTTCTTCAGGAATATGCGCCATTGCTTTCAAACAATTCTCAGAGAAGAAGGAGGTTTCCTAAGTGGTAGTCTCTATAGAGGGATGACACCCACCATCCTGGTGAGTCATTCTCATAGGCGATTGTCCAGACAATAGTCTACTTTTTAGATGTTGTCCAGACAGTAGTCTGCTATGGGATATTGTCCAGATATGTAATAATCTATTATGGGATGTTGTTCAGATAGTAGTCTACTATGTGATGTTGTCTAGATACGTAATAATCTACTGTGTGATGTTGTCCAGATACGTAATAATCTATAACTGGATGTTGTTAGGACAGTAGTCTACTATGTGATATTATCCAGACATTATTCTATGTTGTAATATTGTCAAGATGGTAGTCTAATAAGAGCTGTTCTCCTGCAGCTGCCGTGATGTATTGTCCAGACAGTGTTCTGTGATGTAATGTTGTCTAGGAAATATTCTTGTCACACATCGTGCTGATCCACTGGTTGGTGTTTCTCTGCTGGTTTCCCCCCCACTGTGTACCAGTACAGCTGTGGTTTGTACGTACCATATCATCACTGTCTGTGTCTCTTTTCTGTAATTGAATACCTGTATGCCTGATAAACATGCTCATTGTAGGCATGTAGGTGTGTATTGTATAGTAGAACCCCTTTGAAGAGCTCCTCTGTAATAGGACCCTTGCTTCCCAATACCAGGATTTCCCACACTGTAATACTCTATACACTTCCAACATCAATGTTAGCACCACCTCATGATTGACACAACTTTGACTGGCCTGTCAGTTGATCTCAGTTGTGAGGTCCTACTGTACTTCAACTGGTCCCATAGGTGGTCTTAATTGTGAGGTTCTACTGTACCTCAACTGGTCCCATAGGTGGTCTCAATTGTGAGGTTCTACTGTACTTCAACTGGTCCCATAGGTGGTCTCAATTGTGAGGTTCTACTATACTTCAACTGGTCCCATAGGTGGTCTCAATTGTGAGGTTCTACTGTACTTCAACTGGTCCCATAGGTGGTCTCAATTGTGAGGTTCTACTGTACTTCAACTGGTTCCATAGGTGGTCTTAATTGTGAGGTTCTACTGTACCTCAACTGGTCCCATAGGTGGTCTCAATTGTGAGGTTCTACTGTACTTCAACAGGTCCCATAGGTGGTCTCAATTGTGAGGTTCTACTGTACTTCAACAGGTCCCATAGGTGGTCTCAATTGTGAGGTTCTACTGTACTTCAACAGGTCCCATAGGTGGTCTCAATTGTGAGGTTCTACTGTACTTCAACTGGTCCCATAGGTGGTCTTAATTGTGAGGTTCTACTGTACTTCAACTGGTCCCATAGGTGGTCTCAATTGTGAGGTTCTACTGTACTTCAACAGGTCCCATAGGTGGTCTCAATTGTGAGGTTCTACTGTACTTCAACTGGTCCCACAGGTGGTCTCAATTGTGAGGTTATACTGTACTTCAACTGGTCCCACAGGTGGTCTCAATTGTGAGGTTCTACTGTACTTCAACTGGTCCCATAGGTGGTCTCAATTGTGAGGTTCTACTGTACTTCAACTGGTCCCACAGGTGGTCTCAATTGTGAGGTTCTACTGTACTTCAACTGGTCCCACAGGTGGTCTCAATTGTGAGGTTCTACTGTACTTCAACTGGTCCCATAGGTGGTCTCAATTGTGAGGTTCTACTGTACTTCAACAGGTCCCACAGGTGGTCTCAATTGTGAGGTTCTACTGTACTTCAACTGGTCCCATAGGTGGTCTCAATTGTGAGGTTCTACTGTACTTCAACAGGTCCCACAGGTGGTCTCAATTGTGAGGTTCTAATGTGCCTATCAATCATTGAGAAAGTGGCATTTTTGTCTCATTGAGCAAGGTCCATTGTGTCTTTGGTGGATTGTGTGCATTGTCCCACAAGACAAACAGTGGTTTTGCTATCATTGTGTGTCACAGCCCTAGTGCAATTGCTCAAAATCAGTGTCATTCAACTCCTGTTGTTGGAGTCTAGTTGCTAACTCACGCACAAACCATTTGTTTACTTTTCTATTAAGTCGTTAACACCATGGAAACCATGAAGTAGCTATAAATTCCTGAAGACAGACCTTCGAAACCACCCCATTCTGTCCACCCCCCAACATGTGTTCAAATGTGTAAATCAACCAAGCGTTGCTATCTAACGAGTCATGCAGCCATGAAGGCCACTTCCCTGATTGTCTCCACATGTTGTGGAGACCGATCTCTCTCCAGCCGTGGTGCCTGTGGGTAGGGCTTCTCAGCGACTATCAGGTTGCCTGGCTGGAATAGCCTTTGTTCAAGAGTTGTCGTTTCATTTCCAGTTTTTCGCATCACTGACAATCTATAGGATTGAGTGAATAATGTGGTGTCTTCTTTATCTTCTGCTGTATTCAGCCTTTGTAGCTTCCTTTCTTTTTCATGTTCAGGGAATTGCACCCTACGTGGGCATCAACTTTGCTGTTTTTGAAGCACTGAAAGGTGAGTCCACATTTTATGCACCCATACGTACACACATGCGTATGTATGCATTCCCTTCATAATTGTGCGCATTTTGGTCATTCTCACAGTTTGCATGCTCTGTATGTGTAACATTTGCTGTATGTACGTACGTACCTACAGTATGCATAATATGTGCACACGTGTATTACTGTGTGTATGTATTATTATAGATACATACATAGGGCTGGAAACCAGCTGTAATTTTCAAATTGATTATCAGTACATACAGTAAACAATTGATTATTCGATTAATCATCAGAAGTAATTAAGCGAGTGTAACTGGAAACCACCCCCACTTTATTAGACTGAGTAGTCATCCAATAGATGTGGAATGGAGTATTTTGAGTTCTTTTTCACATTTCAGGTGCTCTTGAAGTACAAATTGAACCCATGGAGTGAAGATTCTGGGTATTAAGGTGGGGGTGGCTTTCTGGTCTACTCATTTGATTACTTCTAGTGATTAATGGATTCACTTGTACTATTAATGATAATCAG
This sequence comes from Chondrilla cf. caribensis, assembly GCA_964020155.1. Taxonomy (NCBI): domain Eukaryota; kingdom Metazoa; phylum Porifera; class Demospongiae; order Chondrillida; family Chondrillidae; genus Chondrilla; species Chondrilla cf. caribensis. The sequence goes on from OZ026561.1 coordinate 1,743,166, forward strand.
ATTAGAATTGAAAATCAATTGATCAATCGATTAATCGATTAATCATCCCAGCACTATTGTACATGTACACATGAAATTCGGGAGGGTGGTGATGAAATGTGGGAGGGTGGTGATGAAATGTTGGAGGGTGGTGATGAAATGTTGTAGGGTAATGATAAAATTCCTCTATGGACGAGGGTTTGTACATACGTATGTATTTGTGTGTGACATACCTAATGGTCATTTCGGCCTCCAGTGGATGGGATGATTAGAGAATTTTCATCTCTGCACCACAACCAACTTACGCAACCTATTCATCCAAATTACCATCATCTCCGGTGCTCAAATTCCTTCATCAGCCAAACTCTTAAATTTCCTACATTTTTCCTCCACAAAGTTTGGCACAAATTGATGGGCGTGAATCACACAAACGGTGATCTTTTTGACTTGCCCTACTTAACTCACTCACAAATTAGAGATATTGAAATCATGAAAGCAAACGACATTCCCTCTTTAGACAAAACATACATCATAAGCCTTTACGTACGTATGTGCATGACTTAATGTCCCTTGATTCAACTCATTGTAGATAATCTGATATTTTCTGTGTCAGTCTGTATGGATAGACCATGTGTCTGGAGATTGTGTAGTAAACAACCAATTCCAATAACATGGTGTCTGGTTGAAATTGTAGGGTCATCCCCTTTTCTGTGTATTGTCTTAACGAACATGGCTTGTTTGTGGTATGTGTATATATATATATATATATATATATATATATTATACGTTGTGACGCTCATTTATTGGAAGTCACACGGTGGAGCCTTGATAATCCAGCGCTCTTCAGGGAAACGCATACAATGCGACCTTGATAATCCAACGCACCTTAGGCAGCAAATAGGATGTCAGATTTAGAAGTTGTAGGATTATGGAGGTGTATGCTGCAGTCTGTAATGATGCTGGTACTTCAGAAGGAGGTTGTGTACAGAGGACATTGGGTTGCAGAGATGTCTGATTATGGAGGTTACCTGTATTCTCTCTGCCGTGTGTACTTGGTGAACAAGCTATCACTGGGTTTTTCGGCAAATTAAAGCTAGATTAACGTTTTCCACCCGGTCGGACATTTCCATATTTGGTTAACATTTTGTTGTTATTTTGATGTTAGTTTCGGGCGCATGATGAAAGTGATCAGCTGGAAGCCGTGACATTAACATGAAACTGATGTATTTTACTTCATGTGTGTAATCAACCATAAATTATGTTTGATTACAGATTGTGATAGTACGTCGTGGTACATATTTACTTAGCATGCATTGTCATCTTTAATACTGTATTTATGTGTATAGTGTGTGTGCATGTTATATGTCAATTTGTACTATACATACGTAGGTACTGTAGTATCGAGATATGTAAATACTGTATGTACGTACATACATACTGTATTGTGTGTACATATGAGCATACGTACATGTGTATATACATACTGTATTGTGTGTACATATGAGCATACGAACATGTGTATATACATACTGTATTGTGTGTACATATGAGCATACGTACATGTGTATGATATGTTGCTGTCTCCTATCCCTCAGGAAAGGTGATGACTGATATTCTCCACACTGATGGTGAGCTTGAAGCAGGAGGATTGATGCAGCTGCCTGTGCAGTGGAAGCTGCTATGTGGGGCCATATCTGGGGCTACAGCTCAGACAGGTACACTTACATGTTGTGTGTGTGTGTGTGTGTGTGTGTGTGTGTGTGTGTGTGTGTGTGTGTGTGTGTGTGTGTGTGTGTGTGTGTGTGTGTGTGTGGTGTGTGTGTGTGTGTGTGTGGGTGTGTGTGTGGGTGTGTGTGTGTGTGTGTGTGTGTGTGTGTGTGTGGGTGTGGGTGTGGGTGTGTGGGTGTGTGTGTGTGTGTGTGTGTGTGGGTGTGTGTGTGGGTGTGTGTGTGCTGTGTGGGTGGGTGGGTGTGGGTGTTTGTGTTTGTGTGTGTGCTGGGGTGTGGGGTGGGGGCATGCTTGTGCAAATACGTACATATAAGATTGTAATTATTGCCATCATCGTCATCAGTGGACACAAGTAGTGTGTTTCCTATAACCATATTGACCATTGATATATACCTACTTCATACCAACTTGCAATCCTTCCTCTAGATTTTTACTCTTACACTGTGTACTGTATGTCAATTTGTCCACATACATACTTATATGCTTACATACATGTTTTAAGTTGTGTACCAACAAGGTCCTGTAATGTACATAATATGTATTTGATTGTTCCTTTGTTGGAAATTGTCAAATGCCTAAATCTGTAGACCAATGAGTGGTATGTGAAGAGGCTCCAAGTGTAGGGAGAATCAAGCCTTTCCTTTTTCCACACATAATGTACATACGTATGTAGTTGTATAATCAACTGCCATACACGCTAACAGTGGCATTTGCAATATGCACAACTGAGATTCCTGAGGTACTCCTGGGTGGGTGTGTGTGTGGTATCAGTGTAGTTGTTCTCCTGTGTGGTATCAGTGTAGTGGTACTCCTGTATGTGGTATCAGTGTAGTGGTACTCCTGTGTGGTATCAGTGTAGTGGTACTCCTGTATGTGGTATCAGTGTAGTGGTACTCCTGTGTGGTATCAGTGTAGTGGTACTCCTGTGTGGTATCAGTGTAGTGGTACTCCTGTGTGTGGTATCAGTGTAGTGGTACTCCTGTGTGTGGTATCAGTGTAGTGTACCATGGTGTACAGTACGAGTGTACTCTTGTGAAAAAAGGATGTACTTTGACTTTGTGTTATTCCTGGTACCTCTTGTAGTCAGCTATCCTCTGGATGTTATTCGACGGCGAATGCAGATGAGAGGCCAACATGCAAGGTTCGCCTACACTTCAACAGCAAATGCTATCATCACAATAGCAAAATCGGAGGGGATCGGGGGACTCTACAAGGGGATTACCCCTAATTTAATTAAAGTTGCTCCATCAATGGCTATAGCCTTTGTTACATACGAATTTGTGAAGGCTTTATTGTTTGGAGTTCCTCTGAAATTGTAGCATTTTCTTTCTCTGTGTATTTTTCCATTTATTTATTTTGTTTATGAAAACATTGTGTTTTTAAAGGCATGATATTATATTCCTCTAATACTTTTGTAAGATATTATATAACAGAATTCAGACTCATATTTCTTGCATTTGTCAGTGGATATTCAGATAATTATTCTAAATAATATTGTATTGTAATTATTGTGAATTCATTCTATATAATTATATTATTGATACACATGTATATATATGTCTGTGATTACCCTATACATAGATATAAAATATAATATGCCTATTATACATACAGTGGGACCTCTCTATTACAAACCTCTGAAATTACATACGTGGAAACCTCAATAAGGACACCATTCTGTGTCCCAGTGTAGTACTTTATAATTAGTGTATTAAGTGACCTCTGAATTGAGGACACCTCTGTAATAAGGACTTATCTTAACGTCCCAAAGTGTCCTTATTAGAGAGGTTCCACTGTATAATAGTATAACAGTATAATATTATATAAATTCTCGTAATATTATACATACCAGTATATAAAATTATGTATGGAATTATATGTATTAATATGTAGTTATAATGTATTATAATTATATATTATGCATAATTCTCATAGGCTTTGCAGAAATAATGGTGTGTACCAAGAATTAATTAAAATATAGCCCACATATAACAATAATTGAATCATCTATTAATAATTTATACATATACATACTATCATCATCATGTGTATTGTTTTGGCCTGAAAACATCGCGCATGTGGTAAATTTAATCCAAGATAGGGACACATTTCACAGATCAATCCATTCCTGATTTTGTTACGATAATGACAATAATTATTTCATTGCAATTAATATTATGTAGTATGGTTTGTGCGAATTACTGTAGGCATATGCGCATAAGCTTAAACTCTATTAAGATATAACAGTACTATTACACAGCAACTTCATAATGTATTAAGCCATGACTATTACGCTACGCTTCAAAGAATTTGGCTGTGTGTAATTTACCAACGTTTGTGGTATCAATGATCGCTACACTGGATACGTTGAAGACGTGGACGCTTGGGCGGTATATCCCACATGAAATACACTCACCCTCGTGACTCCACATTTTATGTCATAGTGCCAGGTAAAATATACAGCTGAATACTGTGAATACTTGTTAATCTGCCGCAATTCGCTTTCAAAGAATATGGTGGATTAACAAGTTTGGCAGATAAACTGGATATTCATTGGTACTTGTACATCAAATTGGTACTGGGAAATTGTGGCAGATTAAAAGGTTTGGCAGATGAATCGGTGGCTGATTAACGAGAATACACTGTACATGTACACAATGTTATGAATATAATGTCACAAATATGTATAGTTGTATGTATCTATACCGTATATCATTATGTCATGAATGTGGGCATCATAGTACTTGGTGTTGAGCTCTACAAGTCTCTACAAGTGCATGTATTGTAATATGCAATCAATTTGAATAGAATTTCAGTTCTTATTGGAAAACACCAGCTGTATGCAATTAATACATATAATAGTGCATAATCATTATTTTCTGTGTCCAAATATTCACTAGCTATATTATTATAGTGTATCTAATATCAATTTGGTTAATCAAGAACCCAATAACGGACATGACTTGCCTGGATGCCATTTGAACATCGCTTTCTATATTCATTCGGACGTCCTGTACAGTTTGGGGAACTCCTATAGACTAAAATGGCTATGATACAATGATGATGAATTCCGCATGAGGTCAACAAAACCGCGAGATATGTATTACACGTTTGTCTGCGGTTTGCGGTTTCAATGATTTCGTGGCAACAAAATCTGCATTGAGGACGGATGCTCACATTTGCGACGACTGTTGATTTACGCCCCAAGACGCTACCTGTTAGTCATGATGGACGACAGCGGATCTGGCTCTGGAATGGACGAATCCAACTCTCCTCGTTCGACGAATGAAGAACAGACTCTCAATCCGCGGATCGTTTCGCTAGATGTGGCACCTGCTCATGTTCGGCCTATCGTGAGCGAAGCAGGCGGTCTCATCCCTACGGACCACCCCAACGTGTACTGTACTCCTCTTCCGCACCACTGTCGGGTGAACAGCCCGATACACGTCCCCTTCTTGGTGGTGTCCACTAAAGCTATACCGGATGGCACTCTCCTTAGACTTTCCGCGGGGAACAAATTCAACCCGGTGGCGGAGATGAAAAATTGCGAAGCTCTTATGGCGGAGCAAGTTGCCAAATTTCCAGACCTCCGCTTCGTAGGAAGATCTGGTCGAGGTACGTATGTATGGGCAGCACACGTGTATTTGCCGGTGTACGTATACACGGATGTATGATGTGCGCATTACGTATAAACGACATAGGATCGAGTTTAGTGTGGAGTGCGCGCACACACGCCACACTACACCCTGGCGTATGACTGTACATTCATCGGATCAAATTATCCGACTGTGCAACCAGACGTACTCTCGTTCAACTACTCTTATGGTGATATTAGTTCGGGTGCGAACCTTGTCCTTCTGTCATTAGATATAGTCCAATTTGATTGTACCCCTGACTTGATTAATTCCCTCATGCTGTGTTTAAAAGTTCAAAGAATTAAACGTGTAAGTCGATAGACTGCATCGATCCACCACATTCGAGTGGCTTGAATCAACAATTTTATTAGCCTCAGTCATATGATACCACCTCGACTACACTGGTTATATTGCAGTTACACTTTTGACCTCTCCTGATGAAATCATGGTTCTATTGGTGACATCTGTTTTTTGGCTGGTCACGAGTAAGTGCTGTTGCATATGACTACATCTGTGATAAAGCCTGTGTTCTCATTGATGATAATGTTCAAGGGACACTTCTAATGAACTAGACACCGCCCTGAACTTTGTATCACGTGGGTTGCTTGTTCACAATGCGTCACTTTCTGCATCTTATACTCTTTGTACAGTATTGTACAGCGTATTTGTACAGCATTGTACGTATAGTGCACTGATTTTTGCAATATTGTATGGTTTATTTGTACGGTACTGTTCAGTATATTTGTACACTAATGTACAGAGTACGTATTTGCCAAATAATCTATAATGTCCTTGTATACTATTGAATAGTAGTACCTTTGCCACCAAAGATAGTGCACTGGGTATGCTTCTGTATTGTCTGTGCGCTGTCCCTTAGTGGACAATGATCTTTGCTAAGATTTGTTACAGTGGCAATTAAATTCCTCTTCTATCTTGTCGTACTGTATATCCCTATGTACATGCCTGTATGTTCATTGATACCTAATGGTGTTGAGTACTTATCATGAACACGTTGTGTGTCAATGTGCCTTTTCCTTTGTGTTATAATTATGGGATATGATTATTTAGCACGCATTACAGCATAGTGTTGTAGTGTGTTTGTATGCATGTCTGTACGTATGTACGTATATGTCGGTCTGTATGTATGTATGAGTGTAAAAGGTATGTATGCATTTATGAATGTGTGAATGTATACATAATAATATGTTATATGTATGTATGTATGCACACATGTATGTATGTTTATGTGGTTGTATGTATATTCACTGTTTTCAATATGGTCTTGGGATTTTAGAATGAGGTGTAGTGGTCCCCACTTAATGGCTTATCCTCAGAACAACTGTAATCATTCTTTCAATAAATAAATCATATTCTGTCAGCAGAATCCTTCCATGTTCATCGCAGATCGAAAGACGTTCAACCGAAATGTAATGGTTCATTGCTGAAGAAAGGGGAATCGACCTTCTTCATGCATTCTATAGAAAGACTTTATTGATTAACTGGTATGTGTACCACATACTTATCTATAACTACAAGACTTTCGATAGGTGGTGACATAATAACATTCCTTTAAACAGACGGATTACTCTGGTGGATGAATGCAGACAATTCAGTTTTTTATTCCTTTATCTCAAATATTACCTCAAGTGGTATTCCTTTAAGCAGATTGATCACTATGGTCAATGAATACAAATGATGCTCTATTTTGAAATTGAATTCCATTAACCACACAGAGTATTTCTTCAAGCAGTATGCGATTAAGTGGGGGGGGGCACTGAATGTAGCTGATGTTCTTTTTTCGTTTTACTCCCAAGTATTTGACATCAGTCCTTAAAATGAGTGGGAAGTACATTTTCGAAAGTCACCAGTTAGAACAAGTGCCAATTTAGTAGAAAGTACAATTGTTACCATATTTATTCACTAGTACAGCGTGTATAATATTCGTAAGTGCAGTACTATGTAATAATATTGAATTAGAACATGCTATATATATGCTCAATTGCTAACAAGACTACTTCACAATATGTGATTCACAGAAATGGCATATAATAGACATATACGTATGTATGTATGTGTGTATATATGTGTGTGTGTGTGTGTGTGTGTGTGTGTGTGTGTGTGTGTGTGTGTGTGTGTGTGTGTGTCAGTATGTGTCAGTGTGTGTCAGTGTGTGCTTGTATGCATACAGACCTGTTAATTGTTAGTGCATTCAACATCGTAAACCACTCACAGGCACCCTTGGGTGTTTATGCAAACCTATTGACACGTTTATACAACCTCATGTACATATGTACAGTACATACCGTTAAATTCACATGCTGGTAGTGTGCCTATCTCATAAAAACTGTGGCAATCATAGAGATTGTTGTTCGATCGGGCGTATTGATGTATGACAGTTCAAATTGGTGAACCATGTATAGAGACATTGGTGCAAATCATCCAACTTACTCCACGCCATGTTTCACTGTACATAATATAATACATAATGCTATTCTAGCATTGTATGTAGGCCACATTGAGTGTCATTGTGGTGTACTTATAATACCATTTTCATATTGTCCTTATAGTACGTACATGTAGTGTACATATTACAGTCCCTAGTATGTTGTGTGTATCGCTTTATTGCATTTAGTGTCATGTGCATGCATTTCACAGGTGAGGTCATTTTTGAATCAGTGCAGCACGCATGCGCATGTGCACGTACATGTGTGATTCGTATCAAAATAGCCTATAATGTGTGTGATTAGCTGAGAGGCTTGCTCCACTTGGTTCATTGGTTGTATACATTTTTCCCGCTTACATGTCTGCTCTCTCATATCCTGTGGTGTAAGTATAGTGTGTATTAATACTGTACGCACATTCGTATGTGTGAGGAATAAATCAGATGACAATTAATTGCGGTTGATTTGCAAATTATGTAGATTTGTAATTTTTTACTATCAAAGGAATTTCCGTGTAATGCCTATGTCTTGTTCATTCATATAGGTCGCCGCCTGAATGTGAAGATTGAGTTCTTGACAGAGCCGAACTTCATTGCTGTGTACGAGAATGCAATAAAGGTCACTGCAGATGGTCCGCGAGAACCAAGACGTAAGTTCTGTCATTTGTACACTATTGCATGGAACCTGTACACCATGGGATGGCTGTGTGACAACCATTAGATGTGGAAGTCGGGGTACTGTAATGTTGTCCTTCACTTACATAAACATGTACGTACATACATACAGTAAGCATATGAATGTACCTGTGTTGTTGATTTCAATTGTCCATTATAGTAAATATTCTTATTACATATAATATATGTACGTATTCTGTGTGTAAAATATTATGTATGTATGTTTGTATGTGCATGTGTTCATATTATGTATACTATGTATATTATGTGTATATATGTATATATGTATGTATGTACGTATGTATGTATATAATGTATGTATGTACGTATGTATATAATATGTATGTATGTATGTATGAATATACGTACGAATGTATGTATGTGTGATATGTGCATACGTACGTATGTATGTATGAATATACGT